>JAOWBC010001387.1:18147350-18169501 GCA_028566105.1 Hypoplectrus providencianus | reverse complement strand
TCCAAGTGTTAGGGATTCTTAAAATGCAAAATTAACATACCAGATAAATTCGCTGAGTCATGGCTGTTTTTTTTTTGGGGGTTTTTTTGTCTCTGGTGATCAGGATTGCTGAGTGAGGAGGAGCTGGCAGCCCAACATGCTACAATATCAATTGCAAACATGACCTACATGGTACAAACTGAACTGTTGTATTCCTCTCCGAAGATTTAGACTCGTTGAAAAACTTTGTTTTAAAACTTCTGTTCCTGAAAGTTAATGTTTAGCTTTAAAACACTCCCAGGAACAAGATCTTTTACCTGTCAGTGGTCATACATTCTGATTCCTGAATGCTTGTGTTTTTTTTCTGCATTTGTTTTTCATTGCAAAATTTTGAATCCACAGATCCCTCTTGGTATTCAAGGTGCAGCATGTGCCCGAGTGGGCAACGCTCTCGGTGCAGGAGACACTGCCGGGGCGATCCTCACTGCCAAGATGTCAATCGCTCTTACGGGTCAGTCAAAAACTTGTAGTTAATATTAATTTCATATTTGCTTGAGGGCAGGGGTCTGGGTCTGAATCCAGGGGTTGTCCTTTCCCTGTTCTCATGGTGGCTTTTCTCAGGGTTCTCCAACTTCTTCCCGCAGTTCAGAGACATGCAGGTGTTTGTTCAACACAGGAACCAGCAGGAGCTGCATTTTATACTACTCACAAAACAACAGTAGAATAACAGAGTGATAAATTATATTCAAATATAACTTTTCTCAATGAGGTTTCAAGGTCAGCAGCAGATTAGGAGGAGGAAAAAGTCAAGAAGTGGTCTACTACATTTGAAAAAATTCGAAACAATTTTAAGCTAACTTTATATATTGAGTTTTATTTGCCCAGAGCTGTACATGGTCTCAGTCCCTGTCTCGTGCCGGATGTCACCTGGGACCCCGTGTGCCTGAAGGTCATTTCAGACGAACAAATCAATGTTAGATTTCTTCAACATTGTCACAGCTCCTCTCTTCCAGGTAGCTTCGCCGTGGTTGAAGGTCTTGTGCTTTTCTCTTCCAAATCCGTGATTGGCTTCATCTTCACCTCTGATGAGTGAGTCATTATAGCTACTCACATTTCAAAACCTCATAGTTAACTGCTGCAGAAATTGACGTGATCTCCGTTATCATTTCAGGAAGATCACAGGCCTGGTCTCTCATTTTATGAATGTTTTCTGTTTCAAACAGTTCTTTGATGGTCTTTTGGTGAGTCTATCAGCCAGAAAAATACATCTGCAGGTTGATGCAAAAATCAAGTCATAACTATGAAATGTGTTTTTTCACATTCTAGTGTGTGTGCACTGGCATCTTCTTGGGCACAGGCAAACTGAAGATACCGGCTGTGTGCAACTTCATTGGATACTACTGCATAGGAATTTCACTATGCATTATTTTAATGTTTGTTGCAAAATTTCGAATTCTGGGTAATTATATGAAGTGTTTTATGCTACATTCTAAACTCATAAACTTTAAGAAGAATAAATCGCTACAGTGGAAGAGCAGGTCATTATAATTAGAACCTGCTGTGCGCTCGTCAGACTAATTTGTCTTTTCTCCACAGGTTTTTGGCTTGGGCTGCTTATTAGTACCGTTACACAATCCACCTTCTGCATCACTGTCATCTTCTTCAAGCTGAAATGGAAGAGACTGACAGAGGAGGTACGCTGCAATCAGGATCATGCAGCGTGTCCGTTTTTCAGATATTCTGGCTGAATTTGTTTTTTTCTTCTGCATCAGCTGCTGAGAAAAAAAACTATATATTTTAGTAACTCTTTGTTCAGTTTTAAATAGAACCAAATCTGCAGTTGGTTTTTTTTTTATGTTTGTTTGTTTACAGGCTGTGAAACTAGCTCAGAAAAAGGCACCCACGACATTAACGAGCACAGCAGCCAACCACACAGTGAGTAATGGAAATGTAAGTGGACTTTTTTTTAATTATTATTTCTTACCGTCTTTATCACATCGCTGGACTTTTGTGTTCTCTTTTGTTTTTCAATATTCTACAAAAATCTAAAAGGGATTTTTATTCATAATGAGTATTTTACTGACAGTCGATGAGCTTTTATCCATACTCTCATAAAAAGCAGCCAGACTCCGCTGACAAAAACAATTGTCCCTCACAGAACACAAGAGCTGCTGGAGGACAGCTGCATTGTTTGATTTTGATGAATTCAAACTACTTCTTCAGCACCAAACTCACACAACATGAAAAACAACCTCCATGCAGCAATAAGCCAGAAACTTCTGTGATCTGAAGGGTAAAAAAGAGCAAAGAACAACTTTATATCTCCCAATGTGAACTGAAACAGGGCCTTTTGAAAGCAGGGTAAAGCACTGAAATATTCTAAATATGGCATATGCCTAAACTGATATTGACTTGTTTTTGTGGGTGGGAGGGGGCCTTTAGGGTGGCTTAAATAAGTTTCACTGCTTGAGCCAGCCTTAACAGTACATTGCTCAGCCTCTGTTTCCTTAACACTTGCAATCTCCTGTAGATAATACACTTACTACGGATAGGTATCTGAAACATACGTACTCAAAAAATTGGAGCTATTTAATATCTGACAAATCTACTGGTACAGTTTACTGTGCCTGACCTCCATTCAAGTAAAATCAAGTAACACAATTCTCCTTCCTTCAAGTCAATGGATGACAACACGTCTGTGAGCTCTGAGTGCCATAACACGGAGACACAGGGGGGGCAGCAACTGAACAGGAGTCACCTCTCCACCACCCAGCTGATCATCAGGCGAGGCCTCACCATGTTCGCAGCAGTGGCACTTCTCGCTGTGGGGACGTGTGTGCACTTCCTGGTGCCCTTACCAGAGGTCGTGCCTTCAGAGGCCAACTTTACTTTGGACTGGATCAATACGACGTTTACTCCTCAAACAGGCTCCACTGTGCTGCTCCCGATAGAAGCATAGCCTTAACACCTCTGATCATACAAACATTGTTTGTATCAACCTAATCTCACAAAATGACATGAAATTATGATGTTTGTTTTAACACCAAATAACACAAGGGTGGCATGTTGTGTTTGAAAAAAATGCGTGCTGGCAGTGTGGATATAATGCCAATTTAAAGTCACTGGGGATCATTTTCAGGCACACGTTTTACCTGGTAGTAAAGATTAGCTGCAAGATTAGTGCAAACATTTTTCCTCTCCAGTCTGTGTCCATTCCCAGGTCTAACGAATTTGGGAAGGATTGGTTTTACGTTTTAAGGCTGTCAGAGTAGATTCATGTAATAATTAATACTTGAAGGAAGGACTGTTTGAAGATTAGCAACTGTGAACAGGTCAACCTTGTGTCGAGGTCAACAACTGTTGGTCCTTTGACTGAGTGATTGTGTAAAAGTCAAGACACTTTGAATGTTCATACTGTGGCCTCTCTCCATGCTGCATGTATTAAAGCATTGAAGTCATCAAACTGAGTCTGTAGGTTTTCAGGGAACAAACATCTCTCAATACTTGGAAAAAATATTTGTCTTTCAAAAGGATGAATTATGACTTTGTCTTGTCTGGTGTGTAGGTTTGTAAATGTTTAATCTCTAACGGTGGAAAACCTAAACGATGAATCATTGATTACACCTAAACATAATGAATAATTGTCATGGCTAACCAAAAACATCAGACATTGTTACTTCCAGATCATCCATCTTCGTCTGTTTTGATTGGAGGCTCTTTTTTTTCTTGCTTTCACAATCTGCGTTTTTCCAGCTGGCCTTTGCTTGAGTCCAGGGCAGCTGAGACCACAGCAAAGATTTCTGTTCTTTGCGACATCCTGGAGAGCAACTAAGACAAGCATCTGAGAGAAAAGACAGACATTACAGCAGAAAGAGCCGCACTGGCACCTCGTGCTGCAGACATGGAGGGACCCAGTGACAAGCTTTTCTGCTGCAGTTGGGTACGCCGCAGGGTTCCTCTGACCCACAGAGAGGAGCTGTACCACATCCTGAGGATGACAGGGCCTCTGGTAAGGACTGACACACCTCTCTCTGTCTGTAAGGGACTCTGTGAATTGAGGCAGTCTTTGCTGAAAAGCTCATGAATGCAACAGAAGATTGATGACAGTTCTTCTTTGCCAAAGTGAAGGTTAAGATGCCAGGTAAACAAACTTTCATGCCTGAGACTTAGAGGCAGAAATCAATGGATCTAAAACAGTGTTTGGCAGGTTTCAAGCAGTGCCTGCAACCAGTGATGATAGTGTAATAGCTCATTTGGCAAGATGGATAAGCAAGACTGAGTGCCACGTTAATAAAGTGCAATTTGTGTTTTCTGTCATTTACAATGTATAATCTGTAAAATAATTTGCTGGATCACCCTGTCCTTCTAGCTGCTCTCTCGAATCCTCAATTACCTGCTTCCATTTGTGGTTACGATGTTCTGTGGACGTTTGGGAAATGAAGTGATGGCAGGATACGGTCTAGCTTGTGCTGTAAGTGGTCATCTTTCTGCTCCACCAGATTTAATGTTGTCAGACGATTGAATAGCGGTTTATCAGCAGTTATTATCCTGTAAACATGAGCAAGACGTGTTTCCCCTCCTGGAAAGCCAGTTGGCCATTATCAGCCTGTTGAATTGGCCACTATATCTACATGTGTTGTTGGTGGCGCCCTCTAGTGGCAGCAGTAATTATGGAAGGCAGAAGTAGGATTACGTGCCGTGAAAGCAAAAGCTTCTGCTTCCAGCAAGCGGCCATTGAATGGGCTGATAACAACCAGCTGTATTTTCAGAATGTTAACCACTGATAACACCATTTCAATTGCGTGAGAACATACAAAACAAGTACAATAATGCCAGATTATTTAATAAATGTATACAGATTCGCTTATGAGTCATAGACATATTGGTAACATCAGAATCAAGCAGAATCCGACTCATTCAAGTGTGTTTCATATTTATTTCAGACCATTAATATCACCACTGCAGCAACAGGATTTGGTCTGTCGTTGGCATGTGATACTTTGGTGTCTCAGGTGTGGCAACCCTTTTCATATGACACAATGCAATTATATATTGTGCCCTCTTATTTATTATGTTTACTCATACGCTAATTGTCGTGCAGACCTTCGGTGGGAAGAACCTACTGCAGGTGGGAGTGATCCTGCAGCGTAGCATCATCATCCTGCTGCTGTTCTGTCTGCCCTGCTGGGGTCTGCTCATCAATGCAGAGGCCGTACTGCTATGCCTGAACCAGCACCCTGAGGTGGCCAGGTAACTACCAGCACCTGACAGGTAGTTACAGGTAGACAGGTTATAGAGGAAATGATTGAGATGTGCCAAGTACTTTGAATTTTCATTTCAAAGCTTAAGGGGGCATAGCAGTGATGTTCAATTTATGGCCCAGGGGCCAAGTCTGGTACATTTGAGGTGGCCACCAGACACTTGTGTAATTTAAACAGAGATAAGTTTATTTGCTTTATACGTGCTTGTTTATCTCTAATTTGCTTTGAATACAGTGTTTTGATTTCAGAATAGCCCAGCTGTATATTACAAGCTTCCTTCCTGCAGTACCAGTAAGTCATATCCTTTCTTTCGCCTTTCAAGAAAACACATTTTCTGTTATTATGTTTTCTGCTGAGTAAGCTGTTAAAAAGATCATGCACATAACACTGTTTCTGTCTGTAGGTAATGTTTCTACAACGTCTCCAAGTGTCTTACCTGCAGAACCAGGTGCATTACTATCCAGTTTCCCTGTTATTCCTATTCTTTATCATCTCATTTCACTGTCTATGAATGTTTTTAACCTTATTAAATCTAATGTAATTTCTGAGTTTTTTACATGTATTCTTAGGGTATAATACTGCCACAAATGTATGCTGCTGCCATGGCAAACATCGCAAACCTTGTGACAAACTACATCTTCCTTTACTGGCTGGAGCTGGGGGTGAGGTAGGAGTAGTCACACGTCACTGCAGAGGTTTCTAAATCTAAACGATTACACACACCGATATCAACATGTCTGTGTTTGTGTCTGAAAGGGGATCTGCAGCAGCCAACACCCTGTGCCACTTTTACATCTGCAGTTTTCTGTTCGTTTACATTCGTTGGAAGAAGCTTCATGAAAAAACATGGGGAGGTAAGGAACAACGTATCTGTGAGAAACTTGAGGTTTCTGCTTGTCCAGGTGTATCTCCTCCCATAACTAAGGTTCTCTCCCCCCCTGCAGGCTGGTCTGTGGAATCACTGCAGGAGTGGGGCTCCTACATGAAACTGGCCATTCCCAGTGCATTCATGAAATGCTTTGAGTGGTGGGTTTATGAGTTTGGTGGATTCTTTGCAGGTAATCCAAGTGTTAGGGATTCTTAAAATGCAAAATTAACATACCAGATAAATTCGCTGAGTCATGGCTGTTTTTTTTTTGTTTTTTGTTTTTTTTGTCTCTGGTGATCAGGATTGCTGAGTGAGGAGGAGCTGGCAGCCCAACATGCTGTGGTGATGGTGGCTTTCATAGTCTACATGGTACAAAATTTAAGTCCCTGTGTTGTATTCCTGCTTTTAAATCTTTGTTATTTAATATGTATTTTTCATTTTGATTCACTTCTGAACCCTTTTCACACTTTTTCCAAAACATCCTGAATCCACAGTTCCCTGTTGGTATTCAAGCTGCAGCATGTGCCCGAGTGGGTAACGCTCTGGGTGCAGGAGACACTGCCGGGGCGATCCTCACCGCCAAGATGTCATTCGTTCTTGCAGGTTAGTTATAAATACGCCCTTTTTCTTTGTTATTAAATCAGAAACGGATGTTTGTTTGATTTCTTCAAGATTTTTTACTGTTTGACAGATTTCTCAACTACTCTCTTTGCTCTGCAGGTTGCTTTGCAGCAGTTGAAGGTCTTGTGCTTGGCTCTTCCAAATCAGTGATTGGCTTCATCTTCACCTCTGATGAGTGAGTCATTACAGCTGCTCACACTGAAATTTCAACTGTACTGCTGTCATACATGTGAAATGTGATTGAAGTACTATTTCTTCATGCTTCATACACACATATTCCTCAGCGCCTGATACAGATGCACAAGGCACTCTTTCCCATCTGTGTGAGACACTCTGGGCTTTCCATGAACTCCATTGTAAACCTATCTATGGCATATAGAGAGCCTCAAAAGTCCATTTAGGGTGGGTTGTAAATTAACACCAAACAGGGAGCCATGTGCGTTGGTATCAGATGTCAACGGCTATGCCAAAGTGTTACTATCTGATGAGTTGAGATATGAATTCGATGAGAATGCTTTGATGAGAATTATTCCTAAAAGGCCAAAGGTGGCTGAGATTTGCGGACTCTGCCCTCTATTGGACTCTGTGGGTACAGCGGGGCAGGAACACTGATCCTGACTGGCTAAAGGTTTAACGCTGCAGCCAAACTACTTTTTGTAGCCTAGACTGCGAATATGTTAATTATATTTCTATTATTTCAGAAAGATCATTGGTCTGGTGTCGCACCTGATGAATGCTTACTGTTTCCTACAGATCTTTGATAATCTTGTGGTGAGTCTGTTTTCTTGTTAGCACAACAAATTTGTTTGGCAAATTTATATTTATATATATTTCACAAGGAGGGAGATAAAGGATTGGAGAGTGTGTTTTATTTGGGATTTGTATGTTTGCACTGCAGTGCGTGTGCACAGGCATCTTTTTGGGCACAGGCAAACAGAAGATACCAGCTGTGGCCAACTTTGTTGGATACTACTGCATAGGACTAACACTGAGTGTGACTTTAACATTTTATGCAAAACTGCGAATTTTGGGTAAGTGACCTATTATTTTTAATTTCTTTTTTTAAATATAAATTTTCACATTTCCACGTAAGCAAGTGAAGCCTGCTGTGCACCAATTTGTTATTTCTCCACAGGTTTTTGGCTGGGACTGCTCATTTGTTGTATTACACAATCCACATTCTTCATCATTGTCATCTTCAAGCTGAACTGGGGGAAAATAACGGAGGAGGTGTAGAGGCCTTAAAAAAAATTAGACTTACTGAGACAAATTTTGGTTACAAAAGCACTTTATTGCATGTAAGAAATTGAAAGTTGGTTTAGTTTTTTGTCTGTATTTGTTTGCAGGCTGTGACCAGAGCACAGAATAACACTCCCATCACAACATTGTTAAGCCCAGATGTGGCGGGTAACAACACTGCTGACCAGACAGCGAGTAATGGGAACGTAAGTGACCTGCTAAACTTAATGTGAGCCACATATTATCTAAATGTCTTATTTAGCTATTCTGACTGACTTGACACTGCTCGGCTGTATATAACTCAACAAAATGAAGTAATGGCTGTTATCTTTCTCCCCAGTCAGTGGACGTCTACATGTCTGTGAGCACACAGTGCCAAGATGGGAACATGGAGACACAGGCTGGACATGTGGTCAATCTCTCCACCATCCAGCTCATCCTGCGCCGAGGCCTCACCATGTTCGCAGCAGTGGCACTTCTCGCTGTGGGGACGTGTGTGCGCTTCCTGGTGCCCTTACCAGAGGTTGTGACTTCAGAGGCCAACTTTACTTTGGACTGGATCAATACGACTCATCAAACTGTGACCACTGTGCTGGCCCCAATAGAAGAATAATTTTGAGATGTTTGATCACTAAATCATTTTTTAAGATCAGTGTCATAAAAGCTCAATGACTCTTTGTCTTTGACAGGAAGTGGCAGATTTAATGAAAAATTAATAAAACTAAAATTAATTGACTACCATTTTGCTTGAAGAGATTTATTTCATTTTAGACAATATATTTTTACGTTGCCCTCTGCTTTCATTCTCATTTTTGACTTGATTCATCTCGTCTTACAATGTGAAATGATGAGTCAGATTGACCTTGAGAGCTCAAATTATCCACAATAATCATGTTTAGTGAATTAAATAGGTTTCCAAACTGTCTATAGACAGAATGTCAGAATATCAGAGCCACAGATGAGCAGAATCACTGGAAAATCTTATGACTTATCTGATGACTTATAATTATCTGAAAGTGCTATTCATCTGTCACTTCATTGATCAAACACTTTCACTTTCGATGACTGGTGTACTTTTTGCTCATCTACACACATGCTTTTCCTCTGCATGCTTTGCATTCAGACCCTGCAGTGCAAACATCTGCATCATATTGTGCATGACTGCCTGAGGTGTTAATCACTGAATATTTCAGTAGACTTTGCCCGTGTTCATGTTACTAAGTTAATGATTAGCAGGTTGATAATGATTCCAGAAGCCAGGATGAACAGCATGGCAGCCAGAGCCAGGCCCCGACGCAGAACCAGAGACCTGAAAGGGAGCTCCTGCCCTGCTGTTGTTGTTGCTGGCACTGCATCAACCTCAATCAGGTCCAAGGTGTCTGTTCGGCCCTGTGAGTTCCCTGCATCATCTGGTTGGGCACCTGGACAAGACATGTGACTCCTTAACTCACTTTCTTTGTAGCAGTTCGATAGTTAAATTTTAAAAGTTAAATTCTATAGTTGTTGTACAATCTTACTTGTGTCTGGGAAGCTTCCACACACTCCAGCTCTGATTTGAGCCTGAAAGAAAACAATGGGCACACATCGATTCATAAACAAGTAAACCTGAGGCCATTTAAAATTGGAATTATCTCTGGATACTCACCTCAACTGTAGCTTTCTTCCAGCTCATTCTGATCAGGTAGAAAATCAGGAATGAGCACTGCAGAAACACGCAGGAAAACAAGCCTATCCACAGACCTGAGGGAAACAGAGTTTTTCATCTTTAGCTTTAAGAGAGCAGAGACTGAGGTGGATCCCTAAAGACAGAACTCAAAAAGTACCAGTTTGGCAGCAATGTGGCAAAAAGCAAAACAAAAACAGACAAAGGCTAAAAAACATGCTGTAAATCTTACCCTTGATTCCTAATTTGGCTACAAACATCAGCGGCACTCCAATGGGAAAACCAACACCATAATATCCCAAAATGTTACAAATAGCTCCAACCTTCTGTTTACCTGCTCCTCTTATAATCCCCCCACAGGCAGCCTAGTCACACAAAATTATAGTTAGACATAAAAACACAAAAAACAAAAAGAATGTGTGCAATAATATATGAGACTTTCAGAAGATCTTAATTTACATAATATCAGAGATACTTACTGATGTTGCATCTAGTAGGATGAATGGGGCGTATAAAGATATGATATCACTAACCCTTTCTCTGATTTGTCTAAAAAAGGAGACACAAATTTCACAATGTGAAGGAGCAGAAAATACACAGTCATGACATTTTTATGTTATGATTTTTATGTTATAATTGAACACTTTGATACAATATACTACCTTGAATACAATAAAGGATGGACCAAAGAGGAAACAGTAAATTGACATTTATTACATGGAGGCTGCGTCTAACATTTATCTATAGTTAATATTTAACAGGTAATGCAGGCGAAGTTCATTGTTGTCTGTGCTGAATGACATCATGAGACAAGGTTATTTAAGAAGCCGGTTATCTTCCCAGACGTAACAGTGAATCTGCATCTGTTAACCTGAGTCTGTGTATGCTATAAAGATTAAAAAGACAGTTGTGGTTTTATAAAAACACCTCATATACTTACTCATCATATGTAAACATGTAAGAGATGTGGTTGTTCAGGCCCCCGATGAGAGCTGACATACATATTGAGATTGACCCTGTGGTGAAGAGTAACAACATTAGTTTTCCACTGGTTGCATCATAAACTGACTTATTTTCACACAAAGGTCAAGCACAGTCCATGGCTGTTGGCCAATGAGCAACTCTGCTTCAGTGGTTTGAGAGCTAGTCCTGCATGGATGAGCAAAATTTGAATCATATAACACTCTTGTATTTTCTTACCTTTAATAAAAGTCAAAGAACTCGTGTTTAGGAGTTTACTGACCTGCACATAACATCGTCAATTTAGCAGACAGCTTGGCCTGCTCTGTGTCTCCGGCTCCCAGTGCATTTCCAACTCTTACATTGCCGGCTATACTGAAACCCATTGGGAACTGATAACATATAATAATAATAATTATTATTATAATATGCTGGAACACTGCATGAACAAATAATTGGTTTTACAGTCACAAATTGATGCATGTTCACTATTAAATTAAAAAAGTTTACCATATATGCAATATTTGCCAGTTCATAAACAACAGATTGGGCTCCAAGCTCCACCTCACTTATTAGACCTGTGGATAACAAACAGCAGTTTCATTGCAGGTCATCTTTAGGTAACGGAAATGCTTTAAAGCCACAAAGTTATACCTGCCAGAAAGCTTCCTATCTCATACGTCCACCACTCGACGCACAACATGACCATGCTGGGGATGGCCAAGCGGATGTATGAACCCCAGTCCTGGAGGCACTCTTTAGACCAGCCTGTGTGGTCAACAGAAACAAATAATAAATAATTCAGTTGTTCATTAAATCCATCAATCAGTCAAGCTGTCCATTAGACGACAATTTCAATTTAATACTAACAGAGAATGTAAATAAGTTCAAATAGTTAAAACATCTCCAGAAGATGTAGTAGGCTACGTTTCATAAAAATGCTAATAAGCTAAAATTTTAAAGTTAAGGAACATTTAAAGAGGCCTTCCTGTGAATATCAAATGCATATGAAATGGGTATTCTATGGACGTTCACAAAGACAACTGGCTGCATTGTGAACAGGTTGTTTTATGTCCTTGCTGCTCAGAGCTCGTGTTACTGGAGGTTACCACTTGGGGGCTCACCACAGAAATCAGACCATACAGAACTACCAGATTTGCAGGATGTAAATTAACAAACATGGCAACACTCCAGGAAGTCAGGAAGTTGCCATATTGTTTATTCTAAGATCCCAGCAGAACAAGTGACAGCAGCATGGTCAAGATGATGTTTAAGGCCCTGGAATCCATTATGTCCTCACAATGGTGAGTACTTTAAAATTAATTTTGACTTGGTTATGAAACAGTCTTAATTCAAAAACTGTTGTGTCTTTATGACCAGCTTGAGCATATGAAACCATCAGCGAACAGATTTGTCCAATTCAAATACAAAATCAGATCAAACTTTTTCCATCCGAAGCCAATGTTTAAACTTTTACTTAAACTTTCCAAGACAAAGTTCAGCAGTGACTCATACATTAACCAGATAAAAGAAGCTTGGGTAAAAACCTGAGTACATCATGGTTGACCATTTAACAAACTTATGGATTTAAAGAATTCAAAATAAATGTTTGCCCATTTTCCTCCCAGCATGGTATATAATGTGTTTATTTTAATATATACGGTGAATGTAGAAACACTATTGGTTTGTCCATAGGGGTCACCACAAGCAACACAAAATGTCGATGTCACTGCATTATGGCTGTTTCAGATATAAAAGATGTATTTCTGATGATATTTGTTATTTTCACATTGAACTGTAACAAGCTGTGCAGGTGCTGCTCATATTGCACCCACAGCCTTGAATAATAGTAGAAGAGGATGGGTTTTGTGTAATCTTAAGAAGCAGTTAAAACAATTAACTAGATATAGAGTTTAAGGGCACTATGTACTGAATTATGACACTTTCATTAATACGCTATTTTGTTTGATCCGTTCAAATGTTGGGTCTCTCCTGAGCTACAGCTTTATTAAACTGTCAGGCCACATCATGACTTGAGTAACTCATTAACACCTGCTTGGAGTGATTAGAGCTTCAGATTTATTGCAGAGTCACTATCCTCCAAAGCAGATGTTGTCCTCACCTCCCCAGGTGGCCTTATGAAGACCCTTCCACAGGACGTAAGCGTAGAGCAGGGCGGCCATGGAGAACTGGGAAATAGAGTTGGCCATGGCAGAACCTCTGTGACAAGAATTTCAATGTATTTCATTGGTTAAGTCATGCAGTTTTAAATGATGTTACTGAAGAAGTGAATACTCACGCCACTCCTAGATTTAACGCGTAAAGGAAGATGTAGTTGATGAGAGCGTTAAGAAGATTGACCACCACACCTGTCATCACCTGTGGCCATATAATGCCCTGCAAGAAAAGAGCCACTTTTTATTCATATCAGACACAAACAAAGTGAGACCCCAAAGATGATTACAGGAGATCAAAATGTCAAAATCAAAAAGTCTTGATTGTTATGGCATTGCTTTAGGTATCACATGTACAGATCTCTGTGTCTCTGCTTGCTTTGAGTTTTTGAAAATAATATTTTTGTCACTTTAAGTGCAAGTGAAGAGCCAAACATTCTCATTATATGTGGCAGAAGGAGGACATCTTTATAGACAATGTCTCCAAAACTCTGAAACAGTTGGCAAAGTACTAAAAGTTCTTAGTTCTTCTAATTAACATTGTAGCTGAGGTTGAATTCATACTTTGCTTATTTTTCAGCTGTCCCTGTGTCACTGCAGCACAGGGACAGCCTGATAACCAGAGTCGGTTGAAGGTCGACAAACTTTCCTGTTCATCTCCCCCTTGTCCTGCTACTGATCTAACAACAGGGGAGGGAGGTCCTCACTTCTTAGCAGTCTGATCTAAGTCTCTATTAAAAATGTACACCACTCAAATATTCCATTTTAGTGCGACTTTACTAAAAGAAATGTTGACTGTAATGTTGAAGCATATTGAAACTTACCTGGTTTTGCAGATATCTTGTTTGCAAAGAAAACATGAATGTAGCCTAAACATGACAAAGAAAAAATAATCAATCCCTGAGTTGCATGTATTCAGACACAAAAAAAACTCAATATACTTTTTTGTATATTATTCCTCAGAGCACCGTATTCAAGTGGATGAACTCCACACAGAAATTTTGGAATGTCACATTAAGGAAATATAAGACGTTTCCAACAACTGGTTTAGCGAGAATAAACAAAGCTGCATAAACCTGCTTGAAGAAAAGAGTGTGCAAGAAAGAGAGAAAAACTAATAATAAAAAAGTAGTTGCTAATTTTGGCCACCCATGGCAAAAAAATGTCTTCAGGAATTAGATAATGTTTGGCAAATGATAACTGTTCTCAGTGTGAGCTTGTGGGTTAATTTTTTTCTATATCTGAACTTATTCAGAAAAAGCTTCTCTATTTCTCTTAAAAGACAAAAAACACTTCATGCTGTTTTAAAATCTTTTATGTCCATTTTCCAAAGATTTTATGTAATGTTGGTGTTTCCAACAAGCTTTTTTTCATGCAAATCTTTGAAATGCTCGTATAAAATGTGAGAGGTTTGAACACTTACAGGAAGCGCTGGCATGAAGATCTTCACATACAGCTGAGACAACCTAGAGAGAGGTTTGTCATCAACATCAACAACAAATTAACACTTTTTAACAAAAAAAAAAATATATACATAAAGCAAAATAAGGCTCATGAGTTCTGACAGAGTTTACCTGGCCACCTCTGGCTCCTGTTTGACAGCCAGCAGGATGGGCTCTGTGTTAATGAGGATCGCCCAGCAGGGGAAACAGGCCAGTAACAAAATAAGGATGGCTCGCTGCAGAATGACCCCGACTCTCAGGAGGTTACGGCTGCCATAGGTCTAAAAACAGAGAACTTTATTATGTCATCAGTACTTGACATGCATAATGAAACACTGGAAAAACGACAGACGCATACCTGAGAAATCAGAGTGTCACATGCAGAAGCCAAACCAGATCCGATTGATATACCTGTGACATTGATAACCTGAAGATATAAAACAAACATGTTACAGCTGATTTTGTTGCTTTACTGGTTCACTTTTCACTGTGTAAACTTTAATATCCTACTTACTGCGATGGCCAGAGCCACTCCTGCCAGCTCTGTCCTCCCCAGATGGCCACAGAAGATCGTACTGACAAGACTCACTGAAAACACCATGAGCTGGGACATGATCTGATGAGGGAAACCTTAATTAATGAAAGGTAGATGGCTAAATAACGAAAATATGATGCTTAGATTAAAGTCTAAAGTACGACTAATTGGACAGAGTATATTATTTATACTTCTGCTTCATAAACTGGGCCATAATCTGACAGCAAAAGTCGCTGTGACAACTAAAATATATGAAATATTTACCATCAGTGATGAATGTGACTACATGCTTAGCTCCTGAACTTAAGTACAGGTTTGAGGTACTTTACCTGACTATTTCCTTTTGCATCCCTGTAATTCACCCCTATTACGAGGAAAACACTGTCCTTTCTATTCCATTACATCTAGTGGACAATTTTAAAAATTATAACAATCAATTCATATATTATTATTAATATGTATTAGGATCAGAATTTTATCAAATGAATTATAAGGGATTGTTAGATATTAATGCATCATTAATTATCATCCAGAGATATAATAAAATATTATATTTGACAGCTTTTGTACTTTACGTGCTATTTTTTTTCCCCCATAACTTGTAACTGGTACTAAGGGATTTTTTTTTTCTACTTAAATCTAATCTGTACAATAAACAGTCCACTTATTAAATGTTCCTTGTTTTACTTTAAATGATGATATAGATCAGCAATGATTGGACACTGGCAGCACATTAAAATACAGTAAACTTACCACTGGGAAGGACAGTTTTGACAACTCTTTGATTTCTTTCTTGAAACCAACAGGGACCAGCAAGCTGATCCACTTTGACAGACAACATTCCCTCCATGAAGGCAGAGGTGATCTCTGGGTGCTGCTCTCCATGACTCCGGATGGTTCAGCGCTGTTTGCCGCTCTGTGTTGCTGTCGGTGCTCCTCCGGTTCAGTCCTGGACATCCAGCGGTGTGCGTTATGATGTAAGCCGCTGTAAACTCTGCCTTTACCAGAGGCACGTGGAGGTCAGCGCTTCCGGTGAGTCAGCTGGTGGGGAAAGGTTCACGGGTGTGTAAATCGCAACTTAAAGCACGTGAAGTCCGAGCTCAAACCTATTATTTCTGTTTCTACAAAGCCGAGATTCTTTGTTTGATTATTACATTTGATCATGTTTGAACAGTCCGTCTGTTATCTAGTCTCAGATATTAAGATAACGTGTCAGGCCGAGAGTCACTAATTCAGTATAAGATCTAATTTAGATTCCATTCAAATGAAATTTTGGCCAGTTAAAATAAACCAATATAAATAATAGAGGAAGCCATTATTTATATTAGTTTCTTTTTTCATTAGATGTTACATATCTATGTTTCTTGTAATTTCAGAAAGGGGCTGCAGACTTACAATGATAAGAGATAAATCAGCCTACCATGTGTAAATTAGCCTAGATTATTTTCTTAAAACATTGTAATGCGTATATAATATATGATTGCCAGAATGCAAAAAATAAAAAAATATTTATATATATACTATTATTTTTTATCTGATCCTGAAGAAAACTAGTAATCTTGTTTGTGAGACAGAGAGACAGAGAGAGAGAAGGCAGCCAAAGAGTACGTATGGCCTGAGGAGCTGTTTTACACGCCACATCAGCAAGGTTTTTCAAACAAAAGAAAGAACAAGAGTTTTAGTGTTTACAGTATTTAAGAGGAGCAAATCAACTTAGACACATGATAAGCATATGTTATTACCATGATGTCCCAGCTCACAGCACCAGTCACAAGATTTAACACAGCTTTTTGGCCTTCCATGGTACAGAGACAGTAAATTAGTCAGAGAGCATAAGCATCACGTTATAATTTTTAACAAGACCTAAAAAGTACAGTAACATCTCCCTTCACTGTTTTGCAGATTATCTACAAATCTATCTGCCAATACCAATACCACTCTGCTAGACTGCCTGAAGGATCTGCTTCATGGTTATGACAATGCCACAGGCCCATTTTAACAGTGCCTTTACATTGGAAAAACAGATGAGCTCAGCTGTCAGGGAAAGAAGATGGTAAGATTATGTTTCAACAGCAGAATAGTACATTGATATATTCTTTCTTTTCTATTCATTTAAAATGTGTACTCAGGAAATGTATGCAACTTATAACACATGAACATCAGGTTCTTGTCATCAATAATCTCTATAGTTCTTTCACTGGTTGTTACTGCACCTTACCTATAGATGGAGCCATTTCTCAACAACTCATGCATACTGATACTGATCGAACAGCAGCTCAACACAAAAAATATAGTCATTGCATTTGAAAGTGTGTGTTTCCTGCAGAGCATTTTATTTTTTACAGTTTTTAAAATCACATTGATAAGAGAAAAATATATAGCTTTTTGTCTTCTTATTTTATTTTGAAACATGTCCTTAGAAATCTATGTAATTCATAAACAATTCATTCATTTTGCCATTGGTCCTAAAATGCTGTTGGCACAGCATCGTACCAACAGATGGAGCCATTTCTCAACAACTCATTTACACTGATCAAACTGCAGCTCGACACAAAAAAAGAGTATTTCAGTGTTTCTAAATTTAATCACAAGAATTATTACACACTTAACCTTGATACTAATGAGATGGTTTGGTCTCCACTAAAAGTGTAAAAAATAACTTTAGCAGGTTTCTTTGTTTAGGAAACTATGAATTTATGATGCGCGTAACCAATGATTTCTATTTATTACGTTAATGATTACCCGGTTAATAATGAGTCACTAGCATTATAGCATTATTAGACCCATCGAGAACAAAGTCCATTAAATTACCTCGACCTGATATTGTACTTAAGTCAGCACTTTAAAATACAGGATATTTTTGTATTGTTAAATTCTTTTATGAAACACATTCTTACCTTGGTTGCCTGCTTGCGAGGAAAGAGGCGGTATGCACTCTACCAGGTGTGCCCAATTTTGAACGTTTAAAATAGAAATTTTGAGGTTTTCAGAAATCTCTGACAGGAATTAAGTCCAAATCTTTATCTGAAATTAAGTCAGTTAATATTAAAATAAATTCCATTAAAGTAATTGATTTCACACTTGTGTAACCCAACTAACAAAAACTGCAACCTTTCCTATGATATTATGTAGTGGCAAATCACAGGCACCATATGTTCTGTTTACCAGATCGTGAGAAATAATCCCAAAGAAAAGCTCTTTTTGTTTGTGACACTGAGCAGCCTCAGCAGCAGGTGATTCTGTCCTGTGGCTCTCAAGGGAAGACATCACATCAGGACACTTTGGGATGGATGCACACGCTCTATGGTCACCATGATGTGCTTTGTTTTGTCATACAAGAGAAAAACAGACATGAAACTTTGAAACCGCAGACTGGAAATGTCAATTTGAGGCTCAATCGAGCTCCATCAAAACAGTCTATTGAGAACTTCAGAGAGGGACACAATAGCAGGGTTGCACTGCTTTAGCCTCTTATTACACTTAAAAATGCCATTTTTGCGAGTGAAGCCGAGCAGAGGACGCATGAACTGTGGTCAAACAGCTAAATGACTCATCCTTTGCTCTGTTTTTGAGCACATGTGTGCGCAAAACATGTCCAAAAGGAGAATGTTCTGTAAGGTGAATGGTTCCTGGCAAAAGCCCATTGACGAAAACAGTAAACGAGTAAACATGTAGCATCTTTGTAGGATTATGTAATGAGTGTCGTGTTCCTTGGGGACAGTGCCACCAATCTACCACAGTCTTGGCTGGTTCTAGTCCTGCTGCTTAGTCTGATTTGTTAGGTTGAGCACTGACCTCGGGGGGTTGAGGTCAGATTGCTTGGGCAAGTGGACAATAGGTTTGTAGCACCTTGCATGAGCATGGACACCTGGCCAAATTTATTTTCATGTGAAATAATGGAGATTTTGTTTAAAGAAAGGCCCTCTGTCCTCCTCTGGATCTTTTAGCTTCTGACCTGGCTCTTGTACACAGTTTAATTGGATACAATGCGAACTGAAACCATCTCTGCACTTGCGTCTTTCTGTGCCAGGAAGGATTGATTCTATCAAACAGGCTGCATATTGTCCTCATGTGTAACTGATACAGGAAAGGTGAAAGGCCAATGTTGCTTTTAAAAGTCTTCCCATCTCAATTGCAACAGGTGGACGAGTCACAAAGTGAGCTTTCTGACTTTCTGTGCCTCCTGCCTTAAATATTATCTTGAATACCAAAAAATAGTTTTAATATACAGACAGTGGAAGAATAAAAAAAAAATCTGAATAGAAGAATTGTGAAACACACCAAAAGCAAATTTGTTACAAGTTTTTTCTTACAACAGAACATTTTTCATTTTGTAACCCATGCAACCCCATTTAATGTGAATGGACTATGGAGCAGTCAATGCTTTAGGAAGGGGCTACTTACTGATTGACTGTGCACCGTGTCCTTTTCCCTTAAACTTTTGTTCTTTCACTGTTTTCAGTCTCTTTGGTTCTGCAATCCAGATCCCATCATACAGCCATGGTGAGCACTGAAGCTGTGTTGGTAACTCCGGGAGGCCTGACTTCATATTACGAAACAATGTTGTTTATTATCTGAACATGTTACCCATCTGCTTGTAACTCTTTCTACATGCCTACTCAGCAACCAGAATTCTTGGATCATCAGAAGTTAACAGAAATGTGCTTTGGGGTTTCCAGAGGTTAAAGTGTGCTTGAGCCCCAGCTATGACAGTAACGTGCAGGTTCAATTTCCCTGCTGAAGCCTTACATGTATATATAGCAAATAATGGAGGCTATAATACGTGAGGATGTGTTTCAATTGGATAATGAGTGGGTGGCTGAGAGGCAGCAAAGGGAGAGAAAGGCACTGTAATTACATAAGCTTTTTTCCACCAGTGGGACCCAAGATCATAGTGATCTGTACTGCTCTATGTCTTCAACTGCTTGTTAACCACTTTCAAACCGTCGAACATTTTAATTGTCCAACAGAACTGCGGCTGAAACGCTGTTGTGATCCGTTCATTTATTTCACTCTGCTACCTTTTCAGCAGTGTGACATGTTTTCCTCTGTCACACGATCCCACCAACATGGTGTGGTCGTCTCGTTTACTGCCACATGTGTGGACAATGATGATCTTTTGTACGGCTGTAAAACATAATTCTCATGAAAGTGATAGATAACCATGAGGGTAGGGTTGTAGGGAAATGCTCAGGTGTCTTTAACGCAGGGACATGGGAAATGTCTTCTTTAAGCTCATAATGTTTATAACACCAGACAGCATTGGACAGTATGACTGCCTTGACCCTTGGCTCACGTAGCGTCTCGGCTGGAGGACAATGACACAGAGCTCTTGCCTTCGTGCATTAGGTGTGGCCTTTCAGTCCAGGATTACTGTGGCTTTCTGCACTGTGTTTACAGGATTAGATCAGCTTTGTGCACAAGACAAGGAGTCAGTGAAGAAGAGTCAGAGAAACCCATGTGCTCTTTAAAACACAGGTAATAGTCATGCGAAGTTGAGAAAGAGCCGACTGTTGATGAAAGTGGGATCATTTTGTTTTGGATGAGGGATGACAGTGCTGTTTTTCCAGCGATTTCCAACTGCTTTCATAAAGCCTCATACTTGTTTAAATCCACTGTTAGGATCTGACCATGAAATCAGAAGCTTACATTTTAAACCAAATGTTTTGTAGAATTTAAAAACATTGTGTGACTATATCATGGCTTAAAAATACTGCACATGGAAACATGTTTTGCTCTTCCAGTGATATTAAACCACTGTATCTGGATGCAGTAACAAGAAAAAAAATTAAAACTCTGTTTATTGAAACCTTTTATTTTATATTTTTTTCACAGAACAATTAATTGTTTGCACAAAAGTCTTGAGATTTAAGAGAAAACATATATACATTGGTTCTTAAATACCACTTTATTGCCATTCGGACATATTTAATTATTGCAGTGAGACATTTCACAATGGAGCCTCACTCTGTATTGCTTAAAATATTGAAAACATGTTTACAGAACATAAGGTCATTTTATTGTACAAGGCACAAATGGGAATCTTGCATTTTAGTGATGAAACATTTCAAAGTTCAAATGATGCTGGAGCTATCATAAACCACCATTCATCCTGATATATGAATCAACTGAGGGGTCAAAGTACATGTTTACTTATTTTCAAGTCCATACATATTAGCCCATAATCTATAAGTACCAAAGTGGTAAAGCTCCAGAAACAGCCTTTGATTCACTTGCCAAGAAATCAGTGCTTGATAGTAATGGTGGAAGAAGTATTTGGATTATCTTTTTTTTTTTTTTAATTTCATTTGTTCTTGTTTTTACTAGTACTGGTAGCAATGCAACTTTTTAAAAAAGAATAAGTCAAGTCTTGTATTTCTGTTTACTGGGGCAGATAGATTGCCCTTGTCAGTCATGTTTGTAGTGCCATGGATTACAATTATTAATATATTAACACATAGGCATAATATTAAAGATGTATCTTTTTCAGAAGAAGGTAACTTATATGTAGTTTAACCTATAAACATGTGTCCTAATATCCTAATATTAAAAGTTATAGTATCTAAAGCTGTCAGAAAATATAATAAAAGATTAAAAAGAATAACATTTCCCTCTGAAATGTTGTAAAGTAAAAACACAAGCGCCTTTTAATGTAAATCCTTAATTTAAGTACAAGTACCTCAAAGTTATACTTAAGTGCACCACTTGAGTAAAGTGCAAAAGTTAAGTTCTTCAGGCTTATTGCTATTTAGATATGGCTGCACGGGCCTTTCTTTGATTTCTTGTGATAAAAAGGAAAATTAAATGATATTTTAAAATCAGCTGCTTTGGAAGATTTTATATCCCTCTCTTGGAGAACTTAAATACTGATATGTGAAACTGTTTCATTAAGGCATCTTTAAGCATAAGCGTAACTTCAGTATGATACAACGTAAATACAAAAAGATTTTAATTTAATCCTTCAACCACTCTTCTTCCATTCCCCTGCCTTGGGGGCGTTGTACTCTAACAGCAGTCAGACGCAGGCGATCCAGTGTGTGGTCCTGTGCCGTCACACGGACCACAGGTTTTTGACTGGCGCCTGTGTGTAGGGAGGGCGGGGTGTGCGTGGATCATCTCCTATGGCAGCACCAGGCTCACACCCCGGTGACATTGGCCCAGGTGGGGAAAGTGTCCAGTTCAAACATGGCCCTGCCCCAGCTATTGATGGCCAGTGTAATACAGAGGATGCCAATGATGTTCATGACTATTCCTGTCCTGGCCTGATGGAGAAGAAGAATATATAGTGATTTAAAAGCAGTACTGGGACATTTTTTTTTTATTTTTTTTTTGGAAATGTGTAATCACTAGTTGAGAGTCGATGAGAACTTTGATGAAATGTATTTTCTCACAGAAAATGTTGAAATTGT
>JAOWBC010001387.1:18117722-18138383 GCA_028566105.1 Hypoplectrus providencianus | reverse complement strand
GATTTTTGTCAGTCCTGATTGTTAAAGAACTTTTTAGGGCATCAGCTGCTGAGTTAATTAATGTCTGAGGGAAAATGAAATGAATATTTGTAGCAATTGCATTAGAGCAGAATATGTGACAGCTGTGTGATGCACCTTGATGTGAAGAAACATTTCGTCTGAAAAGAAATCAGCATTGAGATCATCATGTCTCACATATTTTACTTTGGAAGCTCTGATGCAATAGAGTTTGATACTCCAGTGAGTCAGGACGGTTATTTGAGTCATTGTGGATCCACCTTATTATTTGAAATGCGGCGGCCTGGTAATTCAAGTAATCATCATAAGAAGCAAAACTGATCAGTCAGAAAATATAAATAAAGATCAGCCAAGGTCCAACTCTGCATTTTATAAACACTGAGGAGTGCTGGTTTTCACAGTGAGACCCCACATGCTCAGTTGTGTTTGGAATTGCTGATTAGAAACTTTGAAATATGACAACTCCAGCCAACATTAAAAAACATGATGTAACAAGCTTCTCAGACCTGAGTTGGTTGATATAAAGCATACAACCCTCATCATGTAACCTTAAGAACACTCAGGACATAACAATGTTAATTTAAAAGCCATCAAAGGTTTACAGTGTCTCCTCTTTAAGCAGCATGTTGCTTCCTTAAATTAAAAAAAACACCTGACTAAAGAAATGTGTTACCAGTAGTTATTATTTCAAAATGCTTCACACTAATTAAGTAATTACTTCTTCTTTTACTGTTTTTCTGCTGCCCTGAATACTGCTGCCCTGCTGTGAGTTTGTTCATTTTAATCCGAATAAAAAAAAACAGGTCACCAAACTGCAAAACTGATTGTCACAATAATAATAAACGGGAAATTGAGAGAACTATTCCGGGCATGTTTGCACATTGCCCAACACTTCCTCAAAAATGTCAGACTTTTAGCAGATTACATTTACTTAATTTTCATGTATAAATCAATTTATTCAGTACTTGGTTGCATGATTGTTTAAAAATTAATATAAAGTATAAAATGCCAAGCAGAATGACTTGAGTGATTTGTGTGAACTTCGTAGGAACAGTATGTTGGGTAGCAATCTATGTATTTCCCCCTGATGCACAACCAAACCTGGCTTCCTCAAATGTATTACTGAAATGCTATATAAATAATTGTTTTTACCAGCAGTCTTGTTATTTTGACATGTGAGTGATTTCTTTTGTTGTGAAGTAATTGTGCAGCCTTAAATATAAAGGAGAATTAGGAAAGTTAAATGGTGTCTGTTTGTTTGATGGTCCCAGTGAACTAATTCTTATAACAATTTTCATCTGAGATAACATTTTCTTTCAATTAAAAATAATGAAAATTAAACTGAAAGCCACAGAGTTTTAGAAAACTAAGGTTGCATGTTGCTATCTTATATCAATCACTTGGCCTTACTTCCAAGAGATTGATATGAGAGGAGTTGAATATGTTATCAAGAAAAAGTCCTTTATAATCAATACTTCATTGCACTATCTGTACTAAAAACAAATCATTATCTTGGACCATGGCTAAACTTTTAATCTGTTTGTGTGGTCATCCACTTAACAAGACCAACACACTTAGAGAAAATCCCCTTTTTGGACAAAAAAAAAAAAACTTTTATTAAGGCAACACCCTTATAAAAATAAACAATTTTTTTTTAGCTTTCACAGTTTGTGTTTTCGCATTAACATAGCTGCAGTCTTAACTTGTATTCTACCAATTTTTCTGATTACAAAGGTTATCAAAGGTCACATCAAGCTTTTTCTCAGCTCATAGAGACCATGTGTTTCCCCTCGGTTGACTTTATAAGATGACAGCCACATTTTTGTGTCGGGTGACATAATACAAAATTGCTCGTTTGGCAGACATCTCGAAATATGCACACATATGGCAATTTGTGTCCACCCTCTTTGTGTACAGTACATTCAAGCCATGTGGACTGAAAGTTTTAAGCTAAAACCAAGACTGTGTTCAGAGACATAAAACTGACTCTGCCAGGCAGCACAATAAAACTACTAAGAGCAAAAAAGGAGTAGAACACGATATGCTGAGCCAAGGAATGTCATGTCATGTGCCCTGTATCTTAACTTTAAAAGTGCTAACAGTAATTACACTGCATTGGCAGCATGCTAAGATGAGAGAAGCTTTTAATTTGTGTCCCTGTAATTCTGAGTCTACAACCCAATGTGGTATTTCAACCTTCATGCCTAAGAACTCATTTTTACCCATTGTGAAGACTTGCAAAATGTATTTCTAAGCTGGATGGTCTATTTGTTAGCTTTTGACAATTATTGCTTTATTCTGTATCTTTGCCATATAGAATGTGTTAAAGTAACAATGTTTTGGCTGGTATTCCTGAAAGCCTTCATAAATTATTGGCTTGTTCTCTCAAGGTGCCCAAACAAAATTTGTTTTCACAACATTCATTCATAAAAATATTTAGATGCTTTTTATGAGTTTTGTATCAATTGGCAGTGTCCATAAAAAAGTTAATTAAAGTATATTGCTCTGTGCACAGTCATTACAGCCTTCCCAATTGCTGACATCAGCAAGACTCATACGGCAACAACAACAAAAGCAGATCACTGTAGAAAGACATGTTTATATTCATCAAAAGTTTGCATTTATTGTATTTCATCCATTTCAAGTGTAGCTGCAACTGCAAATTATGAAGGATTGTCCTCCATGAAACATTTCCATAACAATCTCAAATGAAGGTGTTTGAAGATAAATAGGTTTTTGATCAGTGGAACATGGAAACAAAGAGAGAATGCCTGATATCAAAGAGTAATCAGACATGTGCATTTAATAAATGTGGTAGAAATCCTGATTTCAATGTTTAACACTGGTCACATCATTCCCACATGAACGCACAACGTTGTTGTCAAAATAAAACAGTGGTAGACAGAGGGCCTGATGCAGTCATTTTAAAGGATTCATACAAAAATTTAAGTTCAAGTTAGAGCCAGTTTAAGAAAATAAAAGGAAATCAAATGACTGCAATTTACAAAATGCACATGTTCAGCACGGCTGAAAGGTTATGTCTAGGCACTTGTAAACCGAGCGCCACCATGTGGAGATGACCGTCATTACATCTTCCCCAGGTATTAGAAGAAAATATTTATTATTACTTTATTGTCTTTGTCGGGAAATGGCAGGAAATGAACAGAATACTCATACAGTACTCTCAGTCACTAAAATGGCTCAGTGATATATTGTGAGGTTTTCTTGGATAGGGGGCTTTCTTGGAGCCCTTCTTGTTGAGACTGAAAAACATGCTGGAGTGTTAGTGATAGGACACGGCACAGGATGGGTGGTCAGCCTCCTAAGTAGGGCCACTTGTTCTTTTCTTAATGCATTAATGAGTAGAGCAGGCTGATGGGAAACAGGGGAATATGTAGGAGTCAACACACTCCAGGAGATGGCAGTAATGCAGCACTAGGGATGCCCGGAAGATTGTTTTTTTTATTGTTATTATTTTTTCCCCCATCGTTTAAATCTGTGTTGTGTCTGCTACCTTGTAAAGTCTATATAGCACAACCTCCCTTGTTTTCATGCCATTTATTATACTAAACGTATATTTTCTGTTTGTATTCTTTGCAAGCTCTTCTGTTTTTAAATGTGTAAAAAAACAATCACATGAGATGGGGCTGCTGTTGTGTCACGTGAGGTGGCGCTTGTTAAACATGGCTCCAACTACCACAGAACACAACACTATCGGCTGACTTTCGTTTGTGCGCTGACACGCTTCAGTAAACATCAGAAAATGGACGAAGCAAATGTTGCTCCGCCGCATTTCCTCGTTTTATGAAGTTACCATGGAACAAACTAATCATGCGTGAAACCGGCACTGCAACGTTAGCTTAACGCTAGCTAGCCAGCTAGCTGTCAACTGCTACAAGTGGAGAGAGGTGAGCTAAATGTGAAATGGGCATCTCTGATGCTCTGAAATTACACCGGAAATACATTTAACTAGCATATCTGCTTTCGTTTGCCACTGTGTCAATGGTTTTCAAAACCAAAAGATGGCTTTTTGCTAGCTTGAGTCAGGTATCGTAACGTTAGCCACTTTCATTAAGCTAACTGTTAGCGTTAAGTTGACGTTACTTCCACTTTTTTTCTGAAACCTTATAGATCTAACTCACTTTCGTCATTGCGACATAACTTAAAAAAACGTCTCTTGATCGAAACAACAGTTACAGGGGTTGTTTGAAGCTTTTATATTCTTACTCTACGTTGGGCTTTGTCTTTATTATGGATATTATAGCTGCCTGGCCGTTGGCAGCCTATGTAATGTTAGATGAAATATATTCTGACCAAACTACAGTTTGGGGAACTCATAAATAAAGTGAGTTGTTCGTTTTTTAGACGACTGAGTTTGCTTTTCGCAAAGTCACAGTTTAAATCACTGGACATGAGACTTTCTTAGCTATCTTGCCTAGAGGGAAGAGTAGATGTGTTGATGGGGCGGAAGCAGGAGGCAGTCATGTGAGCAGAGTTGAGCTCAAACTTTGAGGACAATTAGTCGTATGCTTTCACCAACATCACATCACTCCTTCATTGCAGCAGACTGTCAAAAACAATCCATTTCTAATAACAGCATTACACAGTAAAGCTATATCTATCTGTCCATTCATGATTTTGATTTTTTTTTTTTGCAGAGGCACAGTTGGAAGAGGAAGTTAGATGTGCCGTCCTTGTGGGAGAAAGCCAGGCGTACCCAGCAGGACATTGTGCAACTCCTAACAAGCACTGAAGACTCACCATGGATTGGCTGATGCATGCAGTCGAGAAAGACTTGGGGGTTGACCGGCGGCAGCAAGGACCAGGTCCCCGTCCCAGGGAGCTCATAGCCCTTGTTCCCACACGCTGGGTAATGGGCCTGAGGGAGAGGAAGATCATGCGCTGTGCCCGCTTTGACAGTATCAGTGAGGCGGAAATTCGCACCTACCTTCAGTGTTCCCAGGCAAAGTTGCCTCCTGGTTGGACACGAGTGTGCATTCAGGGTCTGAGGAAAAGTAAGCTGGGTTATAGATTGGCCAGAGACCCATGCCATCAACAAATGGAATTCATGTCAAAGGATTCTTATGTCAAAACCATGCAGTGTGTGTCGCGACATAATGTCAGGTATGTACATGAATATTGTATTATTTTATCAATTCTCTAGACTTTGCTTGTGCATTTGAATTTGTGTTTTAACTCAATTAAAGTAAAAAAATATCCCTTTTAAAAAGGCTGTGTTTCCTGTAACAAATAACGACAATTAATTAACTTGTAAACTAATTAACGTCATCAATTTCTCTTCATGTGTGACATTCATGTTTGAGTTGAAAATATCCAAATGGAAATTAATACTTGCAGTCATTGAAAAAACCCTTATTTAAATAACACCTGAGATTGTAATGAATCAGCTTTTATCTTTTTTTTTTCCCCTTTTCCAGGAATCTGTGGCGTGATGCTCATTACAGACTTGTGCAGGCATATGCAGGAGCCAGTGAGCAAATGCATGTTGCAGCTGTAGATGCAGTGCGCCATGCTTTACAGAAGCTGTTCAACTCAACATTCATCTCATCTGACAGAGTGTCACCATCCCTTTCTCCAGCCAAAGAGAAGGAGAAAGAAAACCTCTTGCCATCTAGCTCCTCTTGCTTTTCCAAGTCCCAGTCAGACCATCTGTGTCCTAATGTTCTGCCTGCAGAGTGTCTGCTGGAGACAGCAGAGATGCTTTATGTGATTCTACCTTACACTCAGTATTCACTCCATGATATTGTCTCCTTCAGCCCAGCCAAGCTTGCTAATAGCCATGCCAAAGTGTTGTTCATTCTCTACCAGCTACTAATAGCCCTGCAGGGATGTCATGCGGCAGGTCTGTCTTGTGGAGAGCTCTCCCTGCTGGACATAGCTGTAGATGAGCAGCTCTGCAGCCGTCTCAAGCTCAACCTAGCCCATTATGAGGAACTGGGGATGGAAGGGGATGCAAATGGAGGACAGGTGCCAACAAGTGTCCTACCAATGAACAAATCATGTGTGAGCCAGGAGAACAAAAGATTTTGCAGAGACTGTTTTGATGAGCTAAAGAAGTTGGTTCTGGACTGGGTTCATGGACGAGTCAGTAACTTCCGCTACTTGATGGAACTGAACAGGCTAGCAGGACGGCGAGAGGGAGACCCTAATTATCACCCGGTGCTGCCTTGGGTGGTTGATTTCACTGTGCCATTTGGAAAATTCAGAGATCTCAGAAGGTCAAAGTTCAGGCTCAACAAAGGCGACAAGCAGCTGGACTTCACATATGAGATGACCAAAGAGGCTTTGGCGGCTGCAGTGGGTAATGGGGTTGGCGGAAGTGGTGTTGGTGGAGATCTTGGTGGCTCTGTAGGTGCTGGCGGTGCTGGACAGTCTGACCATCTCCATGTACCTCATCACATATCAGATGTGCTCTCAGACATCACCTACTATGTGTACAAAGCCCGACAGACACCGAAGTCAGTGTTGTGCAGCCATGTTAGGTCCCAGTGGGAGCCAAATGAATACCCAGCAAGTATGGAGCGCATGCAGAGCTGGACCCCTGATGAATGCATTCCAGAGTTCTACACAGATCCTTCCATTTTCCGCTCAATTCATCCTGACATGCCAGACCTGGATGTGCCTTCCTGGTGCAAGTCATGTGAGGAGTTTATTGAGGTCCATCGGCGACTCCTGGAGAGCCGAGAGGTGTCCCAGTACTTGCATCACTGGATAGATCTCACATTTGGCTATAAGCTGTCTGGTAAAGAAGCTGTCAAGGCCAAGAATGTGTGCCTGCACCTGGTGGACAACCACACCAATCTGACTACCTATGGCGTAGTTCAGCTGTTTGACCAGCCTCATCCGCCACGCTTATCTCCTACCCAGTACGCCCCAGCAGAACCTCCTCTCATTGGCCTTGCTGCTCTTAACGTGCCTTCTCTACACATCCCTCAAATCGACACTGTGGCTGATACTGTGGATGGAATGGTGCCAGAGTCCACAGGGTGTGAGTCCAGTGGCTGGACCGTTGTAGACAAAGATGAAGAACTTGAGCAAGGTATGGAAGCTCTGGACTCGTTAGCGTCTGCAGGCTCAACAAGTTCTGCGCCTTGCTCCGTGCCAATGCCAAGCATGAGTACAGTAGGAGCAAAGATTGGAGGAGAGCACACAGCACTTATTGTATCTCAGTCCCCGAGTTCATTTCCCAGTGATTTCACCAGTGGCCTAGGCCCTGGTTTACGCAGTGCCATGTTACAAAGAGCTGGATCAACGAACAAAAAGCATGCTGAGGGGAGTGTGACCGCTGCAAATGCAGAGGAAGTCAAGATTACGCTCCCTGAAGGCTTCAACCCTTTGCAGCCTTTGGAAGAGCTGGAGAAGTTGAACAATTTCCTGGTGAAGAGTCTTCACGCTGACGTATGGCATCCTGCACTATCTGCGGACTGCATGAAGGACAGTGTCATCATTGAATCTCTACCCTCTCTTACACAGCTCTACCAAAGAGACATGCAGGCCCTTGGTGTTCTCATTGCTGAGATATTCTACTCCTCTAAACTTAGAGGACTGAAACCAGGCACCCCCCTGAGACAGCGTTTCCAAGCTGTTATGAAGCTATGCTCTGCCAGCCTCCGTGATGTGCCACTGTCTTTGCACCATGCTCTCGAGACACTGCTGCTAATAGAGAAGCACTCTGGGATAGCACATAGAGAAGTACCAGATTGCCCACGCCCACTTGTTTTCAAATACGAACCCATCTGCGATGGTCTCCCTCCCCCAAATCCCTGCCAGTTACTGAACTCTATCATAACCCCTTTTCCTTTCCCTTCCTATTTTGCAGCACTTCATCATTTTATCTTTTCCTACCACGCCAAGATGGAGACCACATGTAGTCTTCAAGGCAGAGATGTTGTCTTTCACTTGTGGCAGCAGCTGGAGACACTGTTGCGAGGTAATGTCACAGCTGAAGGTCTTGAGATCCTCTTGCCCTTTATTCTGGCCCTCATGCTTGAGGAATCCACTGCTGTCTATGCTGCTTGGTACCTTTTTGAGCCCATCTCGAGAGTTCTGGGTCCCAGAAATGCAAACAAGTACTTACTGAAGCCTCTGATCAATGTTTATGAAAACCCTCACTGCCTACGAGGACGTTTCTATCTCTATACAGACTGTTTCATTCTGCAGCTGATTGTGAGGCTCGGCCTGCAGGCTTTTCTATCCAGCCTGCTCCCCCATGTGCTGCAGGTCATCACTGGCTTTGAAAGCTGCATCTCAGGCTCTGGCGGGGAAGCTTGCAAAGGGCTGAGGAGTGGCACATGTAACCTAGGAGAGGAAGAAGAAGAGGACTTTGAGTGTGGTGAGGTGCGGTCTTCATCTGGTTCTGTCAGCGGAAATATGGGCGGTGGCAGTGGTGCAAGTGGAGGAGTCGGGGTAGTGGGAGAGACGGGGATGGTCGATTACTCCTCTGGCATCAGTCTCAATGACCAAGTGTTTCTCACTGAGGCAGAGGACTTTCAGAACGGGTTCTATGTCAACAATGGAGGGGTGGCTGCTGGGAAACAGCAGAGCCAGAACTCAGCAGCCAAGGACCAAGACCAGGAGTCTTTAAGCGTGGGCAAACTAAGTGACAAAAGCAGCACAAGTGAGCTTTCACTGGGTGATGGAGACTCAATGCGGGATCGAACCAGCCTCAAATCAGCTGACAGCAGCCAGGACCTGAAACATGCTAGTGAAGGCGAGGAGGGAGGAGAGCTGGAAGAAGAAGAGGTGACTGAGGCTAATGAGGGTAAAGAGGGGACAGATGATGCTGTTGCTGCCAACCTGGAGCTCACTCTGTCTGGCTGCACAGAAGCTTCAGGTACAACAGTTGCCACTCTGGAGGGTGAGTTTGTGAATGGAATAGCACTGGAAGAGACTGAGAAAGGCATTGTGGGAGAGCAGGAGGATGGCCATGATCCAACAGAAGAGTCTGGAGAAAAAGAGCAAAAGATTCTTCTAGGTGAGTGAATTATGTGAGTTTATGTGATTAATTTGTTTATAAGCTTATATAATCTAATGATTTTCATGATGTCTTCACACACAGATACAGTCTGCAAAACAGTTCGATGGCTTTCAGCAAAGCTTGGACCAACAGTGACGTCTCGATACGTAGCCAGAAATTTGCTGCGATTGCTCACAAATTGTTACATTGGTAATTATTATTTATTACTGTTTTTTGTTTGTTTTTTTAACATGTTTTCATTTTAGACTATTGACAAAACCATGCTTTGGGGACTTATTCCTCAAGCCAGTGTTACGTGTTGCTGCTTCACTCGTGTTTCTCCTCATGTTATTACTCAAAGGGCTTGAGAAACACCAGTTTGTGGCTGTGACATCTGAGGAGAGCAGTCTGGAGAGTGTGGGAATGGGCAGTGTGTATGAAAAAAAACCTGTTGTTGGGGACCAGACAGCTGGACCTGTATTGGACTGTCTCATCTACATAGCGCAACTTTATGGAGAGCCAGTACTCACTTACCAGTACCTGCCTTATATAGGATATCTGGTAAGACAAATGCACACAAGCAAACATGAAACCTTCTTTGTCTGAACAGCTAAGAATGTTAGAATATATGCTTTGGTCTTCACAAATGTGTATGTTTCCAGGTTTCTCCACCTTCCTCGCAGCGGCTGAACACGCGTAAGGAGGCAAGTCTGCTTGGAGCTGTTGCACTTACCCAGAAGATCATTGTCTTTCTCTCAGACACCACTCTAATGGACATGCTCATGAAGATTAACCAGGATGTGCTTCTGCCTCTACTGGACTTGCTCACCACTCCTCGTATGGGGTAAATAACACACGTACTACCATGCAAACACTCTAGTATTATGTTTAGGTTTAACTTTTGATCATGTTTGCTGTATTATTAGAACACAGCATGGTGTAGATTCATTGCAAAATATCATTTGGTTTACACTCCAAGTGCAACAACGTTTTGTTTAATCTTGAAATAGTCAAACCTGCGTCAATAGATCTGTCATTCATCCTCTGTTTCATTTCACCCATTCTGCTGTACTCAGGTTCCCCAGCGGGGTGCAGACACGCACTGCCGTTTGTCTCAAGACACTCAGCCTGATGGCTCTCATCTGTCTGCGCATCGGGAGGGAGATGGTGCAACAGCATATGGCTGATACTCTGCGTCGGTTCTTTGCTGTTTTCTCTCTGTTGCATTCTCTGCAGCCCCAGGTATGCACACACACATGCACACATAACACACAAAGACTGACAGACGTGGTGTCAAGTTTATTTCTAGAATGCTTTCAACAGGCAGATCTGTAACACAAAGAGCTTTACAAAAACAAATGGTAGAAAGGCAGATGTGTATATATAAATAAGACAGAAACCTGAAATACAAACTGACAGGCAGAGCGGGAAAAAAGGAGTACATTGATTGTGCATCACATAATATAGAAGTTTCTTTATGTAGTTACACTGAATTTTAAAAATGTACTGCAAATTCACAGATGTGGTGGTTTTCTCACTTGTTTTTTAAGCTGGACAGTGCCCCTCGCAGGGTTGTGGCAGAAGTCACAGTTGTGGATGTCTGCACACCTGAAAATTCAAATGTGACGTATGAGTTGGGGGTATTGGAGGAGCTTCAGACTGTATTCAATCCTGAGATGGCCCATGCTTCTTACATCCCCTTCTACTGCCTCATAGGTAAGATATGCTTCATCTTGTACAAAACATAAATCATTCTATCTAGCAAGAAGAAGGAGTATGCTTTATGAATAAATCAACATTTCTATATTTCTGTGGTATAAATCAGTGCTGTAATGTGATTTTTCTAGGTGATATGGCAATTCGGAAACTGGTTCCCAACCATGAGCTGGTCTGGCAGTTGGCCCAGTCTTACCATCAGAGTTTGCGCCAGGAGAGTCCAGAGATGAACCCCACAACAGTGTCAAGGGTAGAGCTGACGCTGACCTCCACAGGTATCTCCTCTGGTCTTGGCAGACGTGTGGGTAGCAGCCCGTTCCCTGCACCTTCATCAAGTTCCACCTCTCTGGGGGACACCATCCCTGAATCAGGCACGTTTGGGAGCCACCTGGTAGGAAACCGTATCCAAGTGTCCCGGGACACTGATTATGATGGTAGCCAGAACCTGGGCTTGGCCAGCTCTTGGGGTCGCTCCAGCCATAACCCCCCCATCATCACTACGACCTCCACCTTTACCACTCCATCCATTGGCACAGCTTCCTTCTCTTCCTCCTGGGTGACAGGCCCCACCCTAGAAGATAGTGCCCTGAAGCAAGAGCTCCCTCGGAGTGGCCGCTCCCTGCAGGGCAACTGGCTGGCCTACTGGCAGTATGAAATTGGCCTCAATCAGCAGGATCCACATTTCCACTTCCACCAGATCCGACTGCAGAGCTTCCTGGGTCACTCAGGCACCACAAAGTGTTTGGCACCACTGGCAGGAGAGGATTACTTCCTCTCTGGGAGTAAAGACAAGACTGTGAAGCTTTGGCCCCTTTATAACCATGGTGATGGAACACAGGAGGTGGAGCCCAAGCTGACATATACCGACCATCGAAAGTCCATCTTCTATGTCGGACAACTTGAAGCTTCACAGGAAGTTGTCAGCTGTGATGGTACTGTGCACCTGTGGGACCAGTATACAGGTAAAAGAGACTGCGTGCAACTTAAAATTATGAAGGTTTTTGTGTTGTTAGTAAAAGGTGATGAGATTCAAAGGTCAATGCTAGAATGGACGTACAGGTGGACAAGTAGTTAGCCAGTTGGTGAAAGGATAGGAAGTGCATACCCAGAACAGGAAAGGATCACTCATGTGTCCCTCCAGACCATCCATCCTAGCATCAACCAGACACAAATGGGAGGAATGAAATAACTGTACTGGTACTTACACTCTATCTGTTGTCTTTTAGGCAAGCAGATCCGCTCGTATGAAGCTGTGGATGGGAAGAATCCAATTACAGCTGTCACTACCATGCCAGCACCACACTGCAGTGTTGTGTTTGGCAGTGCAGATTCTATTCTCCGCTTCATCGATCCTCGCAAACCTGGATTGCAGGTAGCAATTTCACTTAGCAAGCTAATTCTGCCATACAATATTCACCAATTATCAATGTGTTTTTAAAATGGTAGGGCTTTACACTTCTTCAATTTAGTTATTTCAGACTTGACAGTGACAAATCTTTCTGTGTCCACAGCATGAATTTCGCCTGGCATACAACAATGTGAGTGCAGGGCTCATCCGCTACCTGGCTGTGAGCCCTTCAGGGCGCACTGTGGCTGCAGGCTTCTCCTCTGGTTTCATTGTTCTGCTAGACGCACGCACTGGACTTGTTCTAAAGGGCTGGCCGGCTCATGAGGGAGATATCCTCCAAATGAAGGTATATTTGGAGCATGTGTATGTCTTTTTACTTGTTCTGCATTGATGCACTGCCTCTGGACAACATCATAGTAGTGGATGGTGTTCAAGAAATTTCTATTAATCTGGTCATTGTGGTCGACCGAAAGGTGTTACACTAGTCACAGTAAAACACATTATGTGAAGGTTTGGCTGTTGACAACAATAGTTAACTGCGAACATGTGAATTCTTTTCATTTTCGCAGTAGTCGTTGTAGTTTTTGACATTAAACAGGAGACAAGAAATGGGAGAGCAAATCACATTGAAAAGACAAGTGCTGCCACGGCCTAACATGACTCCTCTTCTTTGTTGGGTTGTAAAACGTGACGATTTCTGAAGTAACAGAAGGCTTGTATTGATTTGAGGAGGTTTTGATGAATGGCATTCATCAAATACAACAGGCCTATTTTATTACTTTAAGGAAGATTAGTCCTTTCTGTTTGTTCTTTATTTCAGAGTAAAAAAAATATATAAACCACTAGAAGTATTTATTGGATAAAAAGAGGAGGAAAGTGTTCATGTTGTCCTCTTTTTGTCTATATGTAAGTTTTTATGCTATAACCAACAGAATGTGGCGTGTAATAGAACACAATGAAGCTTCCTGATAAACGGGAAACTTTTTGGATGACCACAGCGATTAAAATCACATCCCATGGAGTCCACGTCAGCCAGTTCATCACTTGTGTTGACTCTTTTACTTTGAACAACCCACAATACATCTTTAAGTCTGACCCTGGCTTCCTGGTGGCAGTCAACATGGCTTTAACAATCCCTTTACTGTGATGCTTGACATTTTATTAATGAAGGGTTGAGATCTTGTTAAGGGATACACTTACAGTTTGTAAACTGCTGTCCCCTAATAAAAGGAAAACAAGCATTTCTTAAATTAGATCAGACATCTTTGTGGGATTGATTGCTGTTCATTCAGCCTGTTGTGATTATTTAGTCATAATTTTGTACCATATATGTAAACACCTGGGCATTTAAAAAATATTTACCAAGACGATCAGCCAAGTGGCTCTTATTTTGACATTCCCCGTGGGTTGTGGTGTATAGATGGTGAAAGTTGTACCCAGCAAATCTGTTGTCAACAGTGCGCAAGGATGAGCAAACTTTATTTAACCCCAAATTAGGTCAAGGATTGTATCTCTAGTTTTAAAGCACAAGTTTAGGCAAATATGGACACAAGTTACTCATTAGAAAGACCACAGCAGTTCTCATTGGCACATTTGTATAACTCAGACTTCCCCCTCAATTTGTACGTCTGAGTTTTTTTTTATGTATATCTGTAAAATTCAAACAGAATATTTATGATAATAATTTTGTTGTAAATGCTGCCAACTCAAGGCTCTTTATTCTAACTGCAAGCAAAATGCCTGTAAGGTTTTTAATTAAATCTTGAGCTCTGTGCTTGGGAAAGAAGTGTGTTGCTAGAAATGATATTAGATATAAGTACGCCTGATTGATCACATTGATATGTGTGCGACATGTTTATGTTTCAGGCATCTTTTTTTAAATCGCATCCTGTTTAGTTTGCTTATGCCTTTCTCATATTTGTTTCTGGAAAAAGAAAGTTATAATTGGATTGCCTGATAGTTAATCAAAAATCTTGAAAAAGGATGAACTTGGACTGTCAGTATTTGCTGGGATATGGTGTGACATTGGTAACTTCTTTTCTTGTGTGTAACTTTTCAGGCTGCAGAGGGGAACTTGGTCATCAGCTCCTCCACTGACTACACACTTGCTGTGTGGAAAGATCTTGAGCACAAGCCTCTCCGCCAGTACAAGTCGCAGTCCGACCCCATCCACGCCTTTGACCTTTACGGTTCGGAAATTGTGACCGGAACAGTGGCTAACAAGATCGGGGTGTACTCCATGGCAGATATCTCTCTGAGTCCCATCAGCAGCACAAAGCTGAGCTCGGAGAACTTCCGTGGCACTCTGACAAGCCTGGCGGTCCTGCCGACTAAAAGGCTGCTGCTGCTGGGCTCTGAGAATGGAGCCATCCGGTTACTAGCTTAGGGAAAATCAATAGGTCCCAGCTACACTAAAACACTCTCACTGCTGAAAGTGTCTTATCCCTGAAGACACCCGGTGTCTGAGCTCTCTCTGTCCCTTCTCCTGTGCTTGAGGTCAGTTGTACTGGTAGGGCACTTTTTTGCTTATTGAATGGAGCAGCACAAGAAAAGGCATCGTATAAGCGTCATGTCTGCCGAATCTTGCCACTCCGGCTGTCGGCACCAAATTTGATGAGCAAGAAATGTGCCATGCAGATAAAACTCATTATGTACAGTGAATCCCATGATTTTTTTTAAAGCCTATAGATGTATAGATAGTATATAATGGGAAATCTTGACAAGGTCATTGAGTCTTTTGACTCGGTCAGTTATTCTGTTCAAAAGAGTGACTCAGAAGACGTGCTCAGGAAGGTGGAACCAAACACGGTTCTGATGTAGTGTTTACACTTTCCAAATAGATGCATAAGAACACCAAAAAAACATTGACCTCAACTTTCATTTCCCTCGATGTTAGAAAACATGCGTATCCAAATGCACTGATTAAACTATGCAGTATTTGTAGATCAAATCATTTGTTTGTGTTAGCATTACTCTGCGTTTCATGAGAGCTGTTTCACAGTAGATCGTTTATACGTCACAAAACAATAAAAGTACACCCACTGTTTTGTCAACAGTCCCGGTGCATCTTCTCAGAACGGTGACATTTAAGTTGTTGTCACATAAAAGATGAATTACTGATGCACAGCCTTTATTCTACTGCACAAGTATGGCCTGAATTGTAACATTTAGATTCTCACTCAGATTTTAAAGACTGAATGTTTTTATCCACTAATAAATTACTTGAAGTTGCTTTGGGATTTTTAAACCATGTTTAGAGATTCTTGATTTAGCAGTCAGAGCCTGTAGCAACATTAGACTGGGAGTGCCACTTTGACTGGTTATGCCAGTTATAAAACTCACCACTTTCTAATTTCTGACTACAACAGCTAACAGAGGAACAGTCAATGCCAAGATAAACTCTTTTGTATTTTAACATTTATATGTGACTGCATATGTTGAGGAAAAAAAAGGTATAAATCAATAAAACCTGGTTTAACTTGCTCTTTATTTTTTAAATGCAAATTAATATTTAGTTGAGACTTTTGTTCTTTAAACATGGCCCAACTTTCACAAAACCACTTTATGAATCCATCAAGGTCTTCAAAGCCCATTAGCACCCAACAATCAAAGCTCTCATCTTTGTATGATTTTATCACTGTAATGATGTATAACACAGTTTGCCTACCTTTTCAATTTTTTTTGTTGCCCAACGCTTAAAATTCTCTGAAAAATGTGCTACACCTTTTGATATTTTGTGTTTCTTTTTTTGTAAACCTGGAGTAAAAGCTCAATCATAAAATGACAAACTTTGTTGTGAAAAGAAAATTTGTAGTTGCTTATTAAGAATTGGTTACAATTGTGAGTATATCTTTGGACATTTTAAGAAAAGTCCTTGGAAACGCTTATTTATTAACTGGATTAATAAAAAAAACATTATGCTTCCATGTTTTCTGTCTGTGTGATTCACCTGGATTCATCATGAATCTCAAATGTACCTTTCAGTCTGGCTGAGTCACCAGAGCTCAGATTGGACAAAGTCCCCTCTTGTGTTTGCAGACAGCTGTCATGTGATCTAGAAGATATCACTTTGCTAAGTGGTGAAATATGACCAAATATGCTGAAAAATTGTTATTATTTAATTTCTCTCCCTCTCCTGAGTAATTATTGTTCTCAACATTCAACTCTGTTTCTAGACTTCACAGAACAGCCACGTCTGTTCGGTGAAGTTGGTAATTTATCAAAGCCAGAGGTTTCTGGGAAGTGTGGGCATGTGTTCCCCCACATCAAATGTGTAACTCTGGTGTCAGCAAGCTCTATTTGTTTGCCCACGCAAAGTTGGATTAACCACTCTTTTTGCAATTAATATGTCCTGTTTCCTGTCAAAGAGTACGTTGTGACATGATGTTATCACCTGCCCATTGACATGCAAAGTAGCTTTATGTCTCAGTCTTCAATATTTAACCCTGGATGGGTCTCAGTAGCTTCATTTACAAACAAATAGTGGCTTAAATGAGGCCCCAATCAATGTAAGTTGATGTTTAACTGTTTGCTGAGCAAGTGCCAATATTTTACTCTCAGGAATTCTGCCATCCACAGTCACTTAGTCGCTCCTTTTTTGGACTAGGCAGCAAGTTTTTTTTCTAATTTAAACATAAGGTAAGATCTAATTTATTTTACTGAATGTATTGGGGTTGTGATGTATATTGTAAGATGCTGAACTCTTACAACTTTCATGTTTGTGTAAGAGGGCTATGGTACTAGCAGTTAATACTTTGGACTGGCAAAAAGCGTTTAATTTTTTACTTACTTACAAATATGTTATGTTGACTTGAATACAGAGTGTCTGTAGAAACCATTATACACTGATATTGAATGTTGGTTTATATGGCTAAGACAAATTAATGTTCTGTCTCTTGAATTGTAAAGAATACAACGTTTCATTGAGCAATTGGTCTGCAGCGTTCGGATGTGGTTTGGGGCAGCCTTGATTAACATTTCACTTTCTGTGTAAAAATCTCGATGCTTCGCATCAAAATCTATTGTGTGGCGCCAATGCTTTAGGGCAGTTACAGATAATACAGGCTTCTTTATAGAGAGGGGGACTACGAATAAGTAAGTGTTTGAGACCTGCAAACAGTTCAGTTAATTAACAATTAACAAAAGGTGAGTGTTGTGTTTCAACAAGTTTGATAATGAGTAATACATTTGTGATCAGGCTGCACATTTTTCTCTCTCTTACAGTTACATTGCAAGGACATGGACCTTCGTCTCACACTCCTGTTGATCTGTCTCTACAGCCAAGGAGTCACTGTAAATCACATTAATCACTCAGAAATCACCTTTAAGATTATGCTACATGATTATGATTTATGCTAATTATATAACGCTTGTAGAGAATTTTGTCTTAAACTCTCTATTCTCCTAACAGAGTGTTGAATTGGCAGACAATGACTCGATCCCATTGGTTCCTCTTATTCCATTGATGCCCAGCCACCCCATACAGGTTAGAGGCAAAATGGGGATGGGAAGTCCATGTTGTGCTTGTTGTATCACAGTATTTCAGTTCTCTGATCAACTGAATTCACAGTTCGGAAAATGCATCCATGTACTTAAAACTGTTTTGCCTGTTCCTGCCTTTAGATAGAAAATGAAACTACAGCACAACCAGATGCAGCAAATAACACAGAAGTACCTAAAATTGCAACAACTGTAATCAGTATAATCAATGGGACCTCATCAGAGGAAGAACAGGATGGAAATTGTTCTTCTATCAGTCGAAGCCCGAAGTCCAGGGTGGCCATTGCTGCAGTCATTCAGAAACTGGGTGTGCAGCTGCTGCAGAACCTGGAGTCAACACCAGAGCAGCCAAATGTCATCATTTCTCCTTTGAGCATATCATTAGCGCTGTCCCAACTGGCTTTAGGTATGCACATACTGCTGCAACTCATGCATGACATACATGAGTTATTGCATTGCTTGTTCTCTGTATATGCAATTATAACATTTGATGAACTGTGTCAGCAACTTGCTCCAAGTTTATAGTCGTATGGAGACTGTCACTGGTCTCATCCAATTATTGCACCCCTACTCTTTACAGGTGCAGTAAATGAGACAGAGGAGTTGCTGATGCATCATCTTCATGGAAACACTCTCTCCTGCTACCACCAGTCTCTGCATAATGTCTTGGAGCAGCTCAGAAACAATGACCTGCAAATTGCAACACGTATTTTCCTGCAAAAAGGTTACTAAATATAGATAATTCAGATTTTTTGTAAAATGTGAGACTACACAGCTCACAACATTTTATTTTCTTCTAATATCTCCTATTGCTTATTAGTGCTGATCCTAAAAGACAGTTTCAGAGAAATATAGCTTGAGAGACTGTGTGTTTATTATTGGTTTTAGGGTTTGAACCAAAAGAAGACTTTGTCCATGAATCCCAGCGGTTATATGACTCTGAGCCAGCAGTGTTGGAGAGTCTGCAGCAGATAAACGACTGGGTGGAGAATGCAACCAATGGAAAGATGACTGACTTCCTGTCTGCTTTACCACCCAATCTGCTTCTCATGCTCATCAATGCTGTCCATTTCAAAGGTGAGATGTAGCCATATCCATAAAATAGTCTCTTTCTAAAAATATACATATATATAAATATCCCAAAAATATGGAAATAACTACTGGAATCTCTTTTCTTTGCAAGATTCCCTTTTTTCCCCCAGAATTGTACTTGAAGTATGGTACTGACTAACAAATAAACCCATTTTCCCCACAGGAGAGTGGAAAGCTCGATTTGACCCACGCTTTACGTCAAGAGGTGTGTTCTACCTTGACGAGAAACACATGGTTGATGTTGAAGTGATGGAAGATGCCAAACACCCTTTGAGTTTATACATTGATTCTGGACTTGAGGCTCAGGTAAACCACAGTTTCCCATTTTATTTTTTTTAATCACCCCAAAATGTATTTATGAAAACTTAATTCCAGGCATAACCTTTATGTTATCGCAACACCATTTCTCCGTCCTGTGCAGGTAGCAAGCTTCCCTTTCCGGAATTCAATGAGCTTGTTGGTGGTCATGCCTCTGTCTGGTCAGTTGAATGTGTCTTCACTTTCTGCAAAGCTGAACATCTCTGAAATGTATAACCGTCTGCCTAAAGAGAGGGCTGTTCAAGTCAAAGTCCCTAAATTTAAACTGGAGTATGCTCAAGACCTACAGGATGTTTTTACCAAATTGGGTAAGACCTAATAATTATTTTGTGATGATAGTTTTATTCACAATACATAAAAAAAACTTGTTGCACAATTAAACTTTTAGCATTTAAGAAAAATCACTTTTTATCCACCTAAGGCCTTGGAGAGATGTTTTCCAGTCCCAACTTGGCTGAGATGGCTGATGGCCCCCTGCTGGTCTCAAGTGTGATGCATAAGAGCATCATGGAGTTAAATGAAGAGGGTGCAGAGGCTGCTGCAGCCACCACTGTGGTTATCTCACGGTCATCCAACCCCATTTTCCACCTCAGCCAACCTTTCTTCTTTGCCCTTATGGATGACACGACTCAAGTGCCAATTTTCATGGGAGTCATTAACAACCCAAATCCTGGAGCTCCTATCCTGCAGAGAGGTGATTTTGGAAGCAAAGATAAAGTTGGATTCCCAATTGATAAGAATCATGCTGGCTCATATGGAGGCCCACCTAAGTAGGGACTGTTACCTGCACTGCTGTCCCAGGGAAAACCCAGACCAAGATCTCTATAATTGTATGTATTAAATGTACAATATCACTTAGATGGATCAAAGTATTTGTAAAAACTGATGCCTGCCATGTGTCTTTGTTTTATTGAAGAATAAAACACAGTAAGGAGATCAGTATTGTGTAAAAAGAAAAGAATTTCTTTACAAAAAAACTACAGTTTTTCTGCAATAAATGACATGTCCTGTAAAGCAACTATTGATATTATGATTAGATACAAGACATTTTTTTTGTTTTTTACCTACACTAAGTCCTCTCTTCTTTAATTGATTACACTTTAAATGTGCAAAGTATGAAAACATAAGGCCAATGTCAAAGCTTTATTGTACCATTTTGTTTGTAGTTGAATCTTTAAAGATTATATCTAATGGGCTAATAAATCCATCGATTAAAATCCCAACATGTCAAGGTTTTGCCTTTATTATCTTCCAATATGGAAAACATAAACTGAGTCTGTTAGTCTAAACTGATGCCTTGAATAAAATGGGAAAAGATAAAACGCTAAGGACAATCGCCGCTGAACGGTGGTAACTTACGAGCGTTGCGATTTATTGTACTTTAGTGGGCAGCTTGCAGGTGTTTGATAGTCTTACTCCACCAGTTTGCTCCTTATCTCAGTGAAAAAAAAATCACACTACAATCATCTTTATTAGTTGTTGATATCAATTTATTGTTAAACATGTATAATACTGATACCACAGTTCCGCAAGAATTCGTGATAAAACAACTAAGGGAAAAGGTTACTTTCACAAGATTCTTAAAAGATTGTCCACTAGTTATGTCATTAGTCACTGGATGTATATTTGACCATAAGTGCAAATCCATTTGACGGAAGGAGGATTTCAGGCAGTCTTGTGTCTTTTCAAAAGT
>JAOWBC010001387.1:18079732-18110511 GCA_028566105.1 Hypoplectrus providencianus | reverse complement strand
TTATTTATTTATTTTTACAATTAATTGAGCTAAGATTGAACCCCCCCTCGTCCCCTTCTACATCTGATAAATTTTCGCATCTGTTTAAACAGATTGAAGGAGTATGCTGCTAACCAAAGCTGGATCTTTGTTTTCTCTTTCTCAATACATATTAGACCATAACACAAAACTCAAAAGAGAATGTATTACATTATAGGATGCAGCTCTCTGTATGAGAATCTCAGATATTTACAAACACAAGATAATGGTCAATAAATTATGCATACTTTAATTTCTGTATACACCTTTCATCAAATTAAATCAAAATGAATACTGCAAAGGATGTAGATAAGAAATGTATAGACATGCTTTGAATTTTTAAATATTTTGAACAGATATGTTACTTCTTTACCCCTTTAGAACATTCGCAAGATCGATGGAGGAAGTGGCCCAGCACGCTTTCGGGTAATGATGAGTGATGGACTGCACACTCTGTCCTGTGAGTAAATATATTTTTCTTTGTTTGTTTGTTTGCTTCCCTCAGTGCATGGTTGTGTACATAGTTTCCCTTAAGACTGTGTTTTCCAAACCTTTTAAGAATTATATCCAATTGTGACCTAATTCACTTTAGACCAAACGATAACATTTTTGACTGTTTTTGTAATTTTTTTAAAGCATGTTTACTGCTATTTGCATCTTTTATATTATCTATTTCAAATGGATATAAACTTGAGGATTCGTTTAATGCACATTAATACTTAACACTGACGTATGTAATGTCTTAAATACATGTTACTTTGTAGGATTGAACTATGTTAGAAACTTTGCAACTTTATTTGCCGACCTGAAAATAGTCTTTGGGAATGACTGCTCCAACCCATCTATCAAATAAATACAGAAAAGTGTGATATATTTTGAGATATAAAACCGCTAATTGGAAGCTCTTATTTGTTGTGACTCATAAGTATATATAATTTCAATTAAGTTATAATTTGGTTGCCAATACTTAGAATGTGAGAGCTCCATTTTAGTTTTTGCATTTTAATATTTTTTTATACACCAAATAAAGGCCTGAGTTGAAGACAGCAGCAAAGAGCTGTTGTCCCCAAGAACCTCTTTGCTGATTTTCTTTTCTTACTTTTCTACACCTTTGCAGCCTTCATGCTTTCAACGCAGCTTAACTTCATGGCTGAGGAGAACCGACTGGTCCCGAATTGCATCTGCATCCTGAAAAAACATGTGACTAATATACTGAAAGACGGACGGTATGCGGTTACTCTGTACACTACCTTCTTTGTATCATGAATTTGCCCACTCTGCATGAGTGTCTTAGAAGCATTGCCCATATTTAGTAATTTTATTGTGATGTGTTTTTACAGGCGGGTGGTTATCATTTTGGAAATTGAAGTAATCAAGCCTGCAGAAGATGTTGCTGGAAAAATAGGGGACCCCACTCCTTATACTGATGGTAAGTCTCTAAAATTCTTTGGTGCTTACTGACTTCTTTCACATGAAGAAGTGGGCAGTGAATACTACGATGAAATATAAGATTGATACGACCAATATTGAATCTTCTTTGCAGGTCAAAGCAAAGGTGCGCAGTCCGCACCGAGCAATGAGAACCGCCCTCCACTACAGCAGCAAAATAAAATGAACGAAGGTGAATGCAAGTTTTATTTTAAGTTTTACACTTAATTAAATAAGTGATAATTCAGCATTTACATGTTGTAGAAAAGACTTGCAGAAATGGTCTGTAAATAACCACCAGGTGGCAGCATTTCTCTGCTGCCTTCTATAATCTGGGTGACCCACAGATTTACAGGACACAAGTAATTTTGACAGCCCCGTTGAGAAACATTTTCATTTTTAGCTTTCTCAAGCCTTTCTTGAGAGTTTTTCCACAGTGTTATTGACACTCACAATTCTCCAGAGCTCCTCCTTTCCATGTGAATGTTTGGTATCATAAACTTTAACAACTATGAGCCTGTGTCGAAGGGAAGCCGTGTCTGCCTGTGCCTGTCAATCATTGTATTTATCTTTTTTGGGATGCACAGTAGAATCCACAAATATGTCCCAACACAGACTACCTGGAGAGTGTACTTTATCGCGTGAAGAAACAGATTTATTTTTCAAATTTGTTCATGTCAAAGATAAGCAGTGGATCACAGCATCGCAAATAACTTGGACCAGGAGAGATGTGCAATCCGGCTGTCAGAGGGGTTTGGCTGTCTTCTAGTGTGTGTCATAGCAGGTATTCATCCCTCTAATCTTCCGTGTGGGAATTGAGGTTGTGGCAAGCGTACTCCTCATCAGCACAGTCATTGTTCATTTCTCTGTGTGTGCTGGTTGATCTGGGGGCTTAATTACCAGAAGTGCAGTGGTTGGCAAAGTGGGAGGACTTAAGTGGACACTTTGAACTCTAATCCTCCGCGTGAGACGCACACAAATCAAATATGCAGCGCTTGTTCAAACGGAAAATCTCAAAGTCAGGCAGCACAGCTCTCCTGGGGGAGAGCAGCCCCAGTTTGTTATAGCATTTCACACTCTGCCCTGATTCTGTGAAATGTGAATCATCCTTCTCACCAAAATGCTGGATCACACATCTCCACCAACTTGGCTTGACAGGATTTTTGTTTCCTGTTGGAGTCTTTCCTCTTGCTTGACACGGGAGCTGATGGTAGTAAATTTGCTTTAAGTCATTAGGTTCTTCTTAAATGGAACTTCCCTCACGAAGTGAGATAATTACAGCGATCAAGCAGTTGCAATCCAAAGAAATTGGATTTTTGTAATTCGTCTCTGATGAATAATGTATGTGCCTCTCTCTTGACTTGTCTCCATCACTGTTCTTCATGGATCATTTATTTTTCTCTCCATTCCAACAGTGAACAGAGGTTTCAATCGAGACTTTGGGAAGAAGGCCCCATCTGCTGTGCCCAGTACTCCAGGGGGCAACTCCAAAGTCGTGCCTATTGCCAGCCTCAACCCCTATCAGTCCAAGTGAGTAAATATCCCCGGCAGTGGGATGTGTGTGTGTTCCACATCTGGGCTAGCAATGACAAAAGAAATAACCTAAAAGACATGAAGGTAATTGCATAAAAACAACAACAAAAAAACTACTTAAAGAAGGTAAAATGTAGGCACAATAACAAAAATTATTATATATTTAATGCTATTCCATACAGTAGCTTTTAGTGGCCGAAACTTTACAAGACGGGCTGAATCATCTCCCACCATTTGAAATTTTAGTTCATCATGCTGTATTGGATCTTTTTAGGGCTGCAGTTGTTACTTGTATCAAGCAATCTGGCAATTATTTGTTTCTTGGTTAATAGCCTGTTTTCTAAAATGTCAGAATATAGTGAAAAATGTCCATCCCAGCTTGTCAATTTCCATGAAATATTTTGGTTTGTCAGTTCAAAACCCAAAGAGATTTACTTAAATACAATGTAAAACAGAAAAGCATGCAATCTCCATATTTTACTGGGTTGAAACATATATTTTCTGATTTTATTTATTTATTTATTTTGCATGAAAAAATGGTTTTAGGATTATTTGACTTTCTAAATAATAGGCAATTATCTTTTTGTCATCTGAGAAGTTCCACATTTATTTTACCATAAGGAGAAGTGGATTTTTTTTTTGCACCCTGTGTCTACATCCAGACCTGTACAGGCCTGTAACATCAGCCGCAATGAGCTTGTTGCAGACATATTGGGATGCTGGCTTATAATAACCTGAGATTGCAGAACAGAAATGGCAAAGTTGTGATTGAAGTCAGTGTCTACATCGTTTGCCCACTAGTGAGCACTGCAACTTTATTTATACTCTTTAAAATTCCCTGTAAAATGAAAATGCTTGTGCTCACTGCAGATCTTGGTCACAGTTCTTCAAAAAAAGTCCTCATCAAAAATGTTAACTTGTTTTTGAAGAAAATTGTTACCAAAAAAAATACGATAAACTAAAATCACCTATTATTGGATCTTAAACTGTCAAATATCAAGATCAATACTGGCCTCGAAAGTCAGTCAGGCAGCTACATAGATTTTTTTTAAAGCCTGAGCAGGTTATTAAATGCAGAAGTGTTTGAATAAATATTTGTGTATTAGGGGCTATTTTCTGGGTCCATTAAATGCTCTAAGAAAAGGCCAACACTGACTAAGCTTTCTCTGTCTGGTAGGTGGACCATCCGTGCACGTGTCACCAACAAGAGCACCATCCGCACATGGAGCAACTCTCGTGGTGACGGCAAACTCTTCTCCATGGAGATTGTTGATGAAAGTGTGAGTGTGTATTTGATCCCACCGTTCATTTTTATGCTATGTAAATACAAAACAAGATGTCATGAGTAAGGAATCCTATACTGTCCCTGACCTACTTTAATATAGGATTCATATTGTTTATTTAATTCCAGGGAGAGATACGAGTGACTGGTTTTAACCAAGAGGTGGACAAGTTCTTCAGCCTTCTTGAGGTTGGCAAGGTGAGTCATTTCTCCTGATAATAATTTAGTATGTCCTAATTATCTGTCAAAAACTGTCTTTCACTGTGCCGTTAAAGGCGGATTTGGCTGCAGACTGTTCTATCAACAGCTGCCAGGACTTTGTGAGTTAAAACCACAGAGACTATGAATGAGTCATCTGGCTACACTGTACCCATACAATAAGCAGCTTATGATCATCTGCCAGCCTTTGTTGATCCCCCCCCGACTGTCTGAAGTCGTATCTTGTTTGTACCACACAATCAGGTAAAATGCTCCCTGGTCTCTGATTAACACGTGGTTCCTCCATCTGTATGGGTCAGGTCTACTATGTCTCCAAGGGCTCCCTGAAGATTGCCAACAAGCAGTACACATCGGTGAAAAATGACTATGAGATGACTCTCAACGGAGAGTCGACCATCATCCCCTGCGAAGACAGCTGCGACGTTCCCATGGTTCAGTGTGACTTTGTGTCCATCGGTGACCTGGAGAGCAGAGAGAAAGATGCTGTCGTTGGTGAGGAGCGCATGTTATGATCTACAGGGCATTTCTGAACCCAACCTATGTCAAAAAAATCCCTCATGTTTTCCTCATGTTCCCAACTGTGCTTCAGACAAAAATACTGAACAGCCTGCAGCCCAAACTACATATATATATATATACATATATATATATATGTATAGACATGACATGGGACATAAAGCCCTAAACAAAGCCCTGAAACTTAAGAGTTCAGCTAAATCCTGGTGCTTCTGTTTGAAAATGTGTCCCCCAAACTATCAATCCCAAAAATATCCAACATTCTAGATACCCAAGACTCTATATATATATATATATATATATATAAAGATATATATATATATATATATAAAGATTCTGTATCATTCTTTCTGACTGCCACAGACTCTGAAATAACTGGATGATAATGAAGTCTGGCAGGCAGGAAAAATGAAATAAACTGGAGGTATAGATTGAAATATGGATCTATAAATTAAACTAAAAATACTTCTTTTTGTGAATGTTTCAGGTCTATAAGTCAGAATCAGGCTGTGTGCAGCCCTTCAGGGCAGAGCTGGAGGCTCAGTTTGTTCCTGATGCCGCACTGTTGTAGTGGGAGGATCCCTGTAGTATCTAATGTTTTGTCAGTTTAAATGGGTGACGCATTTTGCCCATTAAGACATTAATTTAGATTTTGTCTTCTGTATTTATTGCCCTACACGAATATACAGCGAGCAAGGTTGTGAAGCGCTGTGCACAGGGAAATGTTAAAGTCAGCACACATCTATGAGTGTTCTGTGCACCAAACTACAGGTAGCTTATGTTTGTTTGCTCTGTAATTCCTGGTGTATAGTTGTGGATTGCTGTCCTTTATGGAGGACTCAGGCTCTCCGAGGCCAGAAAACATCATAATTCTCTTAAGCACTTGTATATTGTGAAAGCAAGGCCAACCAACCGAAGCTCAAAGCCCAGCTCCTACTGAGGTGTTCCCAAGCACCATATAATACTCTATCATAAGCAGTGGATAGAGTTTGTAGCAGCAAGTAGAGCCGGATATGCTGTGCGGTTGAGGTAATTACAGCATATGAGCAGAGAGATAAAAGTGGTATTAATAAAACTGATGACAGTAATAGCCTGTAGTGCAGATTGACTTTGGGCCCTATGGCAGAGCTGATGAGGAAATGAGAACCTGCTGTCACAGGTAAAATGAAGTAATAATAAGGAGTCTGCTTGTAATTCTTTTAATGAAGTCTCCAGCTTGTGCTGCTGTTTAAGTAATTTTCTCTCCCGCTTTCCGGTCGGCATCAAACACTAAGTTTTCTTCATCATGGTTAGTACATTTTGAGTCTTTTAACTCAATGAGGTTTATACTTGATGAGTGATGCTGGTGATGCGACTCGTGCACCTTTATAAATAAATGGCGCCACATCTATCATGCTTAATTGCAATAGTCAATTAAGTATGCTTGATAAAGTGCATTCGTGGAAACAATTAAAGCCTATTTAATGGATGCTCACGTACATTATGGATGGAAGTGCCTGGCACACAGGATGGTGACCTCACACCTGATTTAAAATGAATGAATCGCTTATTCCCCATGAGCCAATTTGTGCTGGAAACCATAGGACCTAGAGTGACCTGCGGGCGTAAACACCACAATCAATATTTATGATATGTATATTTGGGGACAATCATTAGAATTTATCTGGAAAATGAAACCATGAATAAAAGTAAATCTAGGGTTAGCTGCTCATCCATTGATTCCCGTCTTCCACTGCAGATGTGATTGGAGTGTGTAAAAGTTGCGATGATGTGACCCGCCTCACGACCAAGACCAACAGGGAAGTGTCCAAGAGGACCATCAGCCTGATGGACATGTCTGGGAAGCTGGTGACCGTCACACTGTGGGGAGAGGAGGTGAGTCCAGATACTAGATGAGGAGTAAAAAGTGTAATGAGGTGGAGGTGTTGTGACTGAAGTTTTTCCAAATGTGTGCTTAAAACCAATTCCAACTTTATAATGCATAGCCATTAGTGTAATGGTTGAGCTTTTTCCTCCTCTTATCACTTTTCAAGCGTTAATTATCATCTGAGAACAACGTTCTTCTCTAAATTACTTGAAGCTGGAACATTCAGGGGTAGACAACATGATTTGAATACAAAACATAACAACAAGCTTGTAATTAATGTGACCCCTGTGAAGCTCATAATGCTGTTAAGTTTAACAGGTTGATCAAAGCATTTTAGGATTTTTACTTCCTTTGGTGCTTCTTTACTGGTGGCATCATTGTGCAAACATTTGCTCAGAGCTTAGTCGTTCTGTCAGTTGCAGCAAGGGAGAGCTCATCTACAACCATATAAAATAATAATCGCAAAGTCTAAGGGAAATCTTACAGCCCATTTGAAGTAAAAAGGTTCAAATTAATCAGTACATTCTGCAAAGGGATAGGGATATATCTTTGCTGAATTTAATTCAGTAGAGAAATCCTTAATAAAACAAGAACAGCATGAGAGATATGGTGCCTTTACTAGCTTACTCTAATGCTCTTTTTTCTCCCCCGAAAAGTTCAAATCCAGAGAAAGTTCCAGCATCGGAGCATTACTGTCACTTTAGAAACCAAGCAAGCTGTGTCCTCCTGCCCCACACCCACTGACTGCCTGTGTACAGCTCAATAGGAGAAGGAGGAGCTTCACATTCCTCATTGTTTTCATATAAAAATGACTGAGCTGCAGTGCAAAAATGCTTCAGTCCTGCACCTGAGCTGTATAATGGCAGTGACATGTATGCATTAGCTGATCACAGTTCATCAGTTTGGAACCAAAGACATATGTGCAGTGTTCAATGGAGGCAGATGTGGTTGTGGTCGTCCTCTGTCACGGGGTGATGAATTAACTGTGCTCCTGCTGTTGATTTTTACCTGTGGCTCAGAGGGACTGTGCTGAGTTTGCCGCCATTTCTTTGCTCCTGACAAGAAGCACAGTGTTCCCTGTTTGTTTGTTCGACACATACCCCTTTTCCACAGGGACTGGCTGTGGTGCACAAGATGTATAGTTTATAAGGAACAATGGCAATGCCAAAAAGCAAGTGTTGGAGATATATTTTTCCCATCTATGAAGGCTGTCACCCCCCTCCCTCTCTCTGTTATAGTTTTTTTTTTCTCAGTTGGTGTCCTTAGGTTATCACAGTTGACAGCTGTGTGAACCTACAAAAAGGTGAACATGGTCAGTTTTTTAGCATTATTTTGGTGCTAAACTTATGGCATTATCAGGACAGATTAAAGTTTGGTACTGCATTTTTTGTTCATCATGATAATATCAGCCTCACAGCACCAGTATATTCAGTTTATTCTCAATCGAGTTGTACAAAGTACTATGAACACCAAAGTTTTAATTAGTGTTTGTCCTTTGTCTATATCTCTTGTTTTGTGTAGGCTGAAAAGTTTGAAGCCTCTGGACAGCCCATTGTGGCCATTAAGGGGGCGAAGCTTTCAGACTTTGGAGGCCGGTCCCTCTCTGCATCCTTTAGCAGCACCCTGATGATCAACCCAGACATCCCCGAGGCATATAAACTCCGAGGCTGGTAAGTGAGCCTGAGGTTCATAGATAATACAGTGCAGAAAATTGCTCATGAGGTCTAGCAATTGGATACTCATCTCATGACAAAGTGGTTTCAGGTATGAAATATGATATACATTTAATGCCAGAGGGCTTTTTCCTATTTATATTAGCCAATGTAATAAAACTTCTTGTATGCAAGTATTACTGTTGAAACTGAAGAACTCAAAGGATTTAAATGTTTGCAAGGGTGCATGCTCTGATTCTCATTATCAAGATTAGTTTTCCCCCATTAACCACAATGTGGGGGGTTGCCTCAATGAACCATTACATATAAATGGAAATCACACTTAATCTGTGGAAATGCGTTTTTTACTCCTCTAATCGCCTTTCCAGATGAAATGAAATCCAGTCTAATTTCTGTGTGATTATGTTGATTGTAGCATATCTTTTGCCTGGCTGTGTGTTGCTGTGTAGTGTGTATACACACGTTATTTAGTGTTTGTTTTGTCTTGAACACTGAAGATTTTGTGGCACTTCCATTTGTTTGTCTTTAAAATCATAGTGGTTATCTGTGCACATGTAGTCATGTTTTGCTGCATTGCAGTTGATTTTGTGGGACGTGCTACAGCCAAATGCAAAGTTATAGGATAGTACAGTAACACTTAAAATGCATGTGGCTATTCCTTGAAGATTTTCTGTTGGCTCTTCCTGCAGTGGAACACAGAAACAAGACTCAAGCTTTCATCTTTTGTTTTTGGTCTCACGTGCCAGTTCCTCGATTCCTTATATTCTATTTCTCATTTCTGCTCCCTGGTGCACAACATGACCAAGAATGCACTGTATGTATTTATTTTCTTTATTTTGTTGTTTTTAAATTTTGGGGTTTGTAAAAAGTCCCTTAAGTTTGGAAGAAGCTTAAATTCAACTGTTAGGTTTTCAAGGTTAAGAATAGTTTGCAGCTCGATTGACTGACATGGGTGCAAACAGAAGAGAGGGACTTTTTAGTTTCACTCTCCAGGGACATCCTCTAAAAAAAAACAAAAAAACAAATTGACTGTCAACGTAATCTGTTACGTTGACAGTCAATTATATAACTTAGAATTGAGAAAATAAAGAATAAAAGTAGTATATAGCTAAATAAGGAGAATTAGTTAAATAAATTAAACAAAAAAAGAGAGGTTAAAAAGTTTCTAGCTTGCACAATTGATTAAGTCACAAGCAACATGTGCTGCATTGTGTAAAAAAACTGTTTCATCATGGTACATATCAGACAGCATATACACAGATACGTTTGTTACTATCGTTCAGCCAATATATATTTATATAAATATACTTGAGTTTGGACATTGTGTCTTTGGTACCTTGAAAGTGCTTGAAAAGACTTGACTTTCACTCTTAAAAAGCTGAATGAACCCTGTATCTATTTTCAGGCAAAGACATAGCCTTGTCAGTGAATGATTACTGGGTTTACATGGACGCGTTGTTAGGTGGCTGGATGAAGTGTTGGCAGATGACTGACAGAGGAGATAGTGCTCTCATGGACTGTGGTAGGGGATTGATACGAAATCTCACTCCGGCACTGTAGCACGCTGATTGATCTGTCCTTATAGATCCTACTTAAACAGGCGGGGTCTGCCCCTCCTCTCTGACATGAAAGCAGATGTCTGTGTTTGTGAGTGGACATCCAATCGATTCCATCCGAAGGGTTTCATTTATTTACCTCCCAATACAAGTGCCTGCTCTGCACTCAGGAACGGTCGGATCAGTTGAAATGTATTTTGTGAGAAGTCCAGTGTTGTCTGCGACAAATGTGGCTACATTTGTTCATGATCAGTGAAGCTGATCTGCATAATCAGAGCAATGAAATGTAACTCTACTTTGGAGGTGAGAAAGAGGCATATCAGAAAATACTCAAATTTGCCTCTTTAATCAGATGTGTTGGCTCATAGTCATTTCTTGATGATAGTTTTAGCACCAGCCTCTGGCTTCTGTGAATACATTTTCTTTTATTATTTAATTTCCTAGAATGCCAACCACTGTGAACTGCTGCTAAGTTTTTTTTTTTTTTTTTTTTTGATGGGATTATTTAACATTTGCGTAGTGAGAGAAAGTGCTTTATTATCAGGACCACTCCTGTGTCGTCTTCTGCTTTGCTTTACCTGAACGCGATTAAGTCCCAAATCACGTTTCCACGTCCCTGCTGGAGCAGAGACTTTTAACACTTCCTGTGCTCTCTTCTGTTAAATGACAGAAGGTTCTCCCCCACGTTCTCACTTCTCACTTGGACAGCCAGAGATAATGATGCCCATATTCTTCTTTTGCTTTATCCACTAAAGAGGAGTTGGCCTGTGTGGGTCCTCTCTGGACAATGGGTTCCTGCAGGTTTGCAGGCATGCACTAATGAACAGTTAAAAAGTCACAGATGGGAAGAGGCCAGAACTGACTCATTACACTCTCCATTCAAGTCAATCTAAGTGGGATCTGCAATGAAGACAACATCACTATGCAGCATGTCTTAAGATCTGTGTCCCAGCCAGCATCATGCTGTGAAGACAATGAAGTGAATAGCCTCCTTTGTTTATCTTTTTTCTTAAGATTGTGTTACAAAGATGATATCTAGAGATGACAAATGCATTGTTAGGGTGTTTTCACTGGAAGACTGCCAGCTGTTGAATACATAATGTGTGTTTGGTTGGGCTGGTGATAAGTCTACGTCTCATGGAAGCTGTCCATAAGTGTCCCATAATGATTACTCTGAGAGCCAAGATATGTATAAGGGAACAACAAACAAGGGAGCAAATCAATTAAACTCTCAATGAATCTTTTGATGATTGTTCTTTTTAATCTTGCACAGAAGAACCCAAAGCTTGCTCTCCCTCTGCTGAAAAGAATCTGCCTTTACTGTTCAGCCAAAGCTGCTGAAACATCATTGTTTTACTCTTGCAGAGGCGTCTTAATTTGATTGTGTTTTGGCGCAGACCTTTGGGACTTCTCAAATGAATAGTCTATCCTTGGTGGGCAATTGACTCAAACTCATGGAGAGTATTAGTAATGCCGCTCAGCACTTTCCAGTGTGCTTATAAATAAGAATGCTGCACTATACACTAATTACCTGGATCTTGGGTTAATCTGGGATCTTTGTGCATTGTTTGGGTGCATGTGCTTTATGACCTCACCCTGTTTTGTGAGATTTACTCAGACAAGTTTTTAACATGACTTTAAACCAATACCAGGTCCCTCCCTTCAAAAATGTTCAGTGTAGAAATCCAATTCACATTCACACTTTCATCCATCTAACTGTGAAGATGAAGATGTCCATTAGGTGGCAACAGCACATTTAGAGAGGGTCATGGTGCCTTTCCCCCACACTGTCAGTGTTCTGTTAACTACACTGTGTCATGTTTATTCTCAGCGCTTAATGCTGTCAACCTCAGACATTTCACCACACTCATTTAGTCACACTAGTCCAGACGAATATTTTCTCTGTCTTCTTTATCATGGCTCCAGTATCCCAGTATCTGTACAGACCACAGCATATAGTTGTGGCAATAATTATATCAACCCTGAGGAAAATGAGCTTTAACACAGCAGTGTTCTGAACATAATGCCTCAGTGTTTAATTGACTGTTATTTTACCCAAATACAGTTTCCATGAGCTGTATTGATTTGAAGAAGAGTGGCAGAATTACTAGCTGAATTACTGGTGTTGAGTTATTATCTGAATTTAATTAGTAACTGACTTCCTGCATGTTTCAAGCCAAATTTGTGTCTGACAAAGTGAGGAATGCATCTCTTTATTGCATTCTCACTCATTTTAGTCACCACTGTCAAAGTAGCCTTGAATCTGGGCGCTCTGCTCCATGACATGCAGATCATTCATTCAGTAATATAATGTTTTTCTGTATTTAGTACCGAGTTGAAAAAATGCCTTATTGCAGCTTCTCAGATATAAGGATTTGTCATGTGTTGTTGTTTAAACAGAACAAAAATACTGTAGGTTAAATTCTGGGGAATTGTTGTGAACATTTCCTCTGTTATGACTTTTTAAAGACAAAGTTATGAATTATTTAATCAAGAATATTTTGCAAATTAATCATTAAAGACAATTGATAGTGCAGCCCTGTTTTTTCAACTTTCTATAGAGAGATTAGGAAAGATAAACTAGCCAAGCATAGAACTGCAGCTTCATTGCTTTTCTGACTCAAAATAAACTGATGGCTGTGAAGGCTGCGTTTTAGGTTTGAAAGGTTTACAAGGATGTGAACTGTCACCCCATCTTTGAATGCATAATAACTTGTTTTTGCATTCACAGAGGCATTCTGAGGTCAAATGTATTTAAAGCACAACAAAGAACGGGTTATCAGAGTGTTCAGCTTACCCTTACAGCACTAAGTCATATTTTTACCAGGAAAATGTTGTTGCACAGAAATGGAATAAAATTGGACATTCCCATTCAAAGCAACACAGCAGGAATGTTAGAGCAGACACCATTTTTGTGTGTACTGTTGCTATTGGTGCTTTCTACCAATATAAATTGACATTTGGCCAATGTTTTGCAGTATTCAGTGGAGGAGCATAGAGTAGTTCAAACCATGGAGAGACACTGTATAATTTCTATATAGTTATACAGCTCAATAAGCAAAATTTAACAACTGGATGCTTCTTCCACACATACTCTTATTACAGTGCAAGAAATGCACTGCTTTCACCAGGTGAGTGACAATTTAATTCAGCTCACACTGGTTAAAGAAAATTAGGAATCAAACAGAGGTCTGGTGGCCAGCAGCACCACAGGTTAAGCCAATAAGCAACATATGCACAGAGAAGAGGCTACAAAGAGGTGTAGTGGTCTCCATGCCTCTCCCTGTGTGGAAGTTGCATGTTCTCCTGTGTCACTGTGGGTTCTCTCTGGGTACTCCAGATTCCTCTCACAGTCCGAAAACATGCAGCTTAGCTTTTATTGGGGTCTCTTGTAGGATTGAATGAGATGGTGAATGGTTGCCCAGCAATAGAACTAAGGTATTTTTGTATTTCCTGTTTACAGGGCTGTGTATGAACACCTTTTTTTCACGCACACACAGAATAAACAGCCAAAAATCTTGGCGTTATTTGCTGAAATTAACAAAACGTCTATTGGATTAGAATTGCTGACACCACCTTTAAGTTACTGAAGGCTCTATGTTTGACCACATGTCACTCACTTCAGACGAAGTAGCTAACACCCTGTCACACACAACATGAAGTAATCGTGTTTGTGGCGTGTTTGCCACTCGCAGCCCAGGCATTAAAGTCTTAGCCCCGAGCTGCGAACACTGCTTACTGAGACTTTCCCATCATCCCCTCATGCCTCTTTCCCTGACACCTCTCCGCTCCTATCCTGTCCTTGCTCATTGACACACTGACATTTGACATGTCCATGGCATGCACATACATGTCGGCCAACCTCCAGACATCTAAGTTTTCCTGCAGATAGTCTGGCTCACTGTCGCCGTGCTGCTCTAAGCTGAGATCTGCCTGTTTGCAGTTGACTGTTGCACATTTTCTGCCAGCTCTAATTTGTCCCCTTTTTGTCTCCTTCATCACGATTGCTGTCTGTCGTGCCATTTCTCTCTCCTGTGCTCTTCTGTGATAAAAACAGCAGCAGCTTTAAAACTGGATGCTGTCACTGTGGTGTCTTGTTGAGTGTTTTACACTCCTTTAAGGTTCTTGTCAAATCATGTGTCCACAGCAGCTATGTTACACAGTGAAGCCTTAATATGCAGTCTTACCTTTTAGTTTAATGTATTTTTAAACATTTTAGCTATGTTGCCACTTTATCTCTGTCCTCTATGGAGAATCTGTTGATTTTTAGCAATTACACTTCCATTTTGTCTAATTTGATCCGTCAGAATATATTTTATACGTTCTTAACTGGATGCAGGGACAATTAAAGGAACCTCGTGCGTACATTCATGAGGAATCTGGTGCCAACATGAAGAATTACTCACATTCGTCAATAGCTGTGAGAAATTGGCAGTCTATGCGGTCCTTTGGCCACAGACGGAACAGTTAATGGGGATATTTTCAATTAGTCATGCCTCCAGGAGCAAGGCTTGCTCTCGCTGTATTTACAACCGGACCCCCCCAATTGTGTACCATTCTTCCTTGTGGCCAACAGATTAGTAAGCTCTATTGATCTCTGTGGCCATTTTGAACTTATATTTCCCCCACAACTGCATTTTACCTCCACCCATCTTTCTTCTCCTTCCACCCAGCCTCCCCTCTCCTTCCTATTGTCTTCACTGAATTACCTAGAACATTGGGCGAAAATGGGTTTCTGATATCACCGTAACAGCCCTGACCCTTGCCAGCTCATCCGTCCCTCTGCTGTTGATTCATTTCACAAGCCTCACAGCCTGCCTTGCTCTCAGCTGAGCCATCCTTGCTTTGACAAACACAAATGGATGCTCAGCTCTGGAACAAGATTTTTTTTTGTACGCTAACTGTTAAATGGACAGGCTGCAGTTTGTTGACAGCCATGTGAACAGCAGAGTATTGTATCTCCTAGCTTCGATGTATTAAAATTAGTAAAGCTACAGTCCAAACAGTCGGCCTGTGTGAACAAACATAATCAGTCTTCAGTGAAAATTTAGCATTCCTATATGTAATATTTACTATATAGAGGTAAAATCACAACTTCATAGATGTGTTATTTATTTGCTAGTTATTAATAAAATTAGTTTAAGTTAGATATAATTTAATGTTTTAATATTTTTCAGAAACAATTTCAAAATTTAGGTTCGAGAAGCATGTTGTCTTTATGACAACTATACAAATTATACCATTATTCACAGCCTTCACTGTAAAAGCAGACATTGGATTTACTGATGGTTCTTAATCTTCTTGTTCTTGATCTTGTCTGACTAACATAGTCTGGAAAAGTAACCAAACAAAAGCTCTGAATTGTGATATGTCAATGATGGTATGAAAATTCAATTCAAGTCTTTTGTTACGGCAATATAACTTTACTCTATGACACAAATATAATTTTTGCACTCTCTATCCACAAAAACTTCATGAATATTTCTGCATGGGGTTGGTAAAATAAAAAATAAAAAAATCCAACTGTATGTTATATGTTTAATTTATTTACCTCCAGGAAATCATGAACTAAATGTATAAAGAATATAATCACGTAATGCAACCTACCACTTCACTTGGCTGCCTGTGACTGGAGACACATCAGCAGTGACCGGTATTGTTTCTTGTTCACATAGGTATGACAAGGAGGGTCATGCCATGGATGGACAGTCTCTGACGGAGGTGAAAGGCAGCGGGGGAGGACTCACCAACTGGAAGACTCTGTCTGACGTTAAGACGGAGCACCTGGGACATGGAGACAAGGTATACACATGCTCAGCTTTGCCTTAATGCATTCAGACATTCAGGATATGGTAACCCAAGACATATTGTTATTCAAGGATGATTCTTTGAAGATGTTCAAGGACAAACTGAAAGAGAGGCGATGAATTCCAAACAACAAATATGAAAGTCCTCAAGAGCCGACCTGCATTTGTTATTAAAAACCCATAATACACAGTGCATGTATATATAATGTATATGGGCTAGCTATAGTGTAACCTTGTCACACGTAGCTCAGCTTTGCAAAGGTCCTCTTTGCTGAAAGTTGGCGTGATTAATCTTCATAATTATTAAGTCATAAAATGACTGCACCACCATGTATGTGTGCTTAAAAATCAGGATCCAGATCCACTGCTCATTAATCCCCCTATTTTGTGGCTGTCCTCTCACAGTATTGATGTATGTTTATGGTGAAATTCACATTTACCTCTGGTAATGATTCTTAAGATTACATAAGCTCGATTATTTGCCCTCTATAATGAAATTACTGCTCTCAGATGAGAACAGTAATATGTGTTCTTTAATTTTCCTCTTTTTTCATTTTTACTGTTCAGGGAAATGGTGCTCACAGAAGTGTATAAATTGTCTAGTGCAGGTTATAGGACCTGTACAGGGATCTTTACTTCTGTAATTTAACATAATTGTCCATGCTCCGCACATTAGTTATCAAAGCATGATGAAAATTTATCATCATGACTATAGGACTATGAATAGTTTCAAGCAATTGTGATAGGCCAACAAGAGACACAAGAAAGGTCTCTGTTGTCTATTTTTAAACTCACAAAAGACAATTCCTGAGAAAACAAATAGCAGTGCTAAAATTTTTGGATTAAAGCAGAATCACTTATTTGTAGGTCTCAGTTAAGTTTAAAAAAATGTCTTGGTAAATGAGAAATTGCAGAATTTTTATGCTGTGTGCTTGTCTGCTGCCCGCGGCGGTGAGTGACCCCGTCCTGTTTTTGACACCCTCATAATTCTCTCAAATATGGCCACAACTGCAGGTTTCCCAGTTTCTTATAGTAAATGATTTATTGCACCTCATCATACCTCGTTAAGTGTAGCCACCTCTGCTTTTCTGTCGTCTGGAGACCTACAAAGCAGCTCAAACATCCCATTTTTTTAACTTTTAAATTCCAAACTCCAAATCCTATCTGCAGCCATTAGCCCCCTGTCAGGTGTAGGGCTTCTCACAGCATAAGTTTCATGCTGTTCTGTAGGAAAGTCTGACCCAGGGCTATGGAGGCTCCCGCACCTCCTCAGCAGGTGTGTGATGAAGCCTGGTACTGACAAAGGAGCTGAGCCAGGGCCACCCTCAACTCCTCTGAGACATCCCATACAGGGGCATGAGGGTCAGGCCTCTCAAGACCCCCTAACCAAAGTCTGTTGCAATTAATTGTGCCTGTCACAAAGTCTTTGTGTCACAATCTCAAGTTTCCACATGGCTCCCGTGCCCTCTGTGACAGTAAGTGGTCACCCTCCTCTCGTTGGCTTGACACTGCATTTGTAAAGGCCCATGACAGTGGCTCGAAACAAGTTTTTCTGTCATCTTCCCAGTGTGGCAGCCCTGGTCAGTCACGCGCTAATTGAAGAGTTATTTACTTGATTAATTGCACCCCTTTTGAAAAAGGCAGCAGAGGTTGATGTCTGGGTTGTTTTTGGTAAATCAAAACAGTAATTATAAAACCATAGCCAGCGGCTCCTGGTGTTCGAGCAGGATGATTTTCTCTTATTTTGTTGCTGTCATTTACCTCATTTAGGGGGGTTTTATTCATCCAAAATGACATGGAATATCAATTGTCCTGTTTTGGGAGTTAATTGGGGTTGAATGCATTTCGCATACAAACTTGATGGTCAGTGCTTACAGAACGAAGTGTAAAGAATTGATTTCCTTATGCTTTTTCAGAAGTATTGTATTTTTGAAACCATTTCCTAGTTATTTATTAATCAAATGTTAAATAAATTAGAATGTCTACTAGGCTTTCCTTTTGCAGTCCTTTTGGAAAACAATTTTCAGATGACTTTCTGGCCTAAGCATTCCTTCACTGGAACAATTAGCTGTTAGGGTGCAACAACTATATGACATGTATATTAAGTAGTGCGCTTCATGAGGAAACTCTTCATGAGGAGAAGAGGTGGTGTGGCTCATCTAATAAAAACACATTGAAATTATTCACCCTTTTTATTACAGCACATCCAGAGCTGCTTTTTTAATTCATCTATTGTTAATCCAATGTGAAATTCAAGTCACTTGGTTGGGTGTTCCTTGCCGACTGTGAATGTCTCCTGAAGGCTGTTTATGTGCAGCCAGTTAAAAAGTTTGCTGTTCCCCACAAACGCAGCAGCTCCCTCACTAGTTTGCATTTGTGTCGGAGCCATTAGGATTCTGGTTGTGAATGTAACTTGTGCATCTGCTCCACAAATTTAGCTTCTGACTGTTAACATACATATCATAATATCTTCCTTTAAAATGTCATCTTAATGTTAATTTTATGCTGTTTTTATTCCTGGTTTGCAACAGTCAAAATATTTAACATACAAAACACAAAGGTCGTGAGAGAGAAAGGAGACATTGAGTAAGAAGCACATTCCAGCAACATTATTCGGCACTGAACTTTTGTTGCAATGAATATTTGTTTGTTTGTATTCCCTTTTTAGGCTGACTACTACACCTGCCTAGCTACCATAGTGTACCTGCGCAAGGAAAACTGCCTTTACCAGGCATGTCCCAGCCAAGAGTGCAACAAAAAAGTGGTCGACCAACATAATGGCATGTATCGTTGTGAAAAGTGTGACAAAGAGTTCCCCAACTTCAAGTACCGCCTCATCCTCTCTGTAAGTGACACAGCTCTGCCACACATGCACTGACACACAAGCCTATATGCTAATGCACAAAATCTAAATGCCTGTTCTTCCTGGTTAGTCTTGAGCAGATTGCTCTGCCGAGGCTATGCGTATCATCCCTCTCATTGCCCTGTCTTTCTGTTCTCTTAACTTACTGTCCTTATTCTGTCTCCCGGGACTCAAGCGCCTCTCTCCCCTTATTGCCCACTCCCTCTGGTTCAACATTGCCCCAATCTGCTCTGTGCAGTTAAATTTAGAGCCGTTTAAAAGCAAACTCTGCTGTTTCTGTGACACAGCGTAACGAGGACTAATTTTAGATTTTACACTTTGTGTTTAAATCAGAGCTGTGTCGGGTTAATTGCTGCAGCTTTCCATACTGTGCTGTTCGTCATTTTACAGAAAGTGCAGAGAGGAACATAAATACAAGCTTCTTTTTTTTTCCTCAGCTTGTTTGCAAACAAACATTATTTGGAAAGAATAAATAACATGAAATGCAGAAAACTCACTTAGTCAGCAACTGCAGCCAGACATCTGAAATAAGCGGCTTTTGTTTTGTACCACTCACCAGTCGACATATTGTGATTCTTCACAAGCTGTAGCATAAGCTGTGAATTTGCTTCTACTGTATGCATCACAAGAGAACTGTGACTCGGCTTGTTTTTGCCAGGCTTGCCAGCAGGATATAGGCTAATTACAGGATGTAATGATACGTGTGAAGTGAACATTCTGTATTTAAGCATCCAGCAACAACAAAAATATACAAAATTCAAACACAAATTGATCTGTACTTCTTACCCATGCCTTTTGTTTCCTATATTATACCACAGGCCAACATTGCAGATTATGCGGACAACCAGTGGGTGACTTGCTTCCAGGAGAGTGCAGAGGCCATTTTGGGCCAGAATGCAGCTTACCTTGGGCAGCTCAAGGACTCGGTGAGTCTCCCCTTCCTGAATATAATACTGGCCTCAGGAAATGGCGAGGGCACAAGCTAAACCTCAGGCTCTGTTTCTGCCAAACATGCAAGCTCACACGCACTCCTGCATAGACAAATGTGTGTTCAAGAAACCTGCTGTGCTTTCTTTCTTCCAGGCACAATTACTTAGAAAATCACAGTAGCTGTTTTTCACTGTTCAGTTATCAGACACTTACTTTATTTTGATGAAACTTTCTTTGATTAAAAGTCCCTCTTGAAACTGAGCCAATCAAATGTGTCTGGATTTCAGAATGAGGCTGCCTTCGATGAGGTCTTCCAACAAGCCAACTTCAACACTTTTGTCTTCCGCAGCCGAGTGAAGCTTGAAACGTATAACGTAAGTACAGAAGGAATGCCAATTAGTCTGATAAAATGCCTACGGGTTGGTTGCCGTGGTAGATAGACGATATTGCCGAAACAAAACAGAAAATATGTTTGTTTATAAGACTGGCATTGAAAATAAATTATGCAGCGTCTGTCCCATGAATCACCATCATTCCTTTGTGAGCTGAAAATGCATCGCACGCAAGGATGATTTTTATGTTTTAGCTGTTTGTGTTTCTCCTCCTCGATAGTTTAACCATTCGTTAACAAAAATAGCAGAACAATCTCTAAAAAATCTTGTTTGTCCTGGAATACAGCTCATTTTCATTGGCTTTCTGATGGGTGTGCACACACAGATTAGTTGCGGTCACTATTTCCTGTAGGCCACACAGATAGACGTTTGTTTTGAGGGAAGCACATAAAGGAATTGATTGGACTGGGACTCTGAGCAGGAAGTCTGGAGCTGAGCCAGAGGCTGCATCCGCCTTCAACCCACAGAAGAAGCGCTGTGTCTGTCACATTCGGCTCGGCATCCTAACTGCCAATGGCACTGCTACAAGCATGTATTGGCTGCTGCCTCCAGACCCCATATTCCTTCAACAGAGGCACCTGCAACCCTTCTTTCAGTTTATTTTCCTCTTCTCGCTGCTACAAGCCAGCCATTGTGCTGCGCTTTAACATGTTGTCATGTGTGCAGTGTTGTATACGCTTGATGTTGGACAATGCAAGTTAATGGCACCCATTCTTCCTGTGGCATCTCAGTGAGACTTTACAGAAGCTGTATAGCCAGATTCATCACAACGGTGCAGCAAATGATACCCTTCATTTGTGTTTCAATCATGAACTGACAACAGTCACATGAGGAGTATGATGAAATTATCCATTCTAATGACATTAAATCAGACTGTCAGGACATTTTACGGTCACCCTCGCTATACCTAATGTTCTAGGGTAAGACTCAATTCCTAACTTTTTTTAATGACTTTATTTGTGCATAACTAAACAAGTCCTTCACAAAATACATGAAGTCAAAAGATAAGTATAGATGTAGAATGTAGTAACAATACAAGAACAATGAAAATCAAACAAGGATAAAGGCACTGAGGAAGAGCAAGGCTCCTCCACAATTTTTTTTTTTTTAAATTTCTCATTTCATTTCAGTCCAAAGACAAAAAAAGCTAAATGTTATGGTCAAACTGTAATGGGCTATTCTTTTGATTTTCTGACATTTTCTACACTTGAATCTTGAATCTGAAAGAGATTCAGACATGTCAATCGATTGATAATGAAAATGATAGTTTTACCTTGATACAGTATATAAACAATATATATGATTGGTGTCACTTTATTGCGTCGAAGATAATGAATCTGCATTTTTATAAAGAATTTGGACTTATCGGACCTTACTATCAAAATTCAATTAAATTAAAGTATTCTGGTTCTTTATCCTTTGTTGTTCAATATCACACCCAACAAAAGCTTAAATGAATATGAAGTTCTTAATAGCAAAGCCCAGACTCTGTAAAGCTGCCGAGGGTCCCATTCGGATCAAAACTACATTCAGGTCTAATTAATGTCATTCTTATATCAACAACTTTTAAATAAACGAGCATAAATCCATTTAAGCGTATATATGGGTTGCCACTGAGAACAAAAAGCTCTACCACTTAATATAGTTTTCTTTCTAGAAAATCAAAACACCATCATTAAATAAACGTCCACTTGGTTTGTATGAGTGAGATGTATAATATAATTAATTTCACACAAATCGATACCAAAGCTCTTTTTTGACATTCAAAATATTTATTTTTTTATTCTAATTACTATTTCAAAATGTCAGCAGATGAATGACTTAAAGTGTAATTGTGTTGTAAACGTCAAAAAGCAATCTTTTAAATATTACCTCTCAGTGCTTGACTCTTTGACAGTCCTAAATCTTTAACTTGCCTGACATCGGGAATGTCTGCTTGCGGCTATAATATCCAAACCGCCGTGCTGTTATTAAAGTCTCATTGTCCCTGTAGGCCGTGTCTAGACATTGTAACTGATTTAAGTGTCTCAAAAGGAGGACACTGATGAAAAAGCTGGTATTACACATTCCAGGCTTTTCATTGCAGCACTGGCCCAGTCATGACCACTGCAGGTCCAGTTTCAAATCAGAGCCTGATTATATATTCTCATTTCATCCCCATAAATCCTCTTTGTCTTACAAGACGTGCCCACCGATGATTACACAGGTCTGTGATGTTATTCTGTGGTGACAGTGCAGGGCGAGGGTGCAACTATAGAGAGCAGTGGAGTGGTTCCCAACACTGGTGTTCCTGAGCACTGGTGCTTGTCCATTCAAACGATCAATTGTACTTGACCAGATTTGGGAGGCTTGCTGAGAACCACTGATGTATTGTAGCATTGTTTCCAGTCATCTTATAGACAGCTCACGTGCAAGTTAGGGGTTTAAGTCCACCATGAGATGGTCGCGTGTGAGACCCTCTGCCAGTTCTGTGTCGTCTCTTCATCCCTGCTGCTCTTGTATTAAGGCTGCATAAGAGATGAAATGTCTTGTTTTGCAAGTATAAAATGATTAGTTTCTTCGCCTGTTGTTTGCTGTTAAATGTTCCTGGCAAGTTTAAAGCTGTTAGAAAAAGGTCACTGTGGAACAAATTTATGTGTGTGTTCTTCCATTTGTGCTCATGTGCATACACACTCCAAGTGATGGCTGAAGGGGGGGTGGCGACACGGGTTGTGTTCATGTGGATCAGCAGCTTAGTTGTGTGATGTTGGCTGCTTACAGACTCACTCACACATCTCTAATTCTCCCACTCATCAACTGCAACCTTAGTTTATACACTGCTGTCAGTGTTTATGGTGCATGTAGGTTACCACAAAGACACTATTCTAATGCCTTGCTCATAATTCACAGACTGAAGAAAACCCTGCCATTTTTGTGTTATTCATTAAAACAAAATTGGTTTCCAGAAACATGAAAATAATCATTTAAATTCTGCTGTTTTATTTCCAAATGTAGTTATTTAATTTGGAGCTGAACAATACTAAAATCACTTATCCCAGTGTATGTCATTTCACATTTCCATAAGCGGAAATCATGATGTAGCAGGGTTTCTGGTAATTCAACAAAAAATATACTTTATGAAATAGATGCATGGTAAAGCTTATTTAAGTGTACTCAAAACAGTTGCAAGTGCTGTTCACTCCAGGTTTACATCCACATGCAAATATCAGAACATATATTGCCCTTCAAATTATGTAAATATTGCCCTCATGCAATTTGCCCACCTTTGTTTTGACATTCATAATAGACAAATTCATATGATAAATTAATCATGGCCCAGGACTAATGCTGGTGATCAGTTAGGGTGATATCATTGCCTATCAGGATATCTTGATATATGATTTCCTCATAATATCTACATTATGTCATTCAATTAATTTATGATATTATCATATTGAATTATCACCCAGTCCTAATTTATTTTCATGGCTGCAACATTGATCAGAAGAAGGAATGAGTGAGTTTTTCAGGGAGATCTGTGTACATCATTGGTCAGATGGTTTATATTTGGTTAATCTAAACAATATCAAGGAGCGGATAAGTTTATTCTTATTAACATAATGTTTCAATCAAAAATCTGTTGGATTTCTTCTTTTTACCAAATGTGGTTTAGCTTTAGTGTGTAACGCTGCCAGGCCAGACAGAGGTTTGTAGATATTAAAGATGATACATTTGAGATTTGTGCATAAATGATTACATTCGAGTCACAGAGCGAAGAACTTTTCCTGAAAGTTAAATCCTTGGCTAACTTTTAGAAACCCAGACGGTCGTTTAACAGCACTAAAAGGTGCCCTGTGGAGTTTCCTTGTAAACAAAGTTTCTGTTTGTATTCAGTGTTACCAACCAAAACACGCAGTGTATCCTTGAGGCCTGAAAAACCTGTGTGAATGCATATTCTCCCTTTTTCAGCATTTGGAAAAGGCACTATTATATTAACTACTGATCCGTGTAACTGCATGGTACAAGTTGAAAAGTTCACAAACTCAACAGTGTAACTATTGTTCTGAAGATATTTCAGTTGGAGTTACTTTGGTTAAAACTCTTATTGGTCAGAAGTATCCCAACACACAGTGTCTGACCTTGCACCCATTTCCAAACCAAAGCCAAGTTTTTGTATCATCTATCTTAATTGAGGTTTGGCATGGCAGTTCTTTCTACTTCCTGTCAAGAACTCTTTCATTTTTTAATATTTCTGCATTTATTTTGACCAAATTCCTCTTGCTTCATACAAAACAAGCAAGGGGATTTATAACGAGCCTTTCTGAAAGAATGTTGGCACCAACCCAAAGGAAGATGATTTACATTTCACCCACTTGAGCTGCAGAGGATTAATGGAGACGAAATGAGTGTAACCTCTGTTTAAATGCAGAGAATAATGGCCCTGGTAGAAATGACCTTCCCCTGTCTAGACAGCTGTGGAGGTGGTAAAAGCTTTAAAATCTGCTTCTTTTTTGTGCGAAAGATTCATCTGAATGCCAACATAATTCAGGGACCAGGTCCAAATGTGTCACATTAACCCAATTTGTCATGATTGAACGGAAGACGACTCAAGTGTTTTCAGTTGATGTGAGGATGGACGGAGAGCTGGTGTGTGACGTCATGTAATGGACCTTGGAGTTTGAACTCTCATCTAAGCAGACTCATTCAAGCTAATTTCACTCACTGTGAACCTAATTGGAAAAGTCACCTGTGTAACGTATATGCAGCAACAGTGTTTCCCCTTTGGTGACTGCTCTTGTGGTTTTTAAAATAAAATTGGTGTGGTTAGATTGTGCATATTGTGAATATTAAATTTTTTTTGGCCTGACTTCAATAATGCAGTCAATCAATAATTAGCATATTTCCATCAGTCTGTGGCCAACCGTGATCTAATTAATGGCGCACACAGCAGGAGTCTGCAAACGGTGAAAGTGGTTAGTTTTCCTGGATGAGAAGTTGGAGGTGAAGTCTGTCGCCTGCAGCTCTTTATCGAAAGCTCAGTGCGGCTGTTCATTACTCACTGCAGCATCAGATTTCAAACTCCTTTGTCAAAAAAAAAATGTTGAGAATTACTCTTCTCTTTAATAGACTCATTTTTGTGAAATAATAGCTTGTGTCAATTTCACTAACAGACACATTGCATTTCATGATTCGGTTGAATGCTTTAAATGTAATGCTGCAGCAGCAGGAAGGGTTCAATTTGCATTAGTAACTTAAAACAGTAATTTAGAGTGTTGGGACATGGACACCAGGTTACATTTACAGAATGAACAGACATGCAAAAAAAACACCAAGCCGTGCAGCATTCAAATATTGATTCACAATTTGAATGACAACATTTGAAACAGCTATTTAGTCCCACCCTAGAAAGACTTGTGAGCTGAAATAACTTCTGCATTTAAATTGTGGAAATAAAATACCGCCCTGCCAAGTCAAGGATAAGGGAAACACTGAACAGGAATTTTTTGTGATTTAGTGTGCAGTGAGGGGAAGAAAAATAATGTGTAGTTCCCCCTTCCCCACTTTAGCTTTGTTTGGCCATCAGAATCTGCAGGTCTGAAATATGTCATGTGAATGAGTTTTCTCATTGTGTGTCTGACAGGATGAATCCAGAATCAAGGCTACAGTGATGGAAGTGAAGCCTGTTGACCACAAGGACTACAGCAAGAGGTTGATCATGAACATAAGGAAAATGGCGGCTCAGTAGGCATCCTTGTCAAGTATTCTGTTCCAGTTTTACAGTCGACAAACAACATATGTGCAACAATGTTTTCCTAACAAAGCATTTTTGTTTAGTTTAGTTTTTACTCCCATGTAAAAGCACCCAAAGTCCTAAAAAGAAAATGCTTACCATACCTTTGTTAAATAATGATTTATCTTGATTCATTTTTGTTGGTGAACATAACGGACAAGGGTTTTCTGTTTTTGCTATTAGGGGAGGCAGAGAAGCGAGTGGGTCAGTAAGCCACAAAATAGATCATCAGTGTCTGTCTTAAGTCAGCCAGTTGTTGTGCTCTGTGCTCATATGGGGGTGGAGGCTGCTTCAACCAGAAGACCAGTACAGTAGCGAGCACTCTTTTCACTTCCTGACGTGCACTCCAAACGACTGGGCTGGACCTGCACATCACTGATAAGGCCATTTACTCTCCCACTCTTTTTTTGCTCCGTCTCTCACATACTTGCAAACATAAGCACATATTCACATGCTCAGTGCAGACCTAATGGGAAATGTACTGCTGCCTATTTAAGTAGATAAAAGGTGTTGTCCGTATTTCCAATGCTTGTAACTGTTTTTTTTGTGTTCTGTTAACTTTTGTTGTGATAATTGTGAAAATAAAGATGGTTGTAATTGAGTTGTCTTTTTTTATATTATTCTTATGGCCTCTGTTAGTTGTTTATTTGTACTAATTAGCGTCCTTATCAGTTGCAGATCTTTTGAGCTGACACAACTCTCCCTTACAGCACCTGATCCTGGCCTATTAAAAGCAAACAAAAACATGCAGACTATTTTCTTAGGAGTTGCACTGTGTGTATGGGAGTTTTTTTTTTTTTCAAGGTCTGGTACACAATGCCCTCTATCTCCTCAGGTTTTGCTCAGATGTGCAACACACTCCCCTGCAAACCTGACTTTCATGTTGTATTAAAGCAGAACATCAGTGAGGCTGCACCTCCCCATTTTTCTTGTGATAACATCTCGTTTCTGCTGAGTGCTGCATCTGTTGCCTGTAGTGTGCTGAGATGGATTAAACCTGTCTTTAAATGGTAAGGAAAGGTGCGTTTTACTTATTTATTTTTATTTTGCCAGCCATGCTTGGAGATACTGATACTAGCTTGCCTGTGATCGCCTCCCTCATCTCACTGCTGACACAGTTTGGTTAGTTTCTCTTTAGGTACTTTCTCTACATCTTCTTGCTTTAGATTATGTAATTCATGTATACATCTTTACCATACCCCAAGCCAGTAAATGTGTTGGGTAGTGTTAAACATTGCCAGTGACAGTGGCCGAACTGTGTGGCTCTGTAGCCATCTGAACTGAAATATTTATTCAGTGATCCACAGCGTCGCAGAGAAAAGAAGACTAACTTCTGCCGTGGTGACTTTCTGTTACCCCTGGGACTCGTGTTATTTGCTGCCCTTTTTACCTTTGACATCCTTTAACCTTGTAAACAAAAAAAACCCCTAACAATTGATCAAGCCTCAACTCAAGCGAGATCACATCATAATTCAATTCTCATTCCTGTTTTGTAGTTTTGATTAAGCTGATTACACAGTTAAGTGAAAAATTAAAATGTAATGCATTTATAATTGATCTTCCACTTGTTGGAATGAGATTGGCTGACTAGCTGAACTGAGTTTTGCTTGTTACTCTGAAACAGTTCACTCTAGCTGTTTTTTATTAGCAGTACATGAACACCGCTAAATTGAATTGTCACACACCATGGTGAAAATTAGATCTATGACAATTTGTGAGACTGCAGTCTACCAGGGTCATGGGTTTGTTTCCATCACATTACAATCTTGAGCACACGATAAATGTAAACTCATGTTTATGAAAAGGTATACACCTTCCTCAACGACATTGGCTGATACTAACAACACAATCTTAAATGAAAAGTCACTTTATCTGCTTAATGCATTGCATGCCAAGCTTGACATGAACAATTATGCTTCAGATATACAGCCAGTGGTGGAAGATGCATTCAGATCCCTGACATAAGTAAAAGCACAAATACCACACTGCAAAACTACTCAAAGTATCAAAATTTAAATGTGTTTTGTCAAAAGGCTCCACTCAGATTGATCTATATATAATTAAATATGTGATGACAATATCAGTATTGATGTATGTAAAGATAGGGCCACTGATAAAGTTTCATTTAAAAAAGAGAGACATGTACATATCTAAATTTATCATGGTTTACATGTTAAATCTTGAACTGAAGCATAACTAAAGCTGTGAGCTAAGTGCAGAGAAGTTGAAGCATAAAGTTACATAAATAAATAAAAAAGAAGTACAAAACCTGAGTAAATGTACAGCAGAGCAGCCAGCAGGTATTATATTTCCCTGTGGCATTTTCTCATCAACAATTAATGACACACTAAACCTTGATCTCTTCAGCAGATCAATGTTTACTTCCAGGTGAGGCGACTTTCCGTCAGTCTTCCATTAATTTCAGAGAGATACCGTTCATCGCCGCACTCCATCACTTCTTCATCGTCCCATTCATAAGGCAAACACGGTAAGCGCGAGTCCCCGTGAAGGCAGCAGGTGTTTCAGGGGGCGTGTCGTTTAATTGAGTGGGTGTGTCCCATACGGAAGTGGTCGTGTCTTATAGGCCGCAGCAGGTGAACCTTTTTCTACAGAGCTAACCCCACTCCCTCGCTGAAATGTTTTGACACACAGTTAGCATCGTGCTCAGATTAGCACAACACGTGGGTGATCGTGTATGTGTGTGTGTCAGTATCCTGCTGAGGGAGTGACATGGTGAGCTGGTAGACCCGCGATCACAATCCCTGTCAGCATCAACAGTTGTGTATAATACAAGGAAAGTGTGAAACAACTCCCAGATGAACTGATCACAGCAAGGAGTGGAAATCAAGCCGGAGACCAACTCCTGATCAGCCTCAACGGCAAAGTAAGTTTGTACAATCATACAGATATTTCAGTCTTTTCTTGTTGTTGCTGTCAATTTACTTTACAGAAACAGATGTACTCTTACAGCTAAAACCAAGGCCATCAAAATTAGGTGGACAGAGACACATTATTAATCCACAAAGGGATTTTTTCCCCCTTGTGTGTGTATTACAGCGGAAAAAACTGAATAATTCACAGGAATATGAAAATAGATAAATGGAAATAACAAATTAAATAGAATCAGAACTTAACAAGTTAAAAAAATGCATGTAATAAGAGTAACAATAATAGGAAACCAGTGCAACACGGCAGCAGTGCAAATACTCCGCAGTTATAAATATTAAATAATGTTTTGTGTAAATGTACATAGTGTTCATATATTTTAAATAATTAATGAACTGGTTGCCTTCTGTACATAGGTGACTCTGACGGTTTACATGGAAATGTTTGTGTTTAGATAAGAAGAACAGTGAGTATTTAAACGATGAAATCTATAATTTACTGGTGAAGTGGTTGGTGTTTCTGTTGGAGTTATTGCTATTATTATTTTCTTTGATGTTAACTTTTGATCAGAGTTATGGCCTGTAGTAAGACTCTCTGTGTCTGATGGTTCTGGTGTATCGTGTTTGTGGAGACTACCAGAGGCGAGAAGTTGTGTCGAAGATGTGAAAAGTCTGCACTGATATTACCTTGCATAACTATTGTTTGCAGAAATCTAAAAAAAAAACTTCAGATGAGATGATCCTCGTACTGAAATCGTCTCTTAATTCACATTTTAAAAGTGATATTCAATCATTTTCCTCGCAGGATACCTGCCCTCAGAAATCTGTCACCTGTTTCACCCTGATGAGCTTCATCCCTGGTCACTTTGTGACTTGTGTGAGCAGCCCCTTTCTGTTTTTATTCCCTGGAATCAGTTATAATGTGTGACGCTAAATGTCTTTGTCATTATGAAACACACTAATAGGTGAGTTTACAAGCCCTGTGTTTGTGCTCAGTGTGACACGTATTTAAATTTGCTTTGATTTTCCTTTCCCTGCTATTCTTTTCTACTGGGTAGCTGGTTTTATTTTGACGTTTCATGGTTTCCCTGCCATAAAGCGCTTCATGATCACTCAAAATTTGACAACCCTGTGAATGATGACTCATCCGTCAATTAAATATGGATGTCAATGTCATGCTGAGACCTTGTAAAGTCTGTTTCTTTGGGGTATGCCTTTGCAGTCTTATATTCTCTTTCCGTGTAACTGAATTTCCAAGGTTTTTTTGTCGTTTCAGATTTCCCTTCACTGTGGAGGTAGGGGATCAAGATGAGTCATTCCCAGGTGAATGGTCTGATAAAGAGGGATTCAAAGACCTGCCTGCACCCAGGAAACAGGTAGGAACCATAATACAAAACCCACTGCAGCTACAGAATACCCCACCATCCACATGGGCGTTGAAAAGCCCAGGTACAGCATCAAGGGGATGGATAATTTGATTGCACATTACCAAACCACAAATTTGTGGTTATTAGTGAGTACTCAATTAGGTATAAAATCAGCTGCAGGTTGCCGTTGATGTGGGTTTTAATCATAACTTAATCTTGTTTCCCTCTCTTGCTGTGTTAAAATCTAGGTTTCATCTTATTGTAATTTATTTTGTGGTTTCATGGTGCATATAACCTTCAATCAAATTAACAGAGCCTCTGAAACATATGTGGAAAACCTGGAGCCTATTAGCTTTAATCCAACAACTAATGGGTTTTTGTCTGTACGAGGAGGTACTCAGAGTGCAAGGTGGGGGATAAATATCGGATTATTAATTACTGAGATAGAAAAGGATTCAATGCAGTCTCTAATTTTAATATATCTTTACTATCCATACAAAGTGCTTCAGAGAATTTATTAATTAACGTGTCATTTGTGGAGCCAGAGGGATTATGGCATTGCCAGTGCTATTTAGGCCAATTTGAGAGGGATAGCATTATTATACTCTGTGCATACTGTAGGAGCCATAACAATTAATTATTTAATTAATAACAATTAATTATTTAATTAATT
>JAOWBC010001387.1:18064945-18079632 GCA_028566105.1 Hypoplectrus providencianus | reverse complement strand
AATTAATTATTTAATTAATTGTACGCTGGCATGAATGATAGTGTCAGTGGGTGTCTCAATCTCATATTGTGTGGCATGAGACGTTTACTATGTTACTACTTTGTGCTCATTTCCCGATACAGAGGCAAATTCTATGCAACCTTCAAAATACTCATTGAAAAGAAATATTAAACATTCATAGAGCGATAGGAAGGACATTGTTATCAAGGCTGTTTCAGAGGCTCTTTTGCATGGATATGAACAGAGGTGTTCTTTGGCTTTGTCTTAACCACAAAATATCTTAAAACTAATGGCTTCAGTGATCTTTAGCTTTAGGTCAGTGATGTCCAAAATGTTTGTTCCATACACCAGATCTTTACCAGAACCCCACAGAAAGAAGGAGCCCGTTCTGTTTCAGTAAACCATGAAACACGTCATGCCTTCCCTGGAGGAGGAGCCATTTTTTTAGGGGTCCATTTGGTCCATTGGGATCTATTTCATCAACATAGGACCTGAAATACAAAAATTATAACCACTGAGTACATACATCACATCTGATTAAGATATCTCATCAATATAGATCAAAAATATATTTATATCAATGGATACTGGCATATTTTGACCAATATGAAGGTCTTGGCTGTATTTCTGATATTTAAATATGTAAAAAAAAAAAAACTTGTGGAATTTAACCATATCAGCACTGCCTCTACGATGCCAGAGTATTGAAATAATCAAACCATATACAGGACTGTTTTGAAGAGAGTATGCCTGTTGCCCTTGGTTACACGAGACATGCATTGCTGCGGCGGTATCAACAGATGCCACACTGTCGAGACATTGTGTGCTATGTGCTCATCTGTTTTACGAAGGTGTTAATGGCTTTGACATTTTCCCTCTCAGCATGGGAAAATATCATTTGTAAGTTTACACGTCTGCCTAAAAAAGAAATGACATCAATTTTTAAAAATGCATTTGCCTTTAAGCTTAAGCACCTTAGGCACACTGTGGCTGCTGGTCCACAGCTGAGTTTGGCTTCGTGTTCCTTTTAGATGTGCTGATCTTGAGCCTTGGCAGCTGCTTTTACCTTTTAAAGTTCAGATTCTTCTTGCTTTTATCAAATTTTCTTAATATTGGCATCCAATACTTATTATTACACAGGTGTGTTGAAGGTTTAAATTTCATTTATACAGTCAGCCATGTCAACAAAAAAATGTTAAAATATGGGAAACAATCCTGTCTTCTTGAATGTTGTATTGTCAGAACTGAATCCAGAATTCTGTAAACTTTAATTTTGTACAACAGTGATGATTAATAATAATATCATTTTGATGTGATGACAAAGGCTTTGAGAGTCCGGACATTTTTGGTGGAGATGCTTTGAAAGTGCTTGAATTTTACTCTCAAAAACGAAAACAAACTCTGCAGGGGCTACAGGTTTTTGGTTTGCTTTCATTTTCAGTGATTGAAATTAAAAGCAGGATGCGCCAAGTTAAAATAACTGCAGAAATAATGCAGTTGTATCCTGTTTGTTAGCAGCTAGCTTATCTTTTAAAAGCAGAATTTGAAAATGGAAATGGCAATTTTCAGGGAATAAAATCAATGATATGTCGGTCTTTATGAATCAAGACCACATCGTCTAAAAGCAGCACAGCCTCAAGTGCTGAATGAAAGAAAAAATTTAATCAAATTGTGACCTTTTGAAAAGTCTAATCAAATTGTGGACACAGAATGGTTACACCCCTTCTCTTGTCACAAGTATATATTTTTGAATATGTCGATGTTATAATGCATGTAACACGCCAAAACACACACAGTTCTCTTTTTTTCACTTTAGTTAGTGCAGTCATTGCAATAATACAGCAGTTATTCCAATGGAAACTCAATTACATGCAGTATATTAGTGGAAGCTTTTAATGGTGCCATTACAGAAATTGAATGTGTTCATGTTGCATCTACCTGGATATGGGCCCTGAATAACCAAGGGGCCAAGGCAAAATAATCAGCACTCTAGTCCTGAACATTATGGAGTGCCTAGGAACTGATAATGTATTCACGCACTGAGGGATCTTTTTTAAAGGAGCACATGCAAATCATTGTGTTATTGTGCTCACAGGCAGCCGGCGGTGCCTTTGCCGTGGCCTTGCCCAGACTGCTGGTTGTTAGCTTTATTGCTGGTGCCTCTGCTTCAGACTTATGCAGCTCGGCAGGTCGAGACTGAACGCAGGAAAGCCCTCGGCCCTGACACGGTGGAGACAAATGGGCAGGAGGGTTGCCCCTGGGGTAATGCTGTAATGAATGGGAGTAAGCAGTTTGTGTATTTCTCAAGATTCATGGGTCTCGTTCTTTTTCTGGGCCAGGGGTATTTGCTTATTTGTACAAGAAGGGACAGGTGCAAGACTTTGTTTGTGTGTGTGTTTGAGCATCCAGTCGCCAAGTCTAGTCTGGGGACCAGTTGGCCAAACACTGGTCACATGGATGCAGCTAAGCTTTTGTTTTTTTTCCCTGACTGGCCCTGCCAAGAGCTGTGCAGGTGAGAGAGGAAATAAGTGATTCTGGCTCAGGATCTGTGCTCCGTCTTCAGATGGGGTGCGGAAAATTGCCCTGACAGTCAAAATGTCTGGCAGGTGGAAAGCTGATTGTTACAATAATTGTTGCAATCAAATAAAGTAATAATCCATTGTTGCTTCTGAAAAGCAGTGCAGATTGAATCTGTAGATACAAATGTGTCTGGGGCCGCTATCCTGTTTCCACTTTAATTGGATTTGGCTATAGATAAAGTTCTCTGTTTGTCTTCTCAAGCACTAAATTATAAGGTCATGTAGTGAGTTTGTGTTGTTATTTTCCCTGCAGTGTCTTCTTGTCATTGTCAGGGCTTGAAGGTCCCGAAAAACACATTTTATTTTGACTCAATTTCAATGAACTGTTTTCAGTTTTGTGTTTCGTTTCTCCTTTGGGTGAAGTGAAATGTCTGACTAAGGAGAAATTTACTTTGTACAATTCTCGTGGTGAGCATGGTAGCAATCTCCAAAGATTATATACTTTTGGTTGCTGCCATCTTCTCAGATACACTAAACAGTTCAGGTAACCACATTGAAAGTGGACAAAGTGTAATGGTCTGATGTTTTAGGGATGGGATGAGGCTGATTTGATCTCTTGGGAGGACAGTGTTATATCTTTGGACGTGAAAACCAGGTACTTACCTTTGTCTGACTTTGTGCCATCAGCCCTCCGCTGAAAGGCACTCGGAGTTCTCTTTATTTATTCGCTTGTTTAAATTCTGTCCTCTTGTAATTCAGCATTCAGTAACCTTTATCTTGACCGCGTGCGTGAGGGGAGCTTATTCGTGTACCTAAGTGATAGAAGCTGGCTCTCAGTCTCGTTTACCTCAAACATTGCATTGGGAAAGAATGAGGTTAGATGTAACAACAGTTTTAGCTCTAGCCCATTATATAAAGGTCTTGTGTTTCAGCAGAGTAGCTTTTACTTCTCCTCGTTGCAGTAACAAAGTGTTTTCATTCAATTTCCTTTCTATAATCTGATAATTAGACCGAAATGCCATTTGCAATTTAGAAATATTTATGTATATTTGCTTGTTTTTTGAGTTAAATTAGCGTTGTTGGTAACAGTCATTTAATAAATGGTATAATATATAAACTTTATTTAATACCCTTCATCTTAAAACAAATATAATAATGTTTACCAATTATAAGTGAAGCTGTAATTTGTTAACAGTTCATTGTTGTAAACATTGTAGCATATATACTATATTGTGTTCATTTGTCAACATTTTCTTATGTAAACCATCTTTAAACATTATTTGGATCGATGTTAGACAGATACAGCTCATCTGTCTATGGATTTTAATAATTTAGCATGATTAACAAGTGAATAATAAAGAATCAAGATACATTTATTTGTCCCAAAGCTTTATGCTCATGCATAGATAAGGACCTAAACATTGATAAGTGTAAGTATTTAAAAGATTTGAATAAAAAAAACCTAACATGTTGATTTTTGATGCTTAATTCAGCATTAATACTCTCTCTATGTATTTTGGAGCTGAACTTTGAGGTTCCAGAAAGGAAAATCAGATTCATAAACATTAATAACACGTTTTGATTATCAGCCGTAAAGCTGTAACTGTCAAAGGCAGACTTACCATGAGTTATAAGACGAAAAATGGGAAATTATCCTGTAAATTCCACAAGTTTGTGTGATATTAACCAATAAAATTTCTTCATATCCACAATTTCATAGAAAAGTGCTGCACTACTCAGACATGAAAATATTAACCGCGCCCACAAACAGCTAGCAGGACTCACTGAACTCTTTGATTGTCAAGGTTTTGCAGTCGCTGTGGAGGTCTATACATTCATTCAGCAACATCTGCTTTTTTCATCATTAAATCTCTGCGTCAGTCTTTCTGTCATCTGCTCTCTGCTGAGAATAAAGTCTCCTGGCACAATGACTGCATGTACTCTATATTTACATATATATGTCCTCTGCAAAATTAGATTAAACAACTCTTGAGCATGTGTTTTATTATCACGTGTAAACCAGCAACATTTAAATCAATTCAAATACAATTTTATATTTAATTCTATTATATTTTCTTTTGCCATGTTTTCTTAATGCATTTAGAGAGATGGTGGTGGGGGGTTGTCCTGCAGCTGTCAGGTTTTTCTTAAAGGAACAGAATCAGCAGCACGGGGGCGTTTGAACAGTGCTGCTGGAATATTTTTTTTTCAGATTCTCATTACATTGAAGGAGAGTTAAAAAAAAGAAAAAAAAAAAGAAGGAGAAACATCAAAGGTTTGGCACGTCACTGAAATTACTATTCCTAGTATGGTTTCCGAAATCAAAATAACTTTGAAGTTTCATGTTGCTCTTTTGTAAACCTCACAAAGGAACTGACACCCCGTGCTTTGAGATCCGCGGGTCTTCATTCTGTATGTACAGGTGCGGATGACCTTGTCTAGGTTGTCTTTAATTGGATGACCCATTGCTTTGAATAAGGGGCGCTCATCAGTGAATACTGACGAGTGGTATCATCTCCTGAGTTCAGTGAAGTGTCAAGATAACAAGTGATTAGACGGAGTGAGGAGACACGCTGGGAGACTGTCAGAGCCCATCGCCATACTGCCAATAACCAACGTATGTGTCCAGTTTTTCCCCTTCGCCCACCCTGCTGTCTCCCTGAGTGAACTGAGAGAGCGTTATAAATAGTCATTTATTGTGATGTGGATACTGTACAGTTCAGTCCTGGATTCTTGTGCATCATCACTCCATCCAACCTCTTTATCCAGTTCTTTTCCTCCCTCTCTTTCTGCCTGCCTGTCCACTTTACACCACTCCGCTTTGCTGTCCTTTCCAACCTCTATACAGAGACATTTTAAATAGTCCCTGTGGTGTGGGATTTGGACAGGCGTTTTAGTTATGTAACTGCGCCCTGCTTCCTCAGCTTTTGCGCCACTATTCCCTCCCTTCTTCCTTTTTTCCTCCCCTCTCTCTCTCTCTCGTCTTCACTTTTTCATGCATTTGGACTTTAATTGTTTGGAAATCCTGGTGGAGTTCCCTCCAGGCATTAGTGTGTGACCGGTACTGTGTTTGTTTGTGTTCCTGGTGCACGTGCCTCCAGGACCCAACAGCTGCACTATGCCAGTTTTACATTTGCTCGTCCTCTGTGCTTCTTTCTCCCTCTCTGTACACAAGGTTTCTAAATTTATAGTATTCCTCCGTGTGGAGATTCACTTTTAGCACTTCCCTTTTCTTCCTTTTACGTTGTTATCCTACGTTACCTCAGTATCTATCTGCAGCCGGCGCCTGCACATTATCTCCTCAGTGCAAAGGGAGTCCAAGTGGAACTCATGCATTCAAACATGTTTGTTTGAATTTATGCCAAGGTCTTGTTCAGAAAACAAAATTTGCTTGCTCCCCTGTTTCTCCCTGGGATACAGATTATATCTCCATGTCAAGTAGGCCAGGCCGGGAGAAGAGTCACCCCTGGAGGGGAGGCCGTAGCCTCAGGCCCTGCTACAATGTCTCAGTAGTCCAGCCCTCTTGATACTCCGGGTGATGCACCGCAGTGACAGAGTCATTTTTCTCCCGCATCTGCACAGCACTCCATTTACACAAACCCTTTTGAGTTACCAAAGTAAAAAGCAATTGGCTTATATTTACTTACTGTCAGTGAAAGCTTCTCCTGGTTCTGGAACAAGATGAAAAAAAAAAAAAAAAAAAAAAACGGGGGTGAGAGAGAGCGACTGTGCTGTCTCAGGAGCTGACAGTGCCTGCACAGGCAGCTTTACACACTTCCTGCAGGAGATGATATTTTGACATCTTTTTACAGACCCCTTGAAGACAAGGCTGAATCAGGAGAACCCCTTTAGTCAAGTCATGAGGATGTAATGGAAAAAGAAAAAGCTTCTGATTGAAAGCTGGAGTTAAATGAAAAAAAAAAATCCTTTGGAACTATTTCCACTGTTTTTGTAACATTCTTTCAAATGCATCTCTCCAGCCATATCATCACTGCTTCATTTAAAGTGTTTCCACAGAAAGGTTGCAGACTCAAGCTTATTACTGAGACAATGTACGTGTTTACAGTTTACTGAAGGGAAAATCTGAAACATGGACTCCATAATATAACAATTACAGCTGTAAAAACGTCTATATGAAACTGTCAAATCCTCAAAAAAATGAATGTTTTTCTGTCACATTGTGATTTCAGCTCTTTGGTCAAAGGCATCAAGTGTCAGTTTGAGAGATCAATAGTGTCTTCAAACCAACATGGCAAACAAAGCCAGTCAAGGGGGATCCTGGGCATCACCAGTGGATCTTGGTTGTTTAGTGTCTTCTTCCTCTCACTGACTCTCACACTATCATCCTACAAAAACAGAAGATACTCAACAACTGAGCTGTCAAGGTGCCTCAGCTTCTGCCCTGCCAGCTCTCTGGCTTTACTTCAGAAGATGCCCTGCAGCTATCATTCCACATCATTACTTACAAGCCACTATGCCTGGTGTTTGACAAACAAAATCAACAAAGTGAAAGCAGGGGTGGAGGGAGAAGCAAAGGGATGCTTTATGACAATCATTAATGAGGGAAAATTAAGGTAATGTGCAGCATTACTCTGAAGAGCTATAATTAAACAAGAACATCCAATGCCAACTGTGTGTCTTCTGAGGAGCTCCGGGCAATGCATGCATGTCTGTAGTGGGAGAGATAACGCTGCTGTGTGGGTGGGAATGTCTCCTCGAGCCAGTAGTAGCCTGAACTCGCACCCATTGTTTTTGCCTAATTGAAGTCCTGATGTGGCCAAGCGGTGACCTATGTGTTTCCTGGCCGGTGTTTGAAGTTTTCGTGGTAAGGTAGCCGCGGGGGGGAATTTAATGGTCTGTGTGTTTGGGCCGTATTCGCCCTGTTTATCCCATCAGCAGCTGCGCCATCAAGACACACAGGAAACGTAATGGGAGTAGATGAGGAGGAGGAAAATATGTCACAGTTGTAGCAGTGGATGTGTCTTTGACTGGGAGCTGTGCTGGAAGCTTTACGGCACAAAGCAAGGCGGTGGGACGGTGTGATACCAGGCCTTACTCGCAGGCTTCAAAGCCAGGTGGAGAGATGTTTGGGTCAACATCTAAATCCCCTCTTTCATGCCTGTCAGTTCTGGAATAAACAACAACCCCTTAAGACTGATGTTTACACCGCGTACAAAGACAGAAGGCCGGCTGTTGACCCCTGCCATGTTCTATACTCGGAGTTATGCCGATAAAGAAACAAGCCCGGGATCTGTTGTCACCAGGTGCAGTGCTTCAATCATTGGGGATTCTGTAAGATTGTTTATTCTGTCATGAATAAACAGTGTGGTACAAGAATTTATATAAGGAGAAAGACATCTTCTGGTAGGAATAAAAACAAACGGAGAGAAGGGCTTCATTTCATTCCAAATCGGGAGAAGAGTTGCACAGTAGCTACATTATCCTCAGTGATTAAGTAGAAAATCTTGTAATCCATGTGCTGTGTGTAGAAAGACTTTCTTTTGCATGTACCAGTCATTTTTTTTTCAGTCTGATTAGTAGCATAAGGTGCAAGAACGGGTTTGGAACAAGAAGATAACATCTGCCATTGTATTGCCAATACTACTCAGACGACAAACGGAAACCCGAGTGATTCTGATACTAAAATCTTGTCTCCTTTTCTGGTTCAGTATTCTCCAGTTACTGCTGATCTACTGTTATTACCGTGCTTAACCATTTAGGGTTCACAGAGAAAGACAAAAATATCCAGTAAGCAGCAGTTTTCTGGGCCAAAATGCCTTGTTGATGCCAGAGCTCAGAGGAGAATAGCCAGACTGGTTCAAGAGAAACTCAATAACCATTCGTTACAACCAAGGAATGCAGAATATTATCTCTGAATGAACAACAGCCACTTTATAAGGTACACCTTGCTGGCTTGCTAGCTAGTGGCTGGTGAGTGGATGTGGATATATATATTTATATATAATCTCTCTGTGATGATCGTATCCATTTCGTATCCATCCATACAGAGAGGTAGAAGCCTTGAACTAAGGTTTCTTTAATTGGATACTAATAAATCAGATTAGAAAATAAAGCCATAATGGTGAGTTATGATGTCTTTGACATTAGGTACTATGACATATAAGGTACTATGAACGACATTGAGAGCATATGTAAGCTCTGATTACAGGACACACAGGTCAGAGAGTGTCTGTTTGTCACTGTATTAATGTTGTGAATGTCGTTTACCACACCTTTTAATCATTAATTTGGATGATCCACTTCCTGGGTTCTGGTATTGTGGATGCTGGTTCATTGGGGCTGCTTAGCATGATAATTAATGGAACTGAGCCATTGTTAAAGTTATTGCACACACCTGTGCTGTTCTTGCTGTAAAAAAGGCCCTAGGGAACTCCAAGCAGTAAACTTGTCTCCTGGTGAGGTACGCTGTGGTTTCTTCTGGTTGTATTTTTGTGATAGAACCAGTGAAAGTTTATCATTGACGTGTTAAATCAACAAGACGGGTCATAAAGTTTGCAAACTGACTCAGATATGTCAGTAACAAGTTGATATATTGACACCTTTGCTAACATTTGCAACTAAAAGCTGCTGGGTGAGTTTTTTTTATGCATGCAAAATTTTATTTGTAAAACGAAGAATATGCTCTTTTTTCTCCTTCAAGTATTACAAAGTTTTGCTCAAAGGGATGTTTGGAGATTAAAAAAAAAAGTGTACAGGCTTTTATTTTGTGTGTCTACAGATTTTTCTGGGAACTCTTTAATGGGGACTATGTTTTCAGGAGAAAATACTTTAAATGAGAACAGTTCACGGTGAGGTCTGCAGATAAACCAGAGTAACCCAGGCGTTGTTTTTTAAAAGAACACATTGCTGCAGAGTTTTTCCTAATTTCATTATAAGCTTTTTGGGCAGCACAAACAGAATATCATTCACCTCCATTATTTTGGGGTGAGGCTTTCGTCTGAGCAATGGATATCATAAAACCTTGACTAATAAAAGGAAAGCTGTCTGCATGGCTGGACCTGAAGAAGTAGGCAAGGAAAATATTTAATTTATGATTTGGTGAACTGACCCTTTAAACACCGTTTACTGCATATGTGGGAGTACAAGGAAAACCAGGCATGCAGTGAAGAGTCTTTCAGGGAGGTCTTTCAATGTTTTGTTCACCTTTTATTTATTCAAATGCCCGTGTACAAAATACTAAACACATTTTAATATAATGCAGCCCAACACAATGCCACCACAGAGTACAGCCTCAACAAGTACAATAGAGTTTAGTTAATACCCTCCTTATTGTGCCTAAGAAGAAAATATGAGGAGCTTGATAAAGGATTTATTTCAGGGCTGAATGACAATGCACTGTGCAGGAGTAGCTAATAAAGTGGCCACTCGGTGTCTGTTAAAACAACAGAGTAGTCTATCCTCATGGTTTGTAGATAATAAAATGTCACATGGAGGTCCAAAGGGCAAGGTTACCTGCAGTAAAATACTCCAAATCTGATTTGACAAATCAGTACTTGCATCTCTCGGTGCTACGCAGTGGTCACCTAAGATGTGTCCTCTGGGACTGATGTTGCTCCTTTCAGGATAAATTGGAACCCCACATACCATTGTGAATCGCCTTACAAATATTGACGTATCTGTCAGCCTGTCTAATCCGTAATGATAGCTGAGTCTATAGGGACATCAATTTTTTCACTTAGCCACATGACAGTTTCGTCTGGGATATGCAGCTTAAAGAGCTGGTGGTCTGGGAGTTTTATTTACAGGTTCAGTCAAAGAGGGCGAATGATATCAGTGGGCAACAAGATGTTCCAGCCATTGGGAGGCTTCACAGTGTGGCTCAGGTGGTGTTTGCTCTCTGGCCCTCTGCAGCCAATGTGTGAAGTGTTCTTAAGCTAGATCCTGAACCCCAAATTGCTCTTGCTGGCTGTGCCATCAGGGAGTAAGTTTGAATGTGTATTGCTTCTGATGAGCAGGTGGCACTTTGCATGGTTGCCTCGCCACCAGTGAATTAATCTGTGTTTGAAAGGGTGAATGCTGGCCCGTGGACGACTAGATAAGCACTAGATAATGTTATTGCACTCCATTTAAGTCTCGACCCCATGTGTCGTGACTGCAGCTGTTCATTATGACCTTTGGTTGCATTTGTAGTTAGCATCCCTCTGGCGGCCTTAGTAATTATGATCTTATGTAATGTGAAAAACAAAGTGAGGATAAAGAGTGTAAAAATCAGTATACATGGGGAGGGTGTGACAGGTGATGACAATCAGGATTTTAACCCTGGAGACCAGCGTTTATGTCCCGTGTGAAAACAAAAGTCAATAATGCAGGAATGTAGCTTCACTTCTGTGGATCATGCTAAAGGTCACCCAATTATTCCAATAATCACCAGCAGCTACTTCAGCTACATAACTAACTTCAGTTACACGCATTTATTCCATTTTTGTAAACCTTCTTTTTAAAGCCTAACTTTGTACCCTAACTGTGTTTTTTGCCCTTACCTTTAGGGTAGCAGCTTTGTTGCTTACAATATCGCAAAACTGCCACCTTTCACAAGGTTAACAATTTATTTTAAAAGCAATCATTTAGCAATGGTATTTGTTGATCTTCAGCCATCAGCAAGGGCAGTAAATTTGGTAATGCTTCTGCAATTTAACTTGTTATGTCTGATCTTTGAGTATTGTGAATGAAAACTACTTTGGAAATGATTTTCCAGAGGGCCATGATGCCACGTAATGTATCTATTGGAGCCTTGCACCCATTTTCAGAATTAAATGTTTACTAAGATATAATCGCTTCTGTACATTTTCTTCCCGTGTTTAAACAACATGAGGGAAGCTTTTAAAACTGGAGTTGAAAAAGTGTTTGTGTCCTTGTTTCCACAAAAACCACCAGAGGCTGTGTACATACTGTATCTTATAAAATGAGTATTAGATTTTCTCCCAGAAGCTTCATGCATATGCAGGCAAAAGCAATTATTTCTGAGAGTCTTGCAGCCTCTGTTAACTCGTACTGTACATCACACTGGCCAGAATCCACATTATCTGTCACCGAAATACTGCACTGGTAAATAAGATAAACAGACTCCTTTCCTGCAAATATCAGAATTGTTTAATGACACAATTTCAATTATCTTCAGCTGTTTTTTTTCGCCTGCCAGTCTAAGTATCAAGAGCAAATGAAATAAGAAGCTAAACTTCCAGCTGTAAGGATCTGCTGCTCAGCGAGAGTGAAAAGCAAACATATTTTGTGTTTGCCGTGATAATGTGGTTGTAACAAATGTCAACATGTGTAGATGTGATAAAATCATCTTTTATTGGTTTTCAAGGAATGTTGGTTTTTAGAAAAGAGCATCTTGTGTGCAGTGGAGCTGTGAAGTGAAAGTGAATAAAAAGCAAGCAGCCTTCAAGGTGGTGCGTAATTAAAATCAGCATGTTGAGAGGGAATTTCTTGCCTTGAAAGGCCGATGAGACGGAGTGCTGTGCTGACATAATTGTGCATGTTGTGCTCGTGTGTGTGTGTTCTTGTTGACTAGATAACATCAGGCAGCAGACAATAGAGCTGAGCCAGATAACAGACAGCAGTGACGGATAGAGCAAACTGTCTGAATGACAGTGAGAATATAGTCTCCCTGTTCTCTCTTCCACCAGGAATCATTGATTTAGGGGAAATAGATTATGACTTGAAATGGCTTTCAGTGGGCTATTGGCTAAGTGGAAATGGAGGGATTGGGTTAAGATATATGATGGGTCATTAGGTTTGAATTAAGAGATGTCCTTGCCAACACAGGAAGTGAGTAGGTGCCACTCTGATTGTCCCAAGCAATGGCGGCAAGATAAAACCAAAGGAGTTTATTTTTAAACATTGAATTGAAACAAAAAAACTCATGTTTTCTCACCACCACACATGCATGATGTCTTCACATGTTCAGAACTCAAATGCTCTGTGATCCTTACGCATTTTTCCTTGATTGCAAAGGAGGCCACCTCTGGTTATGATGCAGTCCTCAAACAGTGACCCTGTCCCGCCCTTCTAATCAATGGGCAAATGAGCGCCATGCTGTTTGGCCCTGGCAGCCTCTGGGTGTCTGTATTAGGTTGACTGCATCTGTGTTGTGACTGTAAACGCTGTCTCATTAACCAAAATGATTAATGCACAGGATTAGAAATCCTCTGCCAAAGCTGCCTCTTAATTATTGTGGCCATTGATTATTTGGTGCCATTCTTCAGTGGCTTTGGTGTTTGTGTGTTTGGAAGGGGATGCAACATCACACATGTAGTGTTTATGTTTATTATGTGGATGGATTAAATGCCTCTGGTTCTGTGGTTCTCCGGTGCCTCTCTCCAAACTGAGGGATTAATGTAAGCCAAGACCACAGAGGGTATTTTTTATTTAGTTTTGGGGATTTTATTTGTTTTTTTGTTTTTTTTTACAGAAGCATGCATTCCCTGGCCACTTGGGGGCAGCATAAACAAAGTGTAAACACTGACTATTATAAACTTTTAAGTAGGTTATGCTAATGTATTGGCACACAATTACCTATTCACACTTCAGTCGCACATAGAGCAACATAAGCAGTAAACTAATAAATTAAAAAAAGGGTGAAAAAAAAAATATAGTCTCGATCACGTCTTTTCAACACAGCATGATGTTCATTTTGTGCATGCACTACACCGTCATTTTTGGAATATGATTATCTTAATGTTCAGTTTGCAGTAAGTTTAAAAAAAAAAAAAAAAAAAAAGCCTTAAAGAATTAAATATTTCTACCATGTTCGTGTCTGCAAGTTGTAGTAGATTCCAACACAGCTTTCGCTTCACATACTAATGCTTCTTCTTTTGTAAACAAACCTAAGTAACCATGTTGCGAGTAGTGGAGCCAAAGTTTTGCACTGATGGAATTACACAAAAACTGAATACTTCTGCCAGTGTGCTTAGAAATGTAATGCAGTCACATTCATAACACAGCTGCAAACCAAGCACTCAAATATTAAAACATGCAAAATACATCAGCTGAATTGGTGAGCGGCAGGCTTAAAAAAGTTCCCATGTAAAATAGCAGACGCTTTGTTTCCTGTCACAGTAAACCGAGCAGAGAATGTGTTTTTGTTTATTTTTCATTCAAATTCCCACTTGCTTTTGGGGGAAAAAGTTAATCCTTGTATTTCTGATGTCAAGAGTCCATGAAATAGGTAAAGGAGGGGTGGGCTCCTCTGAAGTAAGCAAAAACTGTCATGGTGCTTTTCTGAAAGGCCCATAAGGAGAAGTGAGGACTCTCACTTTATGGGGGGAATACAGGAGAGCTCTTCACACACTGTGTACACATTGTTGCCCCTCTGGGGAGAGGAATAATAAGTAAGATGCTACATAAGATATGGCTCATGACTTGGAATAAAATATAACTTTAAAGTGTACAGCCCAGCCCCATCTTTTTTTTTTTCCACATATTTACCTCTATCCCATCATTTTAAGTAGGGAATGTTTGATTAAAATTAGCATCATGATCAGTGCATATAATTCCCTTTTGACCCCCTACATGTTAAATAGGGCACCTTCGGATATATGAGTGGCAGAGATGAAACCTCTCACCTCGATGTCAGAGGCCTCTGTCATGTTAAATGTATGTTTTTGTGACACATGCTGACAAAATGCTTTGTGCTGCTTTGGATTCAGGAGGACATTTGACCCGATCTCTGTCATTAGTGCGCTGATTATGGCTGTAAAGAAAATCGTGATGTCCCCCTGGTGTGTCATTGAGTGTGCATTGAGAAATGAACTGTGGAAGGAAATAACTTCCAAACTCCAATCCATCCAGGCTTTCAAATGATGCAGCTACATGGGAGACTGTTTGGTTGATATTCATCAAGTTTTTGCAATTTTTATTTTCTCTGCCAAGAAGATTAGGTTTTCGTCTTGGTTTTCTGCTTCTTTGTGAGCAGGATTACTGAAAAAAATCTTCCCAATTTTAATTAAACTTGGTAGAAGGTTATATCAAAGGTCTCAGTAGAATTCATGTGGAGTGGATTCATTCATTTTTGTTTCTACGTTTGAACACACTAAAATAGGGCATTTACGCTGCAGTCAGGTGGTATCAGAACAATCTCAAAAATGAGTTCCTGAATTGGAAAATTCACATCAACACCCCTTCAAGGAGGAATGTTAACATGGC
>JAOWBC010001387.1:18050927-18061331 GCA_028566105.1 Hypoplectrus providencianus | reverse complement strand
CATAACAGCGTTCAGATTACGCTTTATGTTCTGATCCTTGCAGCTGGGGGAAAGCTGCAGTGATTCACTGAGTATGAATCATAGGAAAATAGGTTTATCATATACTCCATTCTTATGGATAATTTAAAAACCGAATAACCAGTAAACATACTGTATTGGGGTGTATGTCGTTATTGAGGTATTGAATTCTATACCTTTAACTTAAATTAGTATATAAGATTTTAGCTGCAATGCCCAGCCCTACATTTATATGAACAATGCAGCAAAAAGTACAATCTGCTTTGATGAGACAGGAGGAGCAGTTTATAAGTATAGAGGGTACAACAGTTGTGTTTTAGTAAGAAAAAGGGAATGAGAAAGTGGAATAACCTACAGGGTACCTTTTAGAGAGTAACTTAACACCAGCAGGCTTTTAAGCGCCTTTTCACTTCTCCTCTCTTTAATTGAAAGTCTGTTGCAGTGCTGACCTTATGACCCTTCTTGTCAGAAAAGCTGGGAGTTTTTATAGTTAAAGGCTTTAGCTTCATATAGTTTTCACCTATTTTTTTTTTTAAAGTGATTCAATAAAAGAGAATCCTGCACTGTTGTTGCAGTTTTCAATATTAATTTGGGTCTTAAATTAATGTTTTTATTGGATGTGCAGCATCCTTTAGAGGTTTGTGACCTCTGTGCGTGGCTCTCATTGGATAATTAACATGGACTCAGCCTCCTTGTAGTGTCTCTGCAGGCTGTGACTTTAAACCTTCTGCAGTACAACCTGACAAACCCCTGTTGCTAAAGGTGCTGGATGGAATATAGCGGATTTTACTTACAGGATGGATTTGGACATCAGTATGTTTTTTGGAACTTTATGTTCTTTGCACAAATAACCCCAGTCTTACCTTTCATAATAAAAGCTCTAGAAATATATACTGTTATACTGTTTACTTAAGATAACTCAAGTTACATTTGAGTGTTTTGGTTTACACATGGAATGGCTCAGAGTAGCTGAAACTACAGAACATGTTTTTTACACTGAAGTCCACATCTTCATCACTGCAACAAGGACAATATCAGCTGCTGTTAAGTTGCCCTTTAATTATGCTGTTTATTCATTAATAGCTATACCTATGTATCTGTGTCTATATGCATTCTATGAATAAAGTGGGTTAAAACTGTAAACAAACCTAAAGATCAATTCTGCCGCACCAGCAGACTGAACATCACCTGCACCAGTCTGCTGCTTACACTAACAAGGATGTTTTTCTGACTTCACTCATCAGCTATTGACCAAAACACTTGCCTCCCAAGATGATATTGGCGTTTAAATGTTGTCACACCAGAGACACATCAGTGATAAAGCAGGGCCGGCCCTCTGCCACCAACCTGGAGTGATTATTCCACACAGAGCTGCAGACTTTGTCGGCTGTAAAACCGGGCCGAAACTGTCGAGCATCACGCTGGTCAGGTCCCAGCAGCATTTCTTGAGCTGCCATGGTCTTGTGCAATTAGCTTGGAGGACTGCAAATGCACATATCCAATTAAAGCAAAGCCTGATTCACTTGTCATAAAATCAATGCAGATCTGTCCCGCAACATGAGAGGCAGCGGGGCATGAAAAGTGTGAACAAAGTGACACCTTTCCTGCCTTTACCATCATTTTCCTTCCCTCTGCTCACTGAATGTGATACCACAGCTTCATAGTATTGAAGTACTGTCAGGGAGCAGCAAATGAATTGACATAGCAACTGCAGTGGATCACAGACGAGTTTTTTTTATTTTCCATGTTCCTGATTGTTCTGTAGAGATTGTTGTATTTTGTAAAACAAAAAAAAAATCCTCTGGATATTCTGGCTTCATGCAGCCTGCCATGTTCCTTCCTGCACAAGTCTGGCACATTTCAAAAGTAATGAAAATAAGCTGACAAGCATCTCAAAGGAATATTTCACTTTGATATAGCATTTTGTTTTAACTTTTTTGACATTTGTTGCCCCGTAAGCTTATTCAGCTCATTCTATTTTCTCAGCAAATCCCTTTATTGATACTAAACTAAATATAGCTTTTTTATCCCTGAGCAAGACGAGGTCATTAAAGCTGCAGTCAAAGTAACACAGAAAAGAAGTCTGTGATGCATGATTTAGTGGTTTTCTCACATCCTTTTTTCTACCAACAATCCATAATAACTTCTGTTGACCATGACTGTTTTCTTACCTTAACCAAGTAGTTTTATTGTGCCTTATCTGAATAACCAGTAACTATAAAACTGTGAATCAGTTTCTCTTAGATATGATGTACCAGGTGTGTTTGGGACATGGTCATCCTGCTCACTGGGCCTTCTGTGGAAACCTTTAATGTCATCATGTTTAGATATCTTATGTTTTTCAGAGAACATGTTGATGCCTTTACTGATTTGGTTTGTTGTTTTTTTCCCCCCAAGAAATGTTGAGTTTTTTATGAAAATATGCATTTACATCCTTTTGCTTATGATTATCTCATCTGTGTACAAGAGATCTGAAAAGCTTGATCATTTAGCACCCGTAAAGCTCAAACACTTCACTGGGAACCAACAACAATAATTAAATCAGGGAAAAGTAATTTAGTACATTGATTTGTCCCCAAAACAGCTTTGGTGCTGTGCCTCAACCTTACAATCGAAACCCTGGCTTGTTTACGTGGAAATTAACATATCTAAATATAATCCAAAGTGAGTAAATGTACATTCTGGATGAAGATATGATGTGTTTTTCCTGAGGCAGTGAGAGATACATCTATCAGCTGCTGGAATGAATGCTCAGGGGTCTCACAAGTTGTTGCTTAATGGAGTATAAGCAATTTGCAACTGTTAATGAACTATTGATAACTACTGTGGCTCAGATGTATAGCAGGGGGGTTTGTCTATGAGCAGGTTTATCAAATACACCAGGCTCAAGTTAAGCTAAGTTCAAATCATTCTATGGAGCCGGATCAGCTGGCTGGACACAGTTTAATCTAAAATAAGCCTGGCTTGATTTTGTTGACTTTCTGACTCTTTGTGATATTCACTTTTGTGCTTCAGCCTGTTCAAAGAAGCTTTAAACATGGTCTTACTCAGGATATGTTTGCCATGTTAAGTTATTCCTACTTTGTTTTCTTGACTTAAAGCTGTGACATACATTTTTTGTAATGTTTGTACAGAGGAAAAAGTCATGTGATCTGCATGTCTGACTGTAGCCACATGGCAGAATTATAGCACGCAGCATTAACTGGACTAACTTAATTTGTTGGGTGAAAAGATGGAGACTCCTGTCCAACAATGCAACATTTTCCCAGGCAAAAAATACAATTACAAAACAAATTTTGTTAAATTACGAAATAATAATACAAAATAATACAATTATATACAATGCAAACCATTAAATGTGAAATAGTTGCTTTAGTCTGACAGCTCAGTATGATATCTGTTGGTTTGGACTTTTCTGCATGGATGTTATTCCTTGCAAACAAACCGCAGCACTTGTATGCAACGTAGAACAGCACATAGTGTGTATAAATTCAGATATAGCATTGGTACACACAGAAACTGGCGTTCGGCCACGGTCTCTGAGATCATCAGCGGGGTTTGTTTTCTGTAAACACAGCTGGGGTCTGGTGCTGGCGTGGGTGGTACAAACCTACTTGGAAGCCGTACAGGCGCTCTGATACACCCATGTACGCTGCATATGTGTCTCACTGAGGAGAGGCCGATGAGCATCACATGTAAAAATATGTTTTTTTTGTGCATGTTTGTGCGAGTTATTGTAATGCACAGTGCTGCGTGTCGGTGTGGGTGTGTGTTTATCTGAGTGATGCCTGTGCCGCGGGGCAAGAGCACGGAGTGAGGGAGTGAGACGAGCTTGAACTCAACCTCAGACACCCTGCAGCTTCCCACTGAGTGGGAGCATGTGGATGCGAGGGGACACGCCGTGTGGTGTCTGCTTTTGTTGGAGCGGTAAAACTTTAAGCGACCATGTAATCCAGGAACAACAGTGGAAAAAAGCCACTAAAGACAGAGAGGTTCCTGCACTTTGTCTCTTGCAGTAATAATCTGTAAATGAGGCTTAGCTGATCCACGGGAGGTTATTTGATTAGTTATCTCTGTTTTTGTTAGTGGTGATGCTTTATTCTGCTGTAATCCTCAAAAGAGAGCGAATGTTGTTTTTAAAGACAGAGAGATAACGAAACAAAACCCTCTTTGATTATTAAACTCTATTCTATTGTTGTGCATAATCAGTACACAGCATCAAAGTATTGGCTTTGGGAGTGCTGCCAGTGCGGTATTGAAATGTGTTCAGAATATGACATGATAATTAGACACTGCTGGCCCAGTGATCAGGCCCATCAGTTGCAACTGACGGCCTTCATTGCATTTCAAACAGCGGCATGCTGAAGCACCGGGGAGCGCCCTGACTGCTCTGTTATTTCTCCGTACTTGGAGAGGCAGAGAGGATTAAGTGGGTTTGTGGGGGTCTGTCACTGGCTACCCTCAAGGTGAGTGACAAAATCACTACAACATCAGCATATTTCATTCTCTTTGTACCCAGCGGTAAGAGAGCCGGAGAGCCACTTTGTCAGTAGATCAGAACAGAGTTTTATTCAAATTAAGAACTGGGAGATATCTGGACATGGACTCCCAAAATGTACTGTGAAAAAAATTCTAATTTTCTCTGTCCTGCTCAGTGCTAAAGGAGAGCAGCTGCATGTCACTGCCCTGTAACTCCCCAGAATTCCTATTACTGTGACATATTGCACCAAAATCTGAGTTTATGCAAATACAATTTGGTATTGCTTAAAGTTTAAACCAACAGGAACTCGTTATCCAACCTGATCTAAGTAACTTTTTATAATTTTACCTAGGCCCTGAAATTCATTCCTATTCACAGGTATGACCAAAATCATTGTGAACCAGATTATGCAGCTTATTACGACACACACTTTAGTTTATTTTCACATGTCCTCATTAAGTCTTTACCAGAGCAAAACAGGAAGTGACACAGTTAATTATAATGACGAAAAGTGTCTGTCTTGGGACGGACTTTGACCCTGGAGCCTTCATGTGTAAAATGTTATATGAGAGTATTAGTTATTTGAGAATATTAGTTGTTTGCATTCACGTGTTTACTTTCATCATGTAAACCTAGTATGAAAAACAGTGAAGGTATGAACTGGTTAAAGTAGGATGCAACAAGCTTATTTGTCAAATATATGAATTTTTCCCTCTAACCCCAAGTAAATATTAGTATTCACTTATTATTGAGTTGTTTTTGATGGCGGTTAATTACATGCATATCTGTGGGCAAATTTCACAGCTTTAATGTTCAGTGGGCCTGCCATGCTCTGAATAAAAGGATAGGTTAAACCAGCAATTAATTGGAAGTATACCAATTATAGAATTCATTTTAACACGTAATTGTGCACTGTATTTGACCGATAATTAGAAGTTAATTACATGTTTCTTCCCGGGAACGTTTCGGCGAAATTACAGACGTGCAACCGTTTGTTTTTAGAAAACCAAAAAAAAAGGAAGCAACATGTAAAGTAGGGTACAATGTTTCCAAAACCTGTCTGCTTTAAAATATTGAGACCTTCACTCCCTGGCCACTTTATCAGCCAGCAAGGTGTACATGATAAAGGGGCTGTGTGGTCCTTTGCTGCTGTAGCCCACCTGCTATTGAGTGGTTGTTTGGGTAGCTGTTGTCTTTGAATCATCTTGAAACAGTCTGGCCATTCCCCTCTGACCTCTGGCATCAACAAGCACAACGCTCCTTCTCTTTTGCAGACAATTCTCTGCAAACTTTAGAGACGGTTGTGAGTGAAAATCCCAGTAGATCAGCAGTTTGTGAAATACTCAGACCACCCGTCTGGCACCAACAACCGTGCCACTTTCAAAGTCTCAAATTGCCTTTCGTCTCCATTCTGATGCTCACTTTAAACTTCAGCAGGTAGTCTTCTCCATGTCTACTGAGCTGCTACCACGTGGTTGGCTGATGAGATATTTGCGTTAACAAGCAGTTCAACAGATGTACATAATAAAGTGGCCAGTAAGTATATTTAAACTAAATTTTTCTAAGTTCCTTATAAAACATAAACTTGTGACCACCCCCATTGCGTTGTCACTTATTTCCCTAAATATAGGAGCCCAGTATTAATAACTCGTACAGTTTACCTGAAATATTGGAATTTCAACCTTGGATTGCTACTTCACTTTGCCTTCCAGCTATTGAACAAAGATTCCTCCTCATCTTCGCTCATTAGATACCTAGAGCTTAAATCCTTCCTAATGGATATAGTGAGTAACTTTTTTTCAATTGCAATGACGGCTTGAATTAGTACTTCTAGCGAAATAGCATCAGACTTTTGGTTTTCCCAAATATTTTTTGCAGTTATTTCTCCTCTTTTATCTCTAGATTATCTATTGTCTAGATTTCTGTGGTCCGTAGATCCTTTTGAAGATGTGTCATTGGTATATCATCATTTTGGGGTTAGCCTCTTGAGATCACAGGATTATCTATCATGCTATTTGCACATAATTTACAGACTGACAGATGCACACTTTGATCTCATGAAAGGTTTTTGGCTCTTACTGATGTTCTCTCCTATAAAGATGAATGAAGCCAAAATCAACTTTTTTTTTCATTTAAAATCACTCTTGGACATTGCATGTTAAAAATACCTACCTGTAGATAATAGATTTATACATGTGATTAATATGACAATTGTGGCCTTGTGTAATATTATCATTATTGGATATCGGCGTAAAGTCACTGCAGAACACAGAGGCACATCTACTCTGCCACCCTGAAGAGGACAGAATAAGATGCTGCTGTGAAAAGGAGTTTTCCTTCTGTCAAATCCACCACAGGGGTGATTAATTGTTGGGGGGAGAGAAAGTGCTGTGTGTGTCATTAGCCTCTTGACTGGAGCGTGGACCCCTCCAGGAGTGATGGGCTCCATGGTTGCTTCACACTCAAAGGACGACGTCTTTGTGCCTCAGGCCTCCTCAATTGATTGCATGTGTTAATTGTTGGCATTGATCAGGATAAAAGGAGACCAAAGAGCCTTTTTAGCAAGGATGTGAGCTCGATAGAAGAAACAGAGAAGTGCTGCTGTCTCAGAGGGGAATTACACAGTCTGGCTCTTATTTTTGTACTTTTAGCCATCATTAATAATATTGTACAAACCAAATGAAATGGCTGAGATCTGGCAACCATGGCGTTGCTAAAGGAAAGCCTTACAAGATGAATGGTCAAACAATCAAACAGGTTGTAAGAAAATCTCCAGTTAAGACAAACTTGGAGAAAATGGAGAATATTTCCATTTACAGACCCACTGCCTGGTCCAACCTTGGCAGTCCATACCTGCACTAGTTCAGGATGGGGATTATATCCGACATGTCTGGTACCTTCACCCCGCAGCGTGTTCTGGACCCTGGCAGCTCATACTTGACTTTTTTCTCCCCTTTGCTATCTTTACCCATCTGGCTCTGTTTTAGCTGGAGCGGCTGAGGTCTCTGAAGCATAAAATTCGATTCAGATAGGCTTTTCATAAACTAATCATTACATAATGATTCATGAATATGGTGTCTTCAACTGCTCTCTCCTGAAACTTATCATTATCTACTATAAAGTCAACTCAGTTATTCACAGACTACTTATTAGCTATTTATCAATGAATAGGTCAGGCCATTCTTCGTTCAGAACTTTGTGTAACTTATTGTAAATGACCAGGTGTAAGATACCACAGTAATAATGGTGTGGGGGTGGGTTCAATAATAATGAAACAAACGAACTTTATGTCTGTAGAAGACTTCTTAGAGATGCTACAACTCTTGAACACTTGGGCATCCAGGGTATATTTCAGTTTTTATCTGGCTAAACTGTTGGCATGGTTTCCTGCCCTGTGGGTAATACATATAGTGCTTAAAATGGGCCCTAGTACACATGAATAATTGCAGAATTGCCAGAGATCGGTTTGCCAGTTTGAGTGCCCTATCTTTGATATAATGGGACGTCTTTTTAAACACAAACGTATTCCAGAGGTGAAAATCTGAATTACTCACCAGGGCATGTTGTTGATTTTCCTTTTCATGGGACTATGATTTATAAAATTCAACATCACGTTGTATTGAGGAATAAAAACTAGTACATACACCCATTTCGACATTATTTACTGCAGTAACAAATCAAGTGATTGTTCATACAGTCAGACTTGTTTTTGCAACCAGTGAAGTCGCCCCCAGCTGGCCATTACAAAGAATGCAGTTTTGTTCATGTCTGCTTCACTTTTTAATCCCATTGGATGCAGCTTGGTCTGTTTTTTTATACCCCTGCCTTTGGGTCTTATTGCAGCAGTGCTGGTTTGAGTACACTGTTCTTGCAAAAGGTGATTTAAATTAAATACAGCTCTTTGCAGAAGTTGAAAGTTTCCTGGTAAATCAGCCCATGCCATGGGCGCTGCACAACAGTCAGCATTCTCCTCTGTAAAATCAGCAACAGGGAAATGTGATTCATGAAAAGTAACTCTGCACCAACCAGCCCCTCCCGACTCCAGTGACAAAAAAATCATTTAACCTAGATGTATTGTTATGGAGAAACATGCCACGCTGACTTTCAGTAATTTTTCTGCATATTTCGTCTGACTTGAGGTCAAACATGAGAGGATTAGCGAGCCTCTAATCCATGCAGGTGGTGATGTGGCCTTGGGCTGCTCAAGTCCTCTCAGTTTAGTATGCAGGCTGGCTGGTTTGGAGAATTGGAGCACACCACCGCTCTGGGGGGATTTTAAGCTAAATAAATAGACAAAATAAAAGAGCTGGAATAAGAAAGGGTTTTATGGAGAAAGAGGTGATATTAGCTTTGTGATTGAGTGGGGAGAGTGGGACTCGTAGAAGGAGAGGGAATGGAGAGTCGCACTAGGTGCAAGTGTTAGGCATTTTGTGGTGTGTCTGCTCTTAATTATCATATCCCCCAGTGCGCCGTCTCCCTTCCCAGCTCACCCACTTTCTTCATCTCCTTTTCAATTTTCTAATTGCTTGGTTTTAATTAAAGCCACACAGAAGTGACAGTGAGTCAATTAAAAGCCAAGAAATGGGCACAGATTGTCAAAGGCTGCATTTTTTGGTGGGTATTTCTGTCAGGGAGCAGCGCTCCCACAATGCTGTCACGCCTCAGGATGATCACGCTGCTCTCTCCTGCATGAATAGGTGATGTGAAATCGCACATACTGGTGCTATATTGGGAGGTCCTTGGTGTGTTGTGAGGATGTGAAATCAGGGCTTTGTGGTGCTACATACTGGGTATATTTATACAAAGACTCCTGGCGGGTTTTGACGTATCAAACACCACTTTTATTTATTATTTCCTTGCTTCTCTGCCTTGGTCTTCACTACTGTTTCATTACTGTGATATCACATATCTGGTTGTTTTTCCTTTGTGTGTCATTTCCTCTCCCATGAATCTCAGCCAATTCCCCTACGTCTAACCGCTCAATTACTGATGTACTGTAGCCCTCCACTTTCCCTCTGCTTCTCTCATTTTCTTAATGATACCACATTCCACATTTTTAGGCCTTATTCCTCCTCATCCCATCTTTTAATTATGCAGCAGCGTTTTGGCCCCGGCTTCTAACGATACAGTCGGTGTCCTACCTGATTTTACACAGAAGACCTGCCAGCTGAACTGGGTCCTCACTGTATAGCTCCTGGATCTTTTCCTGCAATGAGACAATTACAATTACGTCCCTGCCTTTGATGTGCTTTCCAAATAACTAGGTCAAGTCAGATGAGAGTATCTGTGAGTCAGATACTAATTTACCTCAAAGTTGGGGAAAATCAAACAATTCTGTGTAAATCTCTCCACCGACAAGATAACTCTGGCTGGAAATGAACGCAACAACAGTGCCCAAGTTTTATTTCCAGGTTTTTATCAGCATTTACTTCAGCTCCATTAGTCCAACAATAAGAGTAATAAGCATGTTGAGAAAACTCAGGTGTTACTTGCTCTGGAACAGCTTGCTGAGCCTACCAATGATCACCTAATTGAAGTAGAAGACCATATTATGAATTAATATTCCATTAAAATGTCTAATTGTCTGTTAACTTTGATAGATAATGAATGCCTGAGGCAAAATTTTACCTCAAAGTGTCATCGGTCGTGTGGTTTTAAAATATGAACACATTTTCTAAAAGGTTACATTTGCATATGGAAAATGGTTTTATGATATTTCCAAACAATTACATAACATCAACTGAAGGTCCATGTTTACAGGCTTTACTGCTTAAAACAAAAAATCTAGTGCTCTTTATCAGGACAGGGGATTTTTAGGGGGAGATAGCAGGTCAATGGTTGATACCATACAGAACGCTGGAAACCTGAAGAATAACTTTAAATGCAGCACTGTTTGTCAAGTTTTT
>JAOWBC010001387.1:18030092-18048239 GCA_028566105.1 Hypoplectrus providencianus | reverse complement strand
GTGCACATTTCCATTTTTTTCTGCTAATTCACGGTGATGGATGTTTGTGTGCACGTGAACAAGCTTATTAGAGAATCCACACCCCATCAGCTCCAGCAAATAGTTACAAATGGATGCAGGGATGCATCATTTTTTCCCTGTTTATCATTAAACATCTCATTCAGCTCACTCAAACATGAACACGGGAAAAAGAAAATCACCCTTTGCTGACTTTGGACTTGATCATTATGGATGAGATTGACTCAGAGTCCTGAAAAAAACTACATATATACTGTAAAATTGAAGGCATTGCTTCTGAAACAAAAAGGTTTTTTTTTTTCATATGGTAATCATCAACACCAGAAAACTGGCAGGATTTGTGTGAGCTTTGGGTTCAGGCCAAGGCAAAATTTAGTGTAATACGATCTGGTGTAGCTGTATTAATGTAATTTATTTCTTTAATTTTCACAGTTTTGGGGCTGCTCCGAGAAGAAAATGTTGAATCCTGCAACCAAATGAAATTATTTTTGGCGAGTCTCAAAATGAGTGGGAGATGCAGAGTAAGAGGAGTTCTAAGGTGGGAGTTTGCGTGAGCTGGGACGGGGGCGAAAGCTCGTGAGCAGATGAGCATCAAACAGCAGATGCCAGACCTGCTATCAGTTTGAATATAATTACAGTGCACTCTCATCCATGCATAGAACCAGTCCTTCTGTGCTCATTTATCATTGAACACAATTTTGAAAAAAAAAAAGTAAAATGGAACACTTACTTGTGAATCAATTTCTATCACAGTGAAGGGAATTTAAAGATGAGGAAATAGAATTTATGTTCCAAAGGTCCATTAATAATAATAATAGCCTGGAATATCTACAGATTCCTTGTGACACTTCCATTAATTTCCTTAGTGCTTTTAAATGATTTATTGAAGCGCAATATATCACACCCGGGTTTGCATGATGTCTGTAATTTTTTCCCTTTTCTTCTGGTTGATCAGGAGCTTCTGTATGTTGTGGATTTAAAAAAAGGCTTTTTTAATGAATTTGTATCCAGCGTTTCACTAATATTTATATTGTATACAGTGCATAAATCCTCGATTTATACAGGAGGAGTGGATCTGTTTGTTGTAAGTGGCCTTAGTTTATTTTAGGACTGATTTAGGGAGACAAATCACAAACCAGAGGAAAGTAAGGGGGGAATAAGCTAAATTTACTGGTAAAATCAATGATTAGAAAAAGAGGAGATCCTACTCCAGACGAGTCTATAAAACCTTCAGCGCGGCAATAAACAGACCCAGACTGCAACGGTAGACATAAGAAGATATAGATTTTAATATCTTTATAAACATTTTTGTACTGTTGTTTTCTGATGATAACTTACTGAACAATTGAATTATGGCAAAGAAAGGATGAAGAGGCATACAGTAGAACAAGAAATCGGGAGGTGAGGAATTGTGCATCAACAAATAAAAGGTTCTAAAAATATAACATGAAAAATACGTAAATAAACAAATCACCAGAAAATCAAAAATCCAAAGACTCCCCCTGACCGGAGGAGCAGAAAACCCTGTTATCATCATCAATGTCACTGATATTGTTTTTCTCATAGTAATACAGTAAATGATTAATATCAGCACTGCAAGAAGTCCTCTTGTCTCCATTGTTACTGGTAAGGTTCACATCATCGATACAAACACCATCTTATCAGTCGATTTAAGGGAGGCACAAAGGCTCCAGAAGTACAGCAAGATGTCCCGTAATTGTCCATCTGTCGATTTGCAATGTACTGCATCGCCTTGTTACTTCAGAAGCGATTGTCTTGGTCTTGGATCCCCACATCCATAGACAATCTCATCAGTTAATTAAGAGGCATAATTCTCTCCGCATGATCCCTTTTTTTTTTAGCCATGCTCCATTCAAAATGTTTTCTTTTAATCTTTTATTGAACACATGAGTCACTGAAGGTACACACACATTTTTTTTCTTGAGTCTTGTTCTTGTTTTCCTTTTGAAGATAAGTGATTAAGAAAAAAAAAAAATGCGTTCCTCACGTTCTCAATGAGAGAGGCACGCCCCCGATTGACAGGGGTTCAGTTCAGCACAACCTCACCGGGAAACTGAGAAAGCCCCCTTTGACCCTCCATCTCTAAGGCTCCTGTCGGCCCCACGGCGGGGATCCGTCTCTGTAGGTCCATTTTGTGTCTCGGAAAAAATCAAATGAACAACATCTGACACAAGATATAGACAGACTTCTTCAATATTCACAGCTTGATCTCCCAGAGACACACATTGTTTTCCAAGCAAATGAAAATAGCGCATGGCGGTCCTCGTCATCTCGAAACAATTAGCAGCTTAATATTCAGTTGCACAGAAGGAGGAAAGTGGTGTAAACAAAGATGGAAGCAGAGTTGTGTATGGAAATGTAATACAAATGAGAAATACTATTAACAGGCAGAGCGGTCGGTACAATGCCAGGAACAAGTCAGAATTATGTTGCGAGTAGTTGTTACAATTTTTTTTTTTTTACATCTTCATAAAGTATAAGAGCATATATTTACTCTATTTATAGCTTTTGAAACATCTCTGGCTATGGTTTTCCATTTTGTTGGAATGGCACATTTCATTGTCTGATACTGACCGACAGTTTATTGCCATGCTTGTTTCATCTCTTTGTTTATGAGAAACACTTGCTCCCAATTGTTCAGACAAAATACATTTAACAGAAAGGATGAGAGCAAGATCGGACGGATGCTGGAGGCTTTACAGGGTCATTGACTTACCATTTGCACCTTCTTGATAACTGAAAATTAAAGCTGGATGGAGCACTTGAAGATCTAGCTCTTCTGTCTCAGAGCTAACTAGCAAATGAGCTTTTACCTCATTGCAATGTCGTCTCTTCCTCTTTTCTTCAATTTTCACCAAATTTTGGTTATCTGAGCTCCTTTTTAGTGGAAAACCGAAGTTAAAAAAAAATGCAAAAAATAACAAGACATATGGAAATGAACTCATACTGGCATAAGTGGCAGTGCAAGCTTGGTCTGCATTAACCTTTCAGCATTCTCTGTCTCTTAGTCCCTTCGATTTTTGTGCTGCGAGTCTTTCTGTTGTAGATGTTTGATGCTTTGATGCCTGTTTCAGTCTGAACAGTAAAGCTCCCTACACTACATTTACACATATAATCACACTCACACACACATACATAAAAGACACACAGGCCTTGTAGTGCAGGAGCAAGAGAGGGTCTGAGGGCTGTGTTTTTTTGTGATTAGCATTTGCCAAACCCTCTAAAGGTCAACGCAGAATGAAGTCAATATTTGTCGTTATCAAGGCCACAAAAAGGGCACAGACATTTAGTAATGACTGGGGTGTGGTTGCCCTGTTGTTGGCTTGCTGAACCCCACTAGGGGGGCGAACAGTGGTCCGGGGAGTGCACTTGTGCTTCCTCCGTGTGACGGTGCCGTCTGGGGACGTGTGGTCATGTTTTCCCCCGTCTGTGAAATCTGGGGAGGAATCCTCCTTGTCTGCCATGACCTCCTTTGAGTGGTGAACCTCATTGTCACCCTTCCCCTTGCTCACTCTGTTGCGAGGCTTTGTGCAGTTCCGAGAACGGCCGGGCCTCGAGGGGTGCACTATGTGGGTCTGCCCTCCAGAGCCCACGACCACACCCCGATTCATGGACGGATTAACCGTGCCAGATAAGTTGTTAGTCTGGGCTCTGGACTCAGAATTGGGTACAGTTGGTGAACAGTTGGGGAAGTCCTCCTTGCGCAGCTCTTTGAGGTCTTTCCCAACCAATTCAGGAGGAGCCTGGCAACCCACCGAAGACGTGGAGCCTCTGAAACGCTTCAACCATTCCCAAAGCGACAGAGCCTTGCAGTCGCAGGACCAGGGGTTGTCGTTGAGGCGCAGGTATTCCAGTGCAGGCAGTGTGTCCAAGCACTGACCGGACAGCTGTATCAGGGTGTTGTTGAACAGGTAGAGGGTGGTGAGACGTTTCAGGTCATGGAAGGCCAGCCGATCAACCCACTCAATCTGATTTTGGTGCAGAAGCAGACGGTCCAAGGCTCGGAGGCCCCTGAAGGTGTTCTGGTTCAGGCTCCACAGACGGTTGCCATGCAGGAACAGGTGGCTGAGGTTGTGGAGGTCCATAAATGTATCATCCTGCAGGAACTTGAGATGATTATCCTGAGGAGAGGCAAAGAGGAAACAATCACAAGGTTACATAAACAGTGTTTTCATTCTACCATCGTTGCAGTAAACTTCCGTAACCTTAAAGGTGTCCGGTTTGTTTTACCCAGGATGCTGGAGTCTGTGTGAGAAACCATATGTCCTCTCTCTCAACTTTGTAGTTAATTTCATGTTTAGGTTTTGGAATAGACCAGGGCTCGGGACTAAAATAGACCCTTACACAAAATTAACTACATGTTGGAAATACTTTCTACCCAAACTGGAAAGGGTGGGCTTTTTCAGGAGGGCTTAAACATTACATTATGTTAACATGTTCAAGTATCTAAAAACATGATTTTCTTCTTCATTCTGGAATTACATGCAAAAACTTAATACATTTTCTGATTCAGCGTACACACAAAAAAGAAATCCCTGGTCATCTGTTCAAATTGAAAATTCTCATTGAATTAGCACTGCAGGCTGTGCTTTGTACTCCTGCAGGAGCGTCCATCTGACCCATTGTATTCTCTGTTGCCTCCAGTAAGCTTGGCTATCGTTGTTATTTTCTCAAAAGAGAAAACTAACAAGCAGTGCTGAATGGGTAATTATGACACCAAACCATCCGAGAAGTAATGTGTGAAAGAATTTTGGATTTGACACCACAGATGGAAAAACTCAGGATAAAGGTAAGGCTGTTTGCTGATGTTGTAAAAATGCAACTGCCAGCTTGTCACTCAAGTGAGGCAGCGGAGGCACTGCGAATAAACAACACATTAATTTTACAACATAGTTTAGGATTAGGCTACGTGGGTTGTGTTCGAATTAATTCACATGGAATATGTGTTTGTTTAAATTTGTTGTTGTGGAAAAGAGACGGCCCTAATAGAGTGTTTCTGGCTAATAGTACCAGGAAAAAAAAAAATCTGTACCTGCAAGTAGAGATACTGTAGGTTTCTGAGGCCTTGGAAGATGTTGTTAGGAAGTGAACTGAGCCCACAGCGGTACAGGTGAAGCGCATTGAGCCGATTCAGCCCGTGAAAGGTGTCCTCAGCCAGGGAGCGCAGGTGGCGGTTGTCTCCCAGATCCAGCTCCTCAAGCAGCGTGAAGCCGTGGAAGGTGGACGGCTCAATGTACGTGATGTTATTGGAGTAGATCCAGAGGGTGACCGTATTGGAGCTGAAGTGGCCCCGAAGTAAGCGATGGATCTTATTGTTCTGTAAGAAGATGCGCTCACTGTCAGGAGGAATGCCTTCGGGGACAGACAGGAAGTTATGGGCTTGGCAGGAGACGGTGCTGGGTGCAGTGTAGCAGATACAGTGACGGGGGCAGGACCAGGAAAACTCGAGCCCACAGAGAACCAGCAGGAACTCCAGCCCACAGCCTGCAGAGAGCACACACACACACACACACACGGAGACACACACACACATCCACAGGTTGAGAGGGAGGAAGGTTGAGAAAGAGAGGAGATTGGAGACATAAATCACAAACACACACAAGCAAAGACAGACAGGAGAGGAAAAAAAAGAAAATGAATTAAGTGCTGAGTGAGAGCATTTACTTCAAATTTAAAGTTAGTGCCATCTTGTCTGGATCAAAACTTGAGAGGGAGAAGAATATTTAATAACACCAAGCCGACAGTTCTGATAGTGGCTCTTTGAGGCTGTGCACAAAGATTGGACTTGAGTTTTTTACTCTGTGGGGCACAGAGGGGCACTTTAAGCACACATAATGTACAAATAGGCATATGAGGACAAAAATAGGACCCATTAAAAGCAAAATGCAATATTTGTCTATTACCCCCTAACTCTATGAATGGTCATGCTGAGGGAGTGCTTGTTTTGTAAGCTTAGCTGACCTTAATTGTTTATTTTGCCATCTCCAAACCCATTTTTGCTAAGTGATGGCAAAAAATGGTATGAAATGGAATTAGAAATACTATTAAAATTTTTTATTGCCTCATTTTCATCATAAATCTTTTCAAGTGGGCCCTCAGAGACCAGGGCCCTTAACAAAAGCTTGTATCGCTTAATGGGTGGGGTCAGCTGAGCCTGTGGTTGATGAGAATGCCATCAGGTTGCAGTTAAATAAAGAAATTGCACAAAAGAATATAACTGGGAATCATTTTAGAATTTATTGTCGAGGGGCCTTGAAAATCTGTTGCAAATTCCACAGCAAACATGTCAAAAGATTACATTCTTTGCAGTCTCATGAACATGCGTGAAATGTCAAACCAATCAAATGCCACATTGACATATCTTTGATATCTTGTTGACATGACCAAACAATAGATGTAATGGTGCAGCATAAGTCACAGTGCAGAGTGTAAAAGGGAGTGACAAATATGTTTGTATTCTTGTTTTGTACCAAAGAGGGCATGGGTTGCATAAATTAATTTTCTGTTTTGTTTTCCACACAACCTCGATGTTATCTCTCCAGTTGGTCTGATTCGAGCCACAGCACGTATCACACATACGGACCCTCTCTGTCAGAGTTAGCTGCCTGAATCCACTGAGTGTGTTTAGGGCCACAACGAGGAGTCTATTGAAGAGAGCAAACAATACCACCTGCTCCTGTGAATCACAAGACGTTTCTGTGAAGCTGATTGGATCCCTGGTGCAACAGTCTTGTCTGATTTGACAACTATGCAGCTATTTCCGAAATGACACTTTCCAATCTTCTGCCACCTTAGGGACATGTGCTATTAAGAGTCCAATCCCTTCCCTGAGTCCGTCCATTGCAGCGAGCGGACGCTGTGATCAGTCTTTTTGTGCTGTTAAATGGGGCGTGGAATGCTTATTTAAACTCGTATTAAGCTGCTCTGAGGCGCTTTCTGATCGGTGACATGATTCCCCAGATCCTTGAGACTCGAGATGTGACTTATCCGGCGTTGCATTGAAAATGAGCACAACTCTCTCTGCCCATCGGGAAAGTTCCATCTGACAACCACTGGCTGTCTTCTACTCAATTTATTATTCACAGCGTAGCCGAGGCCTGATTCACTGCCTCTAATCGATATGCCTCTGTTGCCTTTTAACTCACCCTGTAATCCTGGGTCTTTTATGCTGGAAATTCAGGAGCTGCAGAATTACTCTCCACCAAGAGACAGGCGTATTTATCTAATGTATTTTCTCGCCAAACTGTGGCTAAGCTGTGACATTCAGCGTCTGACTCCACTGACCTTTAACAGTAATTCTCTGTGTCTAGTTGCAGAGCTGGAGCATGGAGCTGTGTGTCACCTGAACAGGAGTGTGCTCTCTCGGGCACGGCTCTAATCCTATTTGTTAAGCCCTGCCACTGGGCAACAATGGAAATGCATGCTTCCTCCTAAACCAGGAAAGAAATGAGGTGATTCTTCACAGTTGAGCACCGTCAAAAGGTTGAATCTGAGTGTATCTCCATGTGTGCATGTGGATATGTCGTGCTGGAAAAGAGATATTGGCTTTATTTTGACTTTTATTTTTAAGGGCTTCACCTGCGTCGGGACATGGATCATGCCACTGCTTATATTCAGTAATGTACAACATATATATGCACTCTTTTGTCACTCGGCAGCTGCTTTTATCTTAATCTTTCCCTTCGCTTGCCTTTTCCATGACGATGGATCAAGTATGGCACCTACTAACGGCGTAAACAGGTGAAAATGTTTTTGCATTAGTCTTGGGAAATAAAGGTTTGGTTTATTTATCGGACAAATAAGCAAGACAAGACACAGTAAATTTCCCAGCCGCTGTTTGTCTAACATTTGCATTAAGCAGCAGCCACCGTGTACTTGACATGCTGGTATTTTCTACTTCACATTTTATTAGAATATTGACCTTACCGAAGAGGCATTTTCATAAAGCACACACAAAATACAACAAATTTAATCTGCCCTTTGCTTTTATATTTGCTCTGAGATGAAATGATATTAGTTTCAATCACCTGCCTTAGCAGGAAGTCATGCAAGAGATTCCATTATTCATTAAACTTCTCCTCACTCCAGTAATTATATTTTTTAAGACCTTGAACTATTTCCATTAACACATTACTTCATGCATGTCAATAGAATTAGGTAGCAGATTTCTAACGGGAAAATGATCTGAGCAGCGAGAGACAGACAGTGATCAGTGTGATACACAGCGAGAGTGAGAGAATGAGAATGTAGATAGTGAGACAATTTGAATCAGTGATCTGTTAATCACATTGGACACAATGATGCCTCTGCTCTTCTCTCGCTCTCCTCAGCTTGTCAGGACAAAGTAATAGATTCTTTACCAGGCATAAACTGTTCCTCTAAAATGGCTGTTCTGACTGCTCTGCAAAATATCTCTATTTGCAGAGAAAAACATACAAAACATGAAGATAACGGCTGCAATATTTTACTCTGTAGCCTTCCCTATGAGCAAAATCTTTTAACTTCATCCCTGAAGATCTGAATTTATGATTTGGATGCTCCTAAATGCTCAAAGTGTCACACACACAGCCTCTTCTGCATGTAAATGAAGAGGGGAGGAAGGACCATACACCCTGTTTCTTGTTTTCAGCCAAACCGAGGACATGTGTGCTCCTGTTTGAAGCGAGAATAACATGCACTTCCATAGGAGACTTTAACACCTGTCGGCCTACTGATCTGAGCACTACATGCATTTACACCTACACTACTTTAAATACAAATGTAATTCACAGTTGCATTTACACATTTGTGCATTATTGCATGTTTGTATGTATAATCCCTCGCTGGATAAGCTACAACATACATTCTCACACATTAACACATGCATCAGGTTTGGGAATGAATGAGGCAGATCATGTCAATGTGACAACCATAAAAGGCTGAATGATGCTTGCTTACGGAGCTTTGAATACAGAGACTGGTGTTCAGCACAGTGTATTGTGTAGGAATGCTGTCCTTAAATGAAATTGTAAGAAATTAATGTGTGTCATAACTGCATTGTGCGCTCACACAATGAGCCATTCAGCTCAGATTGTATTATATAAATAGCTTTGGACACAACAGAGCACATATATGCCAATAGTGCCTATTGGAATTTGGCAGAATAAAGGAGAAGCTCTGAAAGAGAGATAATGTGTTTTTGGAAAGGAAAAGGCGCAGCTATCTCTGGTTGGAGTCTGGGCTGTATATTAACACTCTCGTCACAAGTCTTTCACCACCAACTCTCTCCCCAATGCAGCTTCCCATCACCCCCTTTCCTCCCTGGCTGCTTACTGATGACAGATGCTATTGATAGCTCTTCACAAGCACGTTTGACCCCATGACCCCATCATCACCAAGTTCCCTTTTTTTTGTTGGGGTGCAGAAACGGAAATAGATAAATAAATGAATAAGACACAATGGCCCAGGTCCCCTGACACACAGAGAAGTGACTGTGTAGAATATCAGTGAGGCATAGTTCACACTAGATTTGCCCTCATGAATAACACATCTCTGCTAATGGGAGGGAAATGGTACGTCTGTAGAGCTGCGTGACTCTGCCCATAATTAGACTGGACAAACTCAATTTCCTGTGTCTCTCCAAAGACCCTGATAAGCATCCTGCTGTTTTTCGCTCCTGCTATTGGCTGGCTCTAAATAATGTCTTGACTCACTCCACGCTCAAAAGGTGTTTGCAGTCATGTTCATGCACACAGTGGTTATTAATGGCAAAGCAATATATTAGATTATTGATTGAATCGGCTTGTTCTTCTTAGGAGGATGGCTTCAAACCCGGCTGACAATGACCGCAGTGTTGTTATCATTCTGTGGAGATTATTGTGCTGTCACTATGTAATATCATGAATACTCTGAGTTTATATTATACTTTCAGCATCATTTGTTCAACATAATCTATTAAACGAAACATTATGGGACATTGCTCCATCTCAAACACCTTTTAATCAACAAGGAGATACTAAATGCTGCAATAAGGAGCAATGTCTATGAAACATTTGCATAACATAATTTTGTGTTTATATGAGTGTATATAAACCTTGGCTTCATAGCTGAAAAATAACTCTGAAAAGAACATCAGCGTCTGGCATTTCTAGCTTGGGTCAATAATTGCATATTTATTTTAATTAACAGTGTTGGAACAACAGCACAAACATTTATCCTTAAATGTTAAAGAAACGGCAATAATGGCACAAAACTGTTTCTCATAACCATTTCTGTTGACTTGTTAAAACTGATTACAGCCATTATTTTCTGACTGAACAGCAAACTCACACATGAACACTCCTGCCATCAGCTGTGACCAGCAATACTTCTGCCCGGGAATATTTGTTGTTGGTTTTTTTGTTTTTTTTCACAGTCTGCTGCAGAACGTTATAGATTTTGTCTCATTTGCCATTCCCCGACTCCACTGCAGGCAGTATTGGCTCATAAGGTTGCCTGACTATTCTTCTAGTGAATGAAAGGGAAATGGAAGAGAACAGTGACAATGCAGAGATCTCTGAGAAACGCAGCAGAATGGAAATATTTCAGAAATATAGCACGTCATTGTGATATTTTTCTGGTGCAGAGGCATCAGCTAACTGGGAGATTGCTTACAAGTGCACGAGTGTGTGTTTCTGTCTGGAGTGGAGCAGAATTATAACTGGCCTTGTGTCTTATCTCATGCTTGCACGCTCCAAATAAATTAGGTCACAGAGATGGTAGTGTAATTAGTATACATGATGAAAATGTTGAAGGTATCTCCCTGATAATGAGTATGTTTTATTGGAAAATCCTCATTTGAGTTTCCAAAAACGTCTCTTTTTCTCCAGCTTCTCTTTTGTGATTGATAAAGATTTTATGAGAGAAATCAATCAGCTTTTACCTCAGTTCCCCTCATCCTCCAAACTTCATAAGAATACTTTTTTTAATATATATTTTGGACATTCAGGATATTTTAAAAATGTCCAAAATTATAATGCACAACCTGCTCTTCAGACCAGCAGGGCTCGCTCTATTGATTTACATTTGTTTGTGCTGCTGTGTGCTTCCTTTGATTCGTGCCATGTGTGTGGGCACAGTGTGTTCTGTGAAACTGTAAAGTGTCAACTCTCTTCAACGGCGTCACCACTTTCCTGCACATTAATTATGATTTGATCATTCTTCTGTCGGGTTGGCTTCACTTCAAGGGACTGAACTGCTTCATGTTTCTGATTGCGTCCCTGCCGAGGCAGGAGGACGGTAAAAGCACAGAGAGCAGGTGAACTGGAGCCCAGTCACATAGCAGGCTGGCACACTGAGTGCCAACTTATGTCAGGGTTAAACGGACCAGCATGTTCCCCACATTATTGATATTTATGTCTGTTTGATACTGTGAGCAGCAGTGGCTGGTCAATGAGGTGTTCCTTCAATAAATCACTTCTGATTCACAATTTGGACTGGATGTAGTGAGAGAAGGAAAAAAGTAAAAGATGAAGATGAAGAAACTGCAGATGGAGATCCAATGGGAAGTTTGTGCAGACGCTTGCAACAGTTGCAAATGCATAAAATCACAGCAAACTAGAGGGAAGTCAGACGTTTAAAAGCAGAGGCGATGTGAGTGACAGCAGTGTTTCTCCGGTTCAGGAATCAGAGCGTCTAAAAATAACTCTTCCAAACAAGCGGCCCCATATGGAGCATGTACAGAATAAAAGGAAAAATTTGTGGCGAGAGTGCAGGTGAATAAGCGCATTTATTTCAAAGATGGAGCTTGAAGATGCTGAGAGGCCTAGGCACGGGGTGCTCTGAGCTCTCCACTGATGTTTATTACCTACGTTTTAATTAACAGACTTAATGGATGTCTTGTAGGTGCGAATGCCACTTGCTTACATTTGCAGGCACATCTGTACCCTCTGGTCTTCACACCGTCGCAGCGGTGTGCTGAGAGACACCATGCAGCGCACATACACATGCATACGTACACATGCATACATACGCACACCATTCATGCACAAACAGACACAGACACACAAGCCAAATCACCGCTGTTGGAGGCAACACTATCAGCCCCAACTACATTCATTCATCATGACAGCACAAAGCCAAATGATTCAAATATATTGCACTCCCTGTGGCGGTATTGCACTGCACTGGCCAAACTAAACTAATGGTTCTACCAAACCTGCATAAATCATCCAAAGTGCATCCATATGTAGTTCTGCAGGTGATAGAAAGCATTTATAATGCAATTCCCGTTGGTGGAGTGGCTCATAATTATCTTTCATGGTTGAAGGTTTTTGATATAATGTAGGTGCTTTTCAAATGTAGAGAAATCTTTACAGCCTGTTTCACAATTTACAAGATGGGTCACTGTCATCCCAGAAGCTATAGTGGTACTAAAATATATGGTGAATCTGTCCCATTATCACAACGGGGCAAATTACTGTAAGATTCATTTGAATGAAGGGACAACTGCTTACTGTATGTGGAACAAGACTTGCCACTGTTACTAGGCAGAGGTTAGATGGTTAACCATCTGGTTAGCTAGATATTGACCTTAAGTGTTTCATATTCAGATACGTTATTGGGCAGCGGGGGTTTTTCCTAAACATAACTATTGTCAGGGTACAAGAGAATATATAGATTTTTTTTATAATTGTTCATATGTAGGTATGTTGTTTCCTGTGCCTTTTTTTTTTAAATTTTTTTTTTAGGAAGAAGTTATTTTAACCCAAACAGTTAACTTTTAACTCGCGTTTTATTGCCTGAAGTTATTCAATTTGTTCAGTTTAACACCACTATAAGCACAGGTTTAAAACTGTGAACAGTCAATTTTTTTAAATGATTCACAAACAGAACAGACTGTTTGTAAGTTTTGTAAGTATCATATGAATCATATAAATATTAATAAACACATTCAGATTTTTCTGATTAGCACCAGAAATGACATGCTTTGAAAGCTTTAGGAAAATGAAAGGCTATTACACAAGAATCCCCTCTTAGAAAGGCCTGCCAGTCACTAAAAGTCAGGATTTAGTTGGGAAAAATGTACACAAAATAAGGATAAATTCTGAGGATGTCTTTGGTAAATCTAAATATGTAAATCACTGCTGTTAATTAAGTTGCCTTTTTATAGTTGGACCAAACCCATTTAAAGCTGTTACACACTGAGCACAAGATTTCCACAAAGGACTCTAATCACACACAAACTGCCTCCGGGTTTCACACACTTGAGACAGTTATTCTCTGCTGCGCTTTGAGTTTGGAGCTGAGTTTATAGCTTTCAGCAGCAGCGGGCTGGATGGTTGTCAGTCTGCCCGGCTCGTCCAGTCGCTGCGTCTTGTTCAATCATGCGCGTTCAAGTCAATGACAGAGTGCAGCACGGCCAATCATTGTGTGTCTCTGTTGGAGTGACAGCTCTGTTGGGGCGATACTGTGACAGCGAGCAGATGGACGGAGAGAAAAGCAGCAAATGACGAAGGAAAATCCCAGACAAAAATAAGTTTTACTCTAACTTTAACTCCAGCCAAAATAATAGACGAGGAAAGACAGAAGGGCACTTGTTTTAAAGAGTTGGGACTTGGAGAAGCATGTCTGGTGCTGCAGATACTCCAGAAACCACAGGACTGGGTACATGCATGTGTCAGCGAGCATCCGCCTAAAGGAGAATCTGAGTGTTGAATGATTACTAGCTCCAGGGCTGCTGCTCTTTAACCCACCCTGGGCTTTGATGTTACTGTGGAAGGGGCCTAACAAAATAGCAAAATCTCCGTAGGGAGTTAGTAAATTAACACAGCATTTAGAGAAGCAGGGCAGAGTGGCCAAAGCAGGGCTGCAACCAAAAGTAAAAAAGAGATTTATTCACGCTTTGGAATTCAAAGAGTGACACAAAAAAAATCTAATCAGCTATTTCAAAGTTCCAATCATAATAATAACATGCTGATGCACCCCCCCAATTTGTCCAAGTCTGCTCTGAATTTTTATCTTGGTGTCTTTCATTTCAGATACCTGTCAGCTCAAACAATATAATCCCCATGAGGATGGCCTGAGAGCAGTTTACTGCATGACTTAGCAATGTCCATTTACTAACATGAATAATTTCACGTTATTTACCAGACAAATATTCAATTTGTTTTAGCGACGGCATTGTTATTGTTTTGCTGCTTGGTTATTAGTAGAAAATAAAGAGAGTAAATTGCGTCGCTGAGTGTTTTGTTAACTCTGAGGCATGTTTTCCCCGACGTCAACAACCTCCTCGTCCCTTTTTAGATCAGACACTGACGCTGCTGATTAAAACTGCAACATGTTGACATGTGTAGAAAAGACATTCGCTAACCTTGGAGACACACACGACACATCCCAGCTGGGGTACATGCGACTAAAAGCTTTTTGAGTATTAATGATTTAGAAGGTGCACAGCACTGCTTTGGAATCATCAGGTCAATAAAGACCTATACCTGCACTTGAAAGGTGGCGTTTTCCGGTTCACCGGTCTCCACCTTGTGGTACCTCGAACATGTTTCTGTTAAAACACACTGCAAGGTACCCTCCTGCTGCAGCAGCTGCCTCCTTGCATACAAACCTCATGCGGCCTAGATTCAGCGGATCAATTATTCATAGCAGGTGAGAGTTTGGTGCTCCGTGTACGTAAAGGCGCGCACACACACAAGCATGCAAACACACACACACACATGCACACAGAGATAGTTTCAACAGTCTCAACTAATGGCTTCAAAGAGGCAAGGAAATGTGAAATCAAGCAGAAAAGCATGTGAGGGGACAGCAATGCATTGTGGCTCATTAGTTCAAGAGACAGTAGGATGACCAAAGGACTCACAGCATGGAAGTCAGAGCTGAAGCACAGCCCCCGGGGAAGGACAGGACACAGAACATGCACAGTACATACAGGGTTACATACATCTACCAGCGTAACACATGCATGCATGGACATGTGCCCACCACTATAACTCATGAAGGAAACAATATGTGATGAGCAAACTGCATTATTAGATGAACGCAGATTAAAGGAACTTAAATATCAAAGCCGGAAAAGTTTACCCCGTCACAGAGGATGGTAGAGCTTGTCAAACAACTCCTGCAACATAATCCACTTTACTGTTGAGCCATATGCTCAGTATGTTCCAAAAAAACAATCAAATCACCACTTTTAAAGCTGAAGACACTACTTTGGGACTTCAGAGCTAGGACAGGCTGATAGCGAGATAAAAAGGGTATTTAGCTACACTGTGAAGGAACTGCGGAGTGACTGGAACAAACAGTGCTGAACATAAATCAATGGGGATTAAGCTGAAGGAATGGTTTGTTAAGTTTCTATAGATGTTTTGACGTGTCTTGTTTGCCTTGACTTGTGCTGCAGATGTTGAGAATCAGTCAACTAAACATGCTGCCGTCCTTATCGGATCAAGCAACAAACTTTTCAGAGCCACATTTCAAACCTTAGGGAGTAAGAAGTATCTGATATTTAAAAAGGCAGATTTAAAAGAAAGTATTCCCTTCAGCAGAGACTCAAATTCCCACAAAGCATTGTGCATAGACATAAATACATAATGTAACCGTTTATATGGAATTCTCTCTGTTGGTCTTATTGCAGCAAATAGCACACTGCTGCATTTCAAGACATTTTACATTTAAACCCACCATGTCCTGCAAAGCATATGACCTCATAGTTTCTACCGTTTTTGGCATTTTGAATAGAATAAGCTTTTTTCATGGCATGCTCATTTCTTTATTAGCATTCTTGGTTCAAGCTTTTTTCCAGAAAATTTTAACAAAATGATAAAACCACAGAATTAGCTATCTCAGAAAAAGTGGTGGGGACATGTCCCCAGTAATCATGACACCTAGGGGCATAAACAGTGTTTTCCTGAGTCAAAGTTCTGTTTGTTTGACTTTTCATTTACTCCTTTCCTCTGCAGACTTTGTCACTCTTTGTACTTTATGTGACTTCATCCTTTGCTCCCATTATAGCTATTAAGGCTTTATATGTGGACAATCTTTGCGGGTACATTTAGAATATTTTTGTTTTCTTCATAAAGGGCAGGGGAGTGAGGAAAAAAACAGAATGCAAAAGGAAAAAAAAAATGAACAGAGAGGGAAGAAGGGAAGTGGAAGACCTTGATCTTAAGAGAGTAATCCCTTTTCATTAAGTGTAGTTTTTCAGACCCTGAGAGCTTCAGCATTGATCCTAGTGTAATGTCAATTCATTAACGTGCTGGGCCTCCACAGGGCTTATCACCTTGAAGGCCTCCAACACTCTCTCCCAACCAACACATTCAGCATCTACTGTAAATGAGAAACAAAAAAACACTACTGTACCTTCAATTCCCATCAAATCGAATTTAGATCTGTTTTGCTCCAGATTGGATTCCATCTTGGTCTTTCCACTTTTTTTATTCCCACTGTTCTGTCTTCATTCAGTCCGTCTTCACTTTCTTATCGTCTAGCTGCGGCTGCAGATGATAACTTATCATCATTTCATTCGCTCAATTCTCTGCAGTGTATTAGAGTTGCCCTTGAGTCACTGTTCTGTCTCCCTCTAGCACATGCACACATACCTGAGCCTGTTTATTGAGTGTAAACTCCTGAGAAATTTACCAGTCTCCATTGTAAAATCTTTTCAATTTAAAGTCTAAACAGCGATGGTTCTCGACTGCTATGGTTCCATAAATGGATATAGTTAATGTCTCTCTGGCTCATTGAAATTACTGTTCCTTTTTATGACCTGTCCCTGCCATCATTTACTCCTCTCCTCCCTCATGCTATGTCCCTCTTGCTGTTTAATTGATTCTGTTGTTGTTTCCCAAAACTACAAAGCAGAAGGCTTTACAGGATGAAACAGAGTCACTGTCTAGGTGTGATTAAAGAAACCCCAGTCTGGCCGTTAGAGATACTATAGCAGCTTATGGGATTTAGTGAGTCACTGAGAAAGCACAACACCAAACCAAAGATTCACTTCAAAGTGTTCCATCACCAAAAACCTTAAAAACATACAACCAATAATGAATTTCTCACTCTTACAGCTTTGCCCAGATGTCTGTGTTTCATCCATTAAGGGGGAAACTGAGGATCACGACAAATCACTTGATCTTTTCGCGAGACATTCAGAGGTGTTTTATCATGTTGCGAGTGCTGCTGCTGTTGCCACAGCTCTGCCATTTGAAGTTTCTATTTTGCTTTCCTCCTCTCCATTGTAAACCTGAACCCTCTGGAGGCGAACCACACAAACTACTCAGCTTTGTGAGTGCTTTCCCTTCCCTCTCAGCTGCTTGTCTGCATGCAACTACCACTCGCTAGAGAGTGCTCCCAATCCCCTCTCTCCTTATAAAGCCAAGTGCCTTGCTGCAGACGTTCCACAGATAAGTGGTTTATTTTTTTTCCCTCCACCGTGATGGCCTGAGACTAATTTTCGTTGCATGTAATGACTTGGTCCCTTGAACTTTCCTGACGCATGACCAGAAAGAAAGCATTCCCCTGAACATTGCACCGAGTCATAAACAACAATGATATTCAGACAAGCAGCTCCAAAAGGAGATGTCAGGCTCTATCTGAGTTCATATGGCTGGATGATGAAACATGATTCCCTCCAGCCATTCCCCCCCTCAGCCCTCCCTCCATCTCTCCTTGAAGACGGATAACGAGAAGTAAAGTCAAGGACAGACACAGAGAGAGAGAGGAAGAGAGAGAGAGAGAGTAAGGGGTTTGTTTACACAAGAAATTGTGAGTATGGTATTTCAAAGACAGGGAGAGGTAGAAAAATGAAGGGAAGAGAGAGGCTGTACAGAGATATGGAGTGGGAGATTAAAAGTGTAGGAGGGATGTAGAAAGAGTCAGGGAAAGAGAGGAAAGAAAAACAATGGATTCTGAGCTGATACCTTTAAGAGCACCCTCCGGAAAATCTTGTCTCTGCTGACCTCGAGTGGTTTAGCTCTCTGCAGTGATATGCAGGTGCATCGCTGCTGGGTGTGGTTACAGGCTCAACAGAGCACACTGTGACCACACCCAACCACACCAATCAGTCGTTGCTTTTCCACCAACTAATGTCTGTGCAGATTCTGAAGATAAGGAAATGTTGATGGAAAGACCATAAATAGAAAA
>JAOWBC010001387.1:17929276-17952300 GCA_028566105.1 Hypoplectrus providencianus | reverse complement strand
ACACACACACACACACACACACACCAGTCTCTCCAGCTTTTGCTTTGAACAGGTTTTCTAAAGTACACTATGCCCGCCTTTGTGTTTGATGACAAATTCAGTACAGGAGCAGCTGCAAACACAAAGCCCTCCCTATATACTTTAAGATGGCTCGACAAAGTCAGGGCCCATTGCTGCTGGAGGACACCCATCTTAATATTGTTTTTATGTGAACTTTAAATGCAGCTATCAGACACTTGAGTCTATATGCACTGTAGACAGCACTGTCCACACAGTTCCCTCTGCCAGGGGGGCTCTCTTTGTTTTATTATTACACAAAAACCACCGGCCCGATTTCCATGAAACTTAGTGGAAGGATTAGGCATAAGCCAAGGAAGAACTCATTTAATTTTGGAGAGGATCCAAATCATCGGGCACATAAACCAATTATTTTTCACATTTGCAAGCACTAAAAGACAGGGCATTTGTGCTGCATTCATGAGCTGTATGAATAATTGGAAACAGTTCTTCCTGACCATTTCATACCTGATACTTTCTGTGTTTTTTTTTTGTTGTTTTTTTTTGCTCTTTGTGGAAATTTCTATCAATGTGTTGTTCAAATTCTCTAAGAAGTAAAATTCTACACCTCTTCTTTATAGCATGAAAGTTGTTTCTCCATTATAACTTAAAGCTCATTAACACACCAAAGTTGGAAGAAAGACTTCCAGACTTGGATAACTGGACCGTCCGAGGAGCATGAGAATGCATCTGATGGAGGTCTGATTTTCTCTGATTGCTCGTCTGGTTTTCTGAATTAAAGGGTGGGAATATGTGGCAGGTTTCATCCTGGCTTTATTCCCAGGTTGTCAAATTCTGAGACTTTGGTTCAGCCTCTCGCACTGTCTACCAACCAAAACACCTGATTTGATGACCTGTGAATGAAATTTTACAATCAACCAGAGTCATATACTGCATCTAGAGGTACTTAAACTGGCCACCCACTGACTGTGGATTTGTGATCAGCTCAGTGCATGGTCTGTGTGTGTATGTGTCCCTGATTGCCGCTGATTTAGACCCAAGGTGTTTATCACCTATATGTGTAGTTGGGTTCCAGCGCTCTGTCGAGTCATTCTCTCCACCGCCAGCAGGCCATCTGAATTTTTCCAGTTTTCGTGATCTCCCAGAAGCCGCAGCAGGCTAATTTTTAGAAATATACTAAAGATACTGATATCATATGAAACTAATATCTATGATGTAAGTACATACATGACCACTTTATGCTAACATCCCCCATCCACTAACCAAGGTACTTGACCACTGATTGCAAACTTCAGTAAAGCTCTTGTGGCTAAATGGAAGCTAATTGCAACAAGCTCTCAGAGTAGAAGCTATATTGTGTTATGTTTTGTTGCCAACATATCTAAAGTACCCTCATACTGAACATTTGCAGTATAGTTGCCATTAAATGCACACTATAGCCTGCCTCTGTGTTGTGTTCTTCTGTCATATGCACTGATGAATGTGCCTCTGTGTTCATGGGGGACTTGACTCTGGTACATAAAAAAAAAAAGTGCAAATCAATGGTTCCCCAAAGCAACAATGTTGAACTGAGAATTATGTTGGCCCGCAGATTTTAAATCTCTGCAAAAAATGTTGAGCCAACATTCTTTTGACGGGCAAAACAACACAGCCTTTTTTCACAGTGCACTGCATTAATAGATTGCATTAGTCTTCATATCGTCAAAGAGCATTTATTTATGAGAAATACTGTGTAGATACGTATGACGTTAGACATAATCAGTTTAACAGGGAGACCTAGACTCTTGTGTATGTGTGTGTATAACCGTATGACTGATTTTCCTCTTTCATCATGTTTTCTCCATCTCTCACCCCCTTTATTGTGATTCTTCCCGTTTTTTCTTCTATCTTTCTTTGGTTATCTTTTCTGAACACATGGATTTTTTGTCACTTTACCCGTGCTTCCACGTAAACATCTGCAGGAATCAGCGTGACCGAGCCTGCACAAATCACAGAACAATCCCAGATATCCCACCGTCTGCTTAACCCACCCTTACACACACACGCCTGGAGGCATGTTTTGATTATACACATGCAAATACACACACACAAAACACCCAGTGCTCTAGGGTGTGTGAATATATGAGTGGTGGAAGTGATGGGTAGAGTTATGAGGTTAAGGGTGGAGGCTGTAGCTGAGGCGGTGGCAGGGGACGAGAGGAGAATGGAGGGACAGACTACCACCAAGCAGCTGGTAGACTCTGCTGGCCTGCCGTGTGTTATTTATTGCAGCAATGGTTAGGATCCCAGCGTGGTGTCTGCAAAGTGGGTCAGCATATTATCTACCTCCCTCCTTTGCTCCTCCTCTAAGTCACTATCTCACTCTCCTCATCATGCAGCCCTTTCACTAACACTGACTCTGTCTGACATCTGTTTCATCCCATATCTCACATCTTGCCTTCCCTTTTCCCTCTCTCAACCCTGCCCATTTAGCCTCTTTTGTTTCCTCAAACTTGGCTTTCTTTCTTCATGCCAACCTAATTCCTTTCATTATCACTCCAAATCCAATGCTCCTGGCTGTCCCCTGCTCGTCCTCTCATCTCTGGTGCATCTATGTAGTTCTCCCAAAGTAGCCTGGGTGAGAAAGCGGAGCGTGGGGGAGTGGAAATGGGTGGAGGTAGCCAGTAAACAGCGGGAGAGGCCTAGTGCCGCCTCGACACCCAATGAGCTTCATTAGCAGCCTTCCACTGTGATTCAGGAATCACATTAAAAATAATAAATGCGCAGTGCTCACAGGAGGGTACGCTCTCACATGCATAGCCTCGCACTCGCGCTGAAATACACACAGATACAAACAAAGTCCCACGCTCAAAGGCTTCTCAACAAACACAAGTTCATGGACTCACAATTAAATCCCCCTGCTGTGTTAGAATATGCTTAAACATGCTCCGAATTCTCAGTTCTTCAGTGTCTGTGAATCCTCCTCAGAGCACATGATCACCAGGCCACGAGGCTATAAGGATGTAGCCTGCTGAGTCATCAAGGTTTCTTTTGAATGGTGGCTGGCTTCGGTTTTGGACCCTCAAGGCTTGAGGGCGGCCAGGTTCCCACAACTCTGAAGAGCTGTGCTGATGATTTGCAATCCCCTCTCCTACTGGCCTAAAGCCTTAATCAGAATCTCAATCCCAGCAGCCCCTCGGGCATGGGCGGGACCAGTCTATTCCCACAGCCAGGTTGCTAGGATACAACTCTTGGATCTCATAAAAGTGAGCACCTGTGTATGACTTGCACCTGCTTCTCTAAGGGAGGAATTATTAAAATCTATGCCAGCACCTCTCCTCTAATCTCTCTTTCCTATTCATCCTCATTGATGAGGCTAGGTTCAGTCTTTGCATGAATTCAATTATTTGCAAACACTGTCAATCCTTCCTACTTCTTCTCCAACAACAAAAATAGTCACATCAATCCCAGTGTTACCAAACAAGCTGCGTTTAAACACTTTTTCTCAACCTTTCATGTTTCTGGTCTGACTTGAGGAAAAAAAAAAGGGAAAAACACTGAATCTAGGCCATGCAAAGTCTGAATGTTTCATATTCTGCTTTTGGAAAACACACATGCACGCACAGCAGCGAGGTTATAATAAAGGAAATTAAGACACTCCAGCAACTCTTGCAGCTGTTAGTTTTTCAGATGCTTCTTCTTCTGCCTCTCTTCCTTTATTTTCCCTACCCAAGGTTCCTCCTTCCCTCCTATCTTTTTGGCCCCTTCCGCCTCAGAACAATACAGAACATGTGCTGGCCGTGCAGAGAGAGCAGCTTTGGAAGGATTGCAACCAATTAAGGGGAGCAGTGCTACACTTTGAAGAACTGCTGCACACAAGACAAAGCGGTATGTTTGTAATCTAGCCTAGTGTCTCCTCGCTGGCCCATGCTCATCAATCCTCTGTACAGCGGGTGGCAAAGGGGCAGGGAGGAGAAGAAGTGGCGCTTTGCACCAGGGTCACTTCATCATCACCCTGCACCAACCACCACTGCATCTCTCGCCCCTATTGCCTCATTCACACTGCGCTATAAATGTCAGCGGTGCCCACCCCACTCTACGGTCCATCCCCATACTGAGAATCAACCCCCCGGGACTTGATACATGTTTTTGTCCTTCTCTGTCCACTCTTCTGCTACCCCAGAGAGTGCAAGGCTGCTGTATAATGGGCATAAGTCATGGAGGCTCACTCATTCTGCTGAGGGCCTGTGCTGGTGTTTATGGTGACAGGCATCACAGGTGCTGTGACTCGGACAACCAATCAAAACTACCTATTCAGTGCACGTAGGATTGAAGGAGGAGGAGGAGAGCGGCTTTAAATACATGTTAAAGAGAGCAAACAAAATAACAAATGAAAATGCTGACGCTTACGCAAAAACAAAAAGATAAAGTATGTTCCCTTCAGACACTCTCAAGTTAAGCTAGCCAGCCATTTTGACAAGCTAGCAAATCCGTAGCCTCATAAATTGTTGTTTTAACATCAACTGTGAGGCGGCCGAGGTAGAGAGTTGCTGTCTGTTTAAGGCCCAAGACAACTACTGAAGTCTCATTTAGCTGCATGTTCGCAACCACCCTTTTAACAATGCATAAAATTCACAAGTGGTGGTATTAAATAACGTTTTTTACGTCTTCACATCTCTTAAGCTTGTCTTAACCACAGACCTTATTTCTTGCATACAACCAAAAGTTATAATAATTCTCACTGAGTTCACACTAAGATCACAGGGCGTTAACATGCTAACTTATTTCCGGGTTGAATTTTACAGTTCTAATTTCTGTGGTGCTCTATAATTACAATTGGGCATGTTAACTCTCCCCATAACATTGCAGTACTAAACTAAAAGCTACCAACAGGTTTTCCACACTTTGTTAGTTATGGTGCCTGGTAACTAGTTTGGAAAAAACCTAATAAAAACTCAGATCTGGGGTGTTTTTTGTAGATATGAAGTTGCGTTTGTATGTTGTTAAACTGAAAAGGCACACGGTTGTCTGCTTGTATCAGCTGTTGATCAGTCAGCAGAGTTTCTACATGTCATGCATGCTTGTTTTTGTCTGCAAGAAACACAATAGCAGAGGCGTGATCGGCTCCTCACCTGCGGTGCATGAAAGAGCAATGATTCTATTTCTGTTAGATTTTTTGTTGGTCATCTGTCATATTGTCTTTGAATCCTTGAAAAAAAACTATATCATTCATCACCATTGTTAGAGCTTCAAATCAGCAAAAGCTACTTTGTCCTGTGGCATGCACTTGTAACATTTGCTTTGACACTGAATAGTCCTGCTTGCCCTCAGTAGATAACAGCTGCTGAAACAGCAAATGAAATCCAGCGTGTGGTGATAGACTGATCCCAGTAAAGACCTACCAGCCATGCCGTGGTACGCGTCCCACTGGACCACTGCTCATCTCCTCCACTCTGCTCCTTTTGACGTTTACTTGCTGTACGCCTGTGTCCCTTCCTAATATGTTTAAAAGAAATTTCTTGTCCATCTGTCATTTTTTCATCTCTTCTATTCTCCTCAAGGGCAGTGGCTATATTTATCCTTTTGTTCCTTGCTCATGTCCCTTTTCTTTTTTCTGTATAATGCTCTGCTTTCCAATTGAAAGGAACCTGCTGTTATTTCATCATATTTATTTGTTTAAAATTCACTCATTGTCCAAATTTCATATTCTATGTCAGCATTAATTGTGCCTGTAGGACAAAATCCTTTGGTAAGAATTTAGTTTAGGTATTCTTAATGGTGCTAAAACACTTAGCAATTCATTGTAGACTCATTAAGGAAAAAAGTTAATGTGTTGATGTCCTACATGATATAACTGAAAATTCCTTCTGTACGGGTATTGGACTGTGCATTGGTATTGACACTTAAACTTCACTAAAAAATGTTTTGTATTTTTCCTAAGTTGACCAAATGTCAGCATTTTTATCCTTTCATGATAATTGAAACGCGAAAAGAATTGTTAGTTGTTGTAGCCTAATTTAAAACACATCTGCATGCTTAAAACAAGCAAACAATCAACCGCAAACACACACACTTGCTTGCCAAAGACCTTCTGATTCAGGTCTTTAAAGCCCTCTGCGTGAAACTGGGCTACTATAGAAATAAACTTGATTTGACTCTCCAGGTGTAGTTTTTCTCGCCTGTATCCAGCTGAATAACTAACATTGATTTCCTCTCTCATGTTCACATTTGCCCAGCTTGTCCTGTCTAAAAGCCATTCGAAAATGTGTGCTTGCTTAGGCAAAAGTAACCTTGTTGGCCTATTGAATTAATGTCATTAAGGTGTGTGTGTGTGTGTGTGTGTGTGTGAGTGTATGTTATGCAAACTCTGCTGTCAGGCCCGGACAGGCTTTGCTAACAGTGACAGGTACTGAGAGAGACAGGAGGGGAAACGTGAGAGAGAGCAGGGGCCCGACCATCTCTCTTATTATCACATCCGGCTGCTGCATAAGCAGCCATCTTGGACCAGGCAGACCATCGACACATGGCATAGTGATGGCTCGAGGGAGTTAGAAAAGCTTTAGAGTCATGCAAGAGCTGCATTTGTTTGTGTCAGTACCATGGACAGCTCCACAGAGGATTTGAGCCCCTGTCCTTTTATAGTGCTGAAAAAGAATTGCAGTGCTTCAGTCTTTATTTCAGTGAGTCAGTGTTATGCGTACGACAGAAATATGAGTGTATGAAAGCCTAAACCAGCTGTGGCCTGAATGTGTCAGGTTCAAACGTCACTCTGTGTATTGAATAAGGAATAGAGCATAAGCAGGAAAAGCACAGAGAAGCTTTATGGGGGCGCCATCAGCCTTAATGGAGTCTGAGAGGCAGCTATGTACACCACGTCCTCTCGGATTGTTCTAGCGCTTTTCTCTCCCTATCTCCCTCATTTTCTCCTCCATCCCTCAGTTGCCCAAACACACATTTCAGAGCTATTAGAAAATGTCAGCTGGAGCAAGCACACAGAATAACGCTTGGGCGCATAAATATTGACTTGACACCCATATTGCAGCACACTTTACTACTATTATCCACGCTGTCACATTTAGAGTAATTTCATTCTTATATGCACAGCAGAATCATGTTTCCCTCCTGGAGCAGATAAAGTCTCTGTCCCCCGTTTCATATCTGTTCACGTCTCCCAAAATGTGAACAAATAATGCCATTGTCCAGCTCCGTGTAACTGCATGTTTTGACATTATTTTTCATTGTTCAACAGAGGCCAATGGTGTAACAACAACAGCTTGCACTGTAAACTGAAATGGCTGCCTCTTCTGTCGTGCTTTGGCCTCCTTATCTCGTCTCCCTCTGACTCTCTATAGCTTTATCTACCTTTCAGACAAACATGAACACATACATACATCCCCAGACAGATACCGCTACTATCACCATGGCTACCACACCACATATACATGCTCACACACAGTTTTCCCCCTAATGATGTTAAGAAAATGCACATTTTTAATAGGCCAAACTACAGCCAGCATCTCCGTGTAGCATCTTTCTCATCTCATTAGTATCTCCTTTCCCCTGCTTATGTGAAGGAAGGGAGAGAAGAATGCAGACCATGTATTGTTTGGTGCCCTTGATGTGGCTTGCCGCCATGAATGAAAAATAAACATGTTTGCCTGGCTTTCTTCCTGCAGTTCTGACATCAACTACAAAGCCCCATAGAGAAAAGTGAGAACGGGAAAATTAGCTCCTCTTCACATAATTGTGGCAGTTGAACCATGGATTGCTGTTTGCCTTCTGTCGCACAGACAGCAGTTGTCAAAAGATCATGTATGGCTCCACAAAGCTGCGTCCTGCGCGCCCAACACAGACGGATGCACGACAAATGCCTCTGAGCTCAACACAAATACACACACAAACACAAAGAAAAGACGAGCTCTGTTTGCACAACAGGTGCAAAACATGCAAACAGTTGGAAAACAGGCCACTGTTGGCTGGGTGATGAGTGCAAACTGTGAAATGAACAAAGCGAATGAGTGAAATGAACTGGCAGTGCTGATGACGAGTCCATGTTGGTCTGTTTACAGCCGGTGTGGTTCAACAAGGGGCCTGTTAAAGAACATGAGGGCCAGCAGGATCAATGTAAAAAAAAACAATTCTTTAGCGGTCCACCAGGATATGGCTGCTGCAGACAGCATGCTCTTTGATGCACGCAAAGCAGAAGTTAATGTGAATGGCTTATTGGGCTACTGCTGCGCCATTCTTTGAAAAATATATTGGACATGCATTTAATTTAAGCTCTGAAGCTCTGCATGGCTTTATTCCTGGAGTAGAAGAGCTGAGTTCAGAGAGACATGAAAATGAGTGGCTGAGAGCTGAGGGGGCCACACCAAAGAGCTCCCAGACTATAATGGCTGATTGAATAATGTTGAATATTATTTTTAGATATAGTCTCAGTCCCAAGTGCTAACTTTAATACAAAAGAGAAAAGCACAGAGCTCAGTGTAGAGCTGTTTTATTCAACAATGTACCCTATATTCAATTATTCCTTGTAGAGATATGCCACGTGGGACAGAAATGGGATAGGCTGAAGTGACTACTTCACGATAACAGCCTCAAAAATATTGTAATTATTTACCTGATGAAATACTGTCAACAGCATTTCAATTTAAATAAAAATACCTAAATTCCTTATTCCATAAATCGTTCATCACATGGAATATGCCTATCTGCTTGAAGCCATATATAAATAAAACTTATCTCGGTTATCATTCCTTCGCAGCATGCCACCAAATAAAGAGGTTTTATCCCAAAATAGAAAATGTGGCTTCAGCTTGCAGTTTGCTCGTGAAGTGAGAAGGCTCTCGCCTGCAGCTGCAGCCGTGTCTGGGAAGCACAGACCAGTTAATCACAGCATACCCCAAACAAACGGCTGCCATAGTTCAGACAGTTTACCTACATAAGTTCACACATCACATTCAACACAAAGACGCACATGATAGCAGCCCAGGTACTATTAAAGTATTTGTGTAATGCAGAAACATGATCACAGAAACTGAGTATTCATGTAAATGTCCCTCGCTCAAGCAACACTTGTATTTTGGAAAATTAAGAAGAATGAATAGAATCTAATAAATGAGTGGGACTGGGTGTGATAGGTAGTTTAATGGTGTAGCCGCATACTCTGCACAGTAGTGAATACGATACAATCAGGAGTATCATATGAACAGATGCCGATGAGAAGCTGGTGCATCTAATGTCTGATTGGGAAGACTAAAAGTGAGATGTGTGTGTCGATATTCATGAATAACGTGTTGTGCATCGCCGTGTGAGAGGGCAGCAGAGGGAAAAGTGAAGGAGGAGCGGGGGTTTGGCTGGCAGATGTGCTGTGCAGCAGGAACACAGGTGCAGAAGGGTTTAATGAGCAAAGGGAGGCCATGTGGACTAAACTCCCTCATCTGTTGCCATCACACCTATGATGAGTCCATTTTGGGGTCAGTTCCGCTCCGTTTACCCCCCTCCAGGACAAACTAGAAACCAAACTCGGCCATATGGAGGCCAAGGCGGGATATGGAGCCCCTTAGCTCTGACCTGTTGGAAATGGATCACTGATGGGTAGGGCTTACCTGTGCTTATTAGAGATGCTAATGCTAATATATAATTAGGAGAGTAATGAAGAGGTTGGAGGATGATGTTATCAAGCTAAGGTCTATATTAGGCGGCAGAAATATAGTGGTGGATACCAATACAAATAAAAATGACTTGATAATCAATACTTTGAGTTAAAGACAATTTGACATTGTCAATGGGTTTTCTCTCGAATCTCAAATATGGACATATAAAATAATGGCAGATCACAGGATGTTGTGAAAATTATTACGCTAAAGGAAGCCTACTGATGTGATCATGTGAAATGTTAATTTTTCTGTATTTATTGGGGCAGTATATATGAGTCCACAATCAAGTTGGTAGATTAAAGACATCTGTAACCCCCTTAAATGACCAGATCATTTGGGCCAAACAAAATGTGGTGTTGTTTTTCCCTGCTGGAAGGCGAATTACGCCACTGACTCAAGTATCAAGTGCAAGCAGAAAATAGTTTATCCTAAGAAGAGGGCAACACAATGTGCATGCAAGAACATATGGCACAGCGGGTCGAGGGTTATAATGAATGGATCTGGATGTAGCAGCAGAGGAAATTGTAGGCTGCTATCATGCAATCTCTTACAGAGAGCCTCTGTCCTGGCAAGTTCTCTTCTGTCAAGCATGAGGAGGTTAAACCAGTGCAGACGTAGTGAGATGTTTAAATCATAACCAATGATGTTACCCTGCAGGGAACTTGTTTGTGCCCAACTAGAGGTGCTGTTTCCTGAGGCTAACATTTTAAACTCACAGTCAATCGGATCTCCGTCTAAGGATTACTTGAGGTCTCACTATCACATTTTGTTATGAGATTTTCTCCAGACCTCTCTGAGCTTTACAAGACAAGGTTGTGGCTACTTGAGATTAACAATTGTGTAGCGCTAAGATACTGTACTTCCCTGTGGGGTTTGGACAATGCTGCATGTCAAAAAGGGCAGATGAGTGAAAGTGTACTTGAGCGGCGCTGTTTGGGCCGCAAGGTGCGTGCACACACTCCTGTGCCAGCCTCTCTGAAGGCCTAGAAAGTAATTAAGGGATTCAAAGTGGTAATGGGAAATATATGTCACACACTCCGCAGACTAAGGTTTGAAATTTGCAATCAACCTGAATTTCACATTAGATCCCCGGCGAGGCTTTTGTTGTGCCAGTGGCTGATGCAAAGTGCGTGGGCACAAGAGCTGACCTGCAGCTATCATTACATCTGTTGTTATGCTGCATTGTATACCATTTGTTTTGCTCTGTTCTGATTTACCGAACAAACTCATCAGCTGTAAGATACTGGTGTTCCATTATTGTTCTGCTTGGGGTCACAGAGACAAATGCAGGACCGGCGGTGAGGTTTTTTAGAAGCGGATAAAACTGCATTTGCGTTTCTAACTTTTGAAGTCCCTCTTGTCTGACATGGCTGGTACGGATGAGTTGCACGGCAAATAGACTTAGCCAGGGCAGGGCACATGTGGGAGATCACACGTGGGCATGGTCGGATGAAAGGTTTCGGTACCCTGCTTGCGACAACAGCAGTCACAGATCTGTGCTTTGATGGCGACACCCTATCTTCAGCGCCTGCCCTGTCCTGCTCACCTCGTGGCATTCCAGCAGAGGAGTGAATCACAACCTTCCCCTCTCTCTGAAATATCAGCGACAGCCCTGTTATTTACCGCTGCTCAAATTATATATCAAATTCCTTGTACTATATGCTGTGAACTCTGTGATCCTGAGCATCACTGTTCATTACCATCAGCAATTACAGATATCTCAGATTATAACACTGGAATAGAGCTGCAGAGAATTTGCTCAGCATTGATTACAGTGACAGTGAAATTGGAGAGTCAATGCCTCTTGGTTATCAAAGCCATTTATCATGCCTCTGTCAGTGTCTGCATGGCGGCATCATGGACAGTGGACAAAAATGGTTTGTTATAAATTAATTTGTATTTAAGTCCATTTCAAGTACTGTTAGCTGTCAACGCTACAACTCCCAGCAAGAAGACAATACTATAGTTTATTTTCTTTCCAGGAAAGGAGGGCTGGGTTTCATTGAACTTTAGGAAACACTACCTTATTTTCAGTGCTGCCTGGTCTAAACAAGCCATGAGCCCTTTCATGTAAACTGAGACTCTCTCTGAGACGGTTTTGAAAGGTTAAATTTGGTTAGTCTCCGTGGATCCAGAGATGCTGATAATATAGAGGATCACATGGTCCTGCCCTCGATGGGATATGAAGAGTCATATGAGAGGAGACATAGCAGGTCATTTAGGCCAGAGAAATAAAAGCAGCCCTGTGGTTTGCTTCCCTTTCTGCATTTGACCTCTGAGTGGTAACACAGTATTCACAACAGATGGCCTGCATGCGCCTCGCTGCTCATTGCTCACCCAGGTACCATCGCTGTCACCTTGTTACCCCCAACTCACACACACCAGTCACAAAGCCAACTGACAGGGCCGAGAGCTGGCGTGAGCCCAACAGCCCCCGGCACACAAGCTCTTACACAACTCGTCAGAAAAAAGCTCCTGGTCAATACACTCATGGATGTCTCAGGATGCAGATACAGGCTGTTACCGTGTCCGGCTAATAATGCACACCTCTGTGTGACCACTGATAACTCACTTTTAAGTACCGTGTGGGACACCTGACTGGAAAACTGAAGCTCGAAAGTGGATTCTGTTGAAACAAATCATGTTTATCTTCTTCTAGTCCCAAGACCCTTGTACAATGTACAAAAATGACTGTGCTTGATTATGGTAATAATATATGGCATGTGTGCCACCCTACTTAAAAGTCACTTGACTCTGTTTATTACAGTGCACTGTGCTTTATTACAAGTAATAAATTCTTGACAATTGTATCTTATTAGAAAAGGCAGGATGCTCCTCTTAAACCAACAGAAGGGAGCTGTGATATATATATTATTTCCCAGAGAGGCTCCACTAGGAGACCTGTCTTGTTACCTCTGCTGTATGATTATGTTGAAATACACGTTCAGAGAGCAGCAAATGCAGCTTTTATAATGTCAGCATGCTTGGAAAATCAGGACATGGAACAGTCTATGTTTTATGTTAATATCTTTTAGCGCAGGTCTTTCTTGGAAAAGCTACATTGTTCTTTATCAGATTATCTACTTAAATACATGTCACTAACGGTAAGTCATTGCTATATGGTTTTAAGTATAGTTTTCTTCCTAATTACTTCAACTTGATTTTTGCAGGAACTTGTATTGACTCATATATAACAAATTTTCAGGACAAATAACATAGATTTAGACACAGTGGGGAATTAAATATAATATTTCTAAGGGTATCAACATGCATAAAGGTGAAAGCATTATTTTTCACCGTTATAATACTTTGCTAATGATAAGGAATATACATAAAAAAAAGTCCCTTCCAAGTCAGTTATCTGCAGTGTAATTACATGCACCAATAATGTGGACAAATGCGGTGTTTGCTCTTTTAAAGATCCAAAGCGCTCCGTCACCCACTCACCTCCTCCCTGTCCATCATTCCACCACTTCCGCTCTGTCTGTCAAATGCAGTAAAACGCCTCCTCAAAAGAAATATACACACAGTCAAACATATGGGCACCCTGCGCCCTGCAGCATTTTAATCTGCAGATTCACGGCAGAGCAGAGAGAGAGAGAAAGGAAAGGAGAAAGGGCGAGAGATACATAGCTAGAAGACGTTTGGCACACAATAACAAGCATAGAGAAGTGTTAACTGCAAGGAGCCTCCAGCACAGATAAATACCACATACAATGCTAGAGTCACATATGCAGCCACAAGAAAGGGTCTGTGAACACTTGAGTGTGTAGAAACCGGCTGAACTCGAACATCCGCTGATACGTTATTCCCTGCAGACAGTGATTGACAAAATACATTTACAATGGCAGCACTGAATCAGATTTGGGACATATACATTTATGATATTATGTCCTACTTTCCACATGTTGATGTTGTGGTACGTCACACTTTAATTGGTCTGTTTGGTCTGTCACTTCATGATGAGGAAACATGACAATGAGCTGAAACTGTGTTTGTGGATTGCACAGAAATCTAAAACTGTCAAAGAAATGCCTGCAGGCTTTTGATGCATGACCACCAACATGGCTTCAGATTGGTGATTAAATGTAAAATGGAGCCTATTGTGTTTTCCCCTATTTTCTGTCGTATATATCTATAATGCGACAATACTGGATCTTACTGTTAGATGTGGCCAAAGTTTTAGATAATGTGGTAAACATGTTAAATTAACTGCCGTGAGTAAAATTTAATTGCAGTAGTTTTGAACACTGTTTCCAACAGTTTTTTCTTCTCTCAGTTCGGGCTCAGGTCAGTTCTTTCCAGATTTCTATATGGTCATCTTTACCAGGCACATTACTTCTGAGTTAATGTTATTTATGGAGGTCCTGCCTACTGTCAGGTAAACCTGTAATCTTGGTTGCCGATGCTGATTTACATTCTTGCTGGAACATGTTGGTGTGCTTTGGTTGAAAAGCTTTTATTGTTGAATTTTCCCAATTGAGTGCTGCTATATGTCACTATATAATCATTGTTCCAGCTGGCTGCTTTAGCTTCATTGACTGACAGTTTAAAGAAGGCTAATGCACAGGTCTGGAATACCCAACACTGACTAATCAGAGCACACTGGGCTTTTTCAAGAGTGGGAATTAAAGAGACGGGTGCTAAATCGCGTTTTTCACACAGAGGGCTGAATAGAGTTGCAGAGGTCATGGGCAGTGTGAAAAGTGTTTTTGAACATTGAGGTATGTTAAAATGTTCCAGCAGAAACCCAAAATAGAAGTTCGAGCTTGTATGAGCTCACCTTTAAAGCCAAATTTAACAGTAGATCAGTTAGTACACCTTTAAAGTCAGTTTGTTGTTTAATTTTTTCCAGCCGTATTTTAGCTGAAACCCAGCACAGCTCGGCTGGCTCCGGCAGACGAGGAGTGACTGCGAGATGTAAGGCTATGTCTAATTAGTGTGCTGCATGACTGCATCAGCTTCAGCAACTGTCTATGTCAACAAAGGCAGAGACCTAATATGGTGTTGTTTTAGTGCAAATGAAAACAATGAAAATGACAATATAACAATGATAAAATTCTTTCTCTGTCTGTCAAATCATCCTCAAGCGGGATTTTGTGTTGCCTCCCGCCCACATCCTGTGTTTGCTTCAAAACATTTCCTCTTTTGATGTACTCTCCCATCACTGGAGTCGGCAATGGAGTGACGGAGACAGGAAGAGAGACTCCCGACGTGTACGTTTGCAATCTGTTGTCTCTCGGCGGCGTGCAAATTACACTCAACTGCACGCACGCACGACCGCACGCCACAGGGAGAGGAGCGGTGGCGCTACTTTTTTAGGTTGTCAATAGTGTCCTCGTTGACATTCATCTCCACGGACCGCGTGTGGTTAGTTAGCTCACATGTGAGGGCAGATCCATGTGTGTCTGCACTCTGTGTGAGCTTTTAGATGTTTGACTTAGAGCGTGCGTGTGTGTGCGTGCGCAGCGTGTTAATGTCAACACAGAGTGCAGTGGGTGAGGCTCATTGTCTTTGAAGACGTCAGAAAGAGATGAAAGAGCTTTCTCTCACTGATGCCGCCCCTCCTTGTTACCCCTCTCTACCTTTCTCTCTCTCTCTCTCTCTCTCTCTCTCTCTCTCTCCATAATCTCATCCAATGACGTGCCTAGCTCTCTTTTCCCTTTCCTTCTCCTCTCCAAACACGCCGTCGTATTGACATGCATAGGCCATACCACTCTCTTCTTTAAAGGAAAATGGATTTTGCGGAAGTGAGTCCTGAAGCACTTTTGCCATGTTGAATATCCCACGGGGTTTGTGAATGGATAAATCTTTCCTAAGAGCAGGTATAAAGAGAAGAGAGAAGACCCCCGCACCCCCACCCGCAACACACACACACACACACACACACACTAACGCACAGTTAATCTCTTAGCTCTCAATCGAGCTCTCTTCACTCCACAAGCATTCCAACAACTGCTGAACACTACTTTTGAAGAGATGTTTACCTCTTCCTTCAAGGTACAGATGAAAAAAAAAAAGATTAATATGATTCTGTTATAATGATGGTTTCTGAGTGGTTAAATTAAGATGTTTTCAGACTGAATCTCATTCGTATTTCAGAGGTGCTGAAATAGCATTTAATAAAGCAAAGTTACAAGAAAATAAATATGCAAATTTTATCTGCGAAGTGTAAATTAAGGTAAAGATGCATGAATGCAAGTTGCTTACTTGCTGGCTCGTTAGGAATCATAGCATACAGAGACAAGAAGAAAAGGATCGGGACCTTGAGGAAAATTAGTTTTCAGATCAGGAAGAGGCGGAGCTATGAATATTTGGAGGGGCACATTCATTCCTATGAATCACACCACAAGAATTGAATTTCAAACATCTGATGTCCGATAGATGGTGAAATAGTCTTCACCAGTATGTCTGCTTTTTCTGCATCAACGTATGGTGGTAATACCCTTTCTGGTTCAATTCTGCTTCTGAGGTTGCATGCTGCCATCACAGAGCTCAACCTGGAGGCATTGGTGCATCTTTTAGTTGTAGTCTAGCAGCTCTGTAAAAATAAAAGACCGATGCACATGTTCTTAAAATTGAGGAGGACACAAGCTCCCCAAAATCTTCACCTGCGTGTGTTGTTAGCTAGCTGCAGCTAATGTGATAACAGTCACTGCATTGGCTGTTTGGGGTGAATGAGCACAGAGAGTGCAGCAGTCACATTTGTGAATAACAGGAGGTGAAAATTTGCTTTGCTCTGAACAAACCTTTAGACATGCACAGCTCACAGCCACTGGGCTGCTTAATATGCTGCTGCCTAGCATTTAGGTCAATGCACTGAGGTCTGCCAACAACTCCTCTCTACCTGCTCTCCCACTACAGATGAGACGGTCTCAGCCGTTCAATTACTCTGTCAGTAAAGAGGCAGTGGCGCAGGGGTGAAGGAGTAAAGGGCCGAGGATGGGCCCTCCTCTTCAATCTCTGCCCGACTCCAAACCAGGTGTCCTATATTCAGCGGCAGCAGCAACGTGAATGTCAAAGAGAAGAAGAGATTAGCACAGCGCCAACCCTGATGGAGGTTAACTCAGGAGCAGGCCAACCATTTGTAGCCCAAAGGGAGATTAATTACTGTCGGATGGTGAATATGTTAGCATCACTTGCTCACTTTTTGTTGTTATTTGTACTTGTTTCATGGATTTAAATCCAGCTGCAGCAGTGATGACCTCTCGCTCTCCATTCTGTATCTCCGCTCTGTACTGTGCTACATCACTCCTTAAATCAGCATCCATAACATCTTTTCTTTTTAAATCGAAAGGGCAGGGCATTTTATTTTAGAATATTTATCAGATACACAGAAAAGACAGATTGGAAGCTTGAGCCAAAACAAACCCACTGCTACACACTCTGCATTGCAAACCCATTCTTTGATTCAGACTCGCTGGGCAGCATTTGCTGTCATCATCTGTTTTGCTTTTATTCAGCATTTACCTGCACAAGCAGTCAGTGATCAATTTCCCTCAGTCAAAGATAATTTTGATATTTTGGTGCAGACAGGCCAGGCTTTAAAAACTCACTTTCCAGGAAATATTCTCCTCCCAACTCACTTTACATTTGTAATCACTGCAACAACTGAGCAACCAGTAAAGTAAGGCCACAAATTTCCATGAATGAATGAACAGGAATATCTTCCATCTCTTCCAATGCATTGTCTACATTTCATCTCTTAAATGCTCAGTATGATGATTCATTAGCCACTATAACTCAATAAGAAAGAGGGATGAGCCAGAAAGTAGCTTTGAGCATCAACAGAAAAAGACGTATTCTGTCATTAAGGTATGAGGCATGTTGGGTCGACATCATCTGGTTTCAAAATGTTCTTTTCTGGTTTTCTTTTGCTAAAAGTTGTGGATAATACCTAGTTTTGTTTTGTTGTTTGGCTACATCTCACTCAAGGTTACGAGTGATCCAATTTCCATTTTAAAAGATAGAATAAAAAACCTCAGTGGACCAATGACTCATGACATGCTGAAAAACCCACCATTTTTCAATAATCAAGCTACAAGTGCAACTGTTGTATGCACTCAACTCAGGCCCTAAAAATAGAAAAGACTCTTAAAACATGTCATCCTCAATTGAGGAAGTACAGACGTTCCTCTGTTTGGCTGCAGATAAAAGGGTCCAGCAGCATAATGTGCTGTGTGTGTGTCACATTGAAGATGATGTCACAGCCGCTTCAAGTGGCACTGTTAGTAGATCAGCCAATAATCATGACTACAACACTGGTGGAGGGTACCATCTACAATGGAAAACCAAAACATGTAAAGCACCTCAAACCACAAGTGAGCTGAGCCGAGCAGGACCATGGCGTCAAATTCCATAAATTTGCTTAGATAGTACAACATACTTTGTATATTCATAATTTGATAACTGAAAACATTGTGTTTGTCATTGTGGAGGCCAGGAGAGTGACTATCTTGTGTAGACAACCCTGCCAGCAGGGCGTCGCCGGGTTGCCTCACATGATGCTAAACTGTGTTGTTATGTGAAATTAGGCTTAAACATACTCTGCAACTATCGCCCCAGGTGCTGCAGTGGCCTGGGTTTTATGAGTGTGCTTGTATTTCTTTACACTATACTTTGCTCTATATTCATTTTTTTTTTAAATATACATATTTAATTTAGTTTGGCATTGCATATGAATAAAGCACATGTTTCAGCACAGAGGGGGTTCTATGTGGATCCAATGGGCCAAAGCCCTTCAAGGTCATTTAAAAGGCAAGGAGCTCGAGCATGGCAGCAGATGAGAAAAACACTTTGTAGAGCAGGAATATATTATCTCTTCTTCTGCCACCATTTAAGAGCAAATAACAAATTCCAGCCATCCGGCATGAGCTGCAGCTAGTACCAAGGGAAATCAAATGCCGGTGAATTACAGCTCACAATAACCTCGAGGTGCAATGCATGTTACTAACACAGCACCTATAGCAGAGCAAAGATCCTGCTAGTAAAGCAATTTGTACAACGTCACATGCTGATGTTCTCTGTCTTGTTTTATTCAGCGGCAGGATCTCTTCAACTGATCCGACTGTGACACAGCTGAGTCACGTCTCACTGTTGAGGGATAAAGGGTAGAACATGCAGGAAGCCATCCATTGAAAGGCTTGCATGGGGGACAACTTTAAAAGAAAGGGCTCAACAAGGTAGAAAAGGCTCAGGGAGATGCAATAGGTCGAGCACTGTCCCTGTGGTGAACCAGTCTGATGAGAACAACAACAGTGCTAACTGGCCACAGATGCGCCCACACATAGCCAGTGTTTTCTAACAGAGAAAATGGGACAACAGCCTCTTCCACCTCCCTTGTTTTCAAGTATACCCACAGGCCATATCTGTGGCTCTGCAGGTTATCCTGCTGTGAGCCACCCTGCATTTAGCAGGTAATTGGTTAAGCTACTGCTAGCATCCTATCAGGTCTGCCATCATCACTTCGATCCACACATCTATTGTGATTTTTTTCTGGCGTTAACATTTCCTAGGAGACAGCCTAAGCCTGCTCATTTTCACAGAAAAATTCTCATTTCAATTAAGTGTGTCAAAGTGGTTTAATCTAGAATCAGATATGGCTGCGTATGAGGGCTGCATGTGGTTATAATTAAGGCTCAGTGGGAGCTGTGGCCCCAGAGGGAAGCAAGGTCTCTAAGGTCACACTACAATCACTGCCTTCACATGTGGCCCGCACGCCTTCCTCTGAGCCACAGTGAAATCTGAGCTTCCAGCCAGGTGACTTTATTATCAGCAGCCTAATTGGGAAAACATGCTTTTCATTGGCTGGGTAATGACTGTGAATGGTTTTATAGCTTGTCAAACAACAGGCTATTTTCAATTACCTGCAGACCCAAGTGTTCGAATGCCATGAAATTGAGCAATGGAGGAGTTTAGGAATAAGCCTGCTGATGTGCTTAAATCTGTTCATTTGGAAAATGGACCTCCAGCACTGATGGCGGTATAATCACATCTAAAAATGTAAAAGCCTGATGAAATAATAATGACAGTAACAGGTATGTTTCCATTCATCAGGTTTTGTACACATTTCCAAGAAAGCCCTGAAAAGCTTTAAAAAATAAGCACAGAACTGGCTGTGGAGGAAAGGTTAGCATATTGATTCAATTAAAAATAACTTATTTGTCCCTCAAGGGGCAATTCAGGGCAAGTGAGTGTGCAACCATTCGTAATTGAGTTAGAAAGGCCAACACGTGCCAGCAGCGATATCTAACACAGGTCAAGTGTAGAGTCAGAGGTTTGAGTGTGTGTAACTGTCTGTACACAATGCAAGCTGACCATGTCTTGTACTGTGGCTATTCACAAATCTGATGGTTTCTGAAATAAAGCCAAACTTCCTCACATTTGATTCACACCGAGGCGCTCTAAAAGACATTCCTCTCGGCAGCAGATTTTAATTCCCGACAGGACACATGTAGAGTCTTTCTTTGCTTTTTTGAGGACTACTGAGTTCACAAGCTTTGTGTTTTAGTAAAAATTTAGCTGATGTTAACAGCAATTTGCAATTGGTTCTTGTCTTTTTGACAAAGGCATGTAAATCAGCAAATAACTGAAAACAAATGATACACGAAGAATAAAAACTGCTGAATCTTTTTTTCAAAATGACCTGTGTATTTTCACTGAATCTCAAAATGTTGTCAAACATAGATTCCCAACATTTGTAGTTCTGGACAGCTGGCTAAATTACTGTTAAGACCTCCATGGCCATACCTACAAATACTAGCTCAACATGAGATTGGATAAAGGTTGATAGACACATATTCTTCAAATGCTCTACTCTGCTTTGTCTATTGTAAACGCAGCTGGAGATGATTATATAATCTTGTGTTATTCTTTGTGATGATAAATTTGCATATAGTGAAGGTGCAGACATGCTAATTCACTTATTACTGAGCAAAATGATCATGAATTTCCTTGTGATGGGAACAGAACTTGCCTTTCAGCTCGCTAGCAGTGACTTGCCCCTGTAGATGGCTCACTGCCATTCTTTATAGAGGTTGAAAACACTTTGGTTAGAGTTTCAGGATGACATAGAGACTCAAGCTGGTCTGTCTTGACCTAGCTCAGCTCCCACCTGAATTCTTTGTTTTTGCCTTCTTGCCTGCCAGAACACCTCAGAAAATAGACTCCGAGCTGAGTTCTCAGTCTTCGCTCAGTCTTCCTCTCCTCTGGTTTTCTATATGACACTGTTTAACTGAATCTGTGTCCTCTTTACAACATTGTTTGCTCAGCCTCATGTCTTCTTCCTCTCCACGTTCCACTGCTCGGCTGCCCCTTTTTCTCCGTCCTCACTTCATCAACCACTCTGGTCTCTCCATGTACATCACTTCCACCCTTATATGCTGTCGCTCTTTCTATCCCCCGCTCCCCAGTTTACATCCTCCAGAGGCTGAATTCTCTATTAATAGCCGAGCAGTGTAAGAGGAGGAAAAAGGAGATGGAGAAAGAGAACGCAAGAAAAGAAAAAGAAAATCTTGCACCACATGACTTCATTTGTAAGAAACAGACATGGATGCCTGTTGCAGGGCAGGCAGCCATCCACAGTCTGCACTCCACAGATCCCACTGTTACAAAGAGCTGAGCCTCATCCCACACCCTCAACCCCTAAAGGCAGTCAGTACCATAGCTCTCCTATTTTAACGAACCTGTGTGGGTTTAACAATGTGCACAATGGGGTTTAAAATCCAGGCATTCCCTCTGGACATTGTGATTCACTGACGGCAACAGCTCCCATCGCTTTTGCTTAAAATTCAAGCTACAAGCTTAGATTTGTCTGTTTTGCAGTTATATAATACTCATAAAGAACATTAAGGGAGAATAAATGTGGAGCATCCCTACATTATAACCCTTCAAGAGGAAAACAGGCTTAATATTCTCAACTAAGAACTAATTGGCACCAACGCATATTATAAAAAAAAAAAAACTTTTGTGCGTTGGTTTCTCGCGTGGGGAATGTTTACTTCATTAGGCCTTTATCTCAAGCAGACAGACACAGTATTCTTATCCCTAGCTAGCATTTGCTTACAATAAGGAGAAACCATTTGGAGAGTAAAGAGCATGGAAGTGAGTGCGGTTATGAAAGAGCAGACGGGGGAGACTGTGTCTTTAGGTCAGCTCAGCTGGGGAGCAGACTCATTCAATCACTTGGACACAGATCAAGAACGGTGAGAGCCTGCATTTCTTGCCCTGAAATTAATTGGTTTCCTTTTCCATTACCCCCCCACCCCTCAAAAAACGCAAATAAGTGGCTGCCAAGGAGCGTGAGAGTGAGGAGCAAGGCAGGGGGGCAAAGGGGTTCATTTTTCTTCCACTTAGTGTCACGAGGGATACGTGGCTAGGAGAGAACGCCGACACACCCGGCAAAAGGGTGTTATCACGGAAAAAAATAGGAACAACTGGGGAATAAAGGGCCATCTATCTGAGATTGTAATCACAGCATTGCAGAGCTTGAGGCATTACTGAACGCCATATCTATCATGATAAGATAGCAAGAAAATGATCCTGTAAACTCATTCAAAGTGTGTGCGATACACAGAAAGTTTGTGTTTGTGTGTAGCTGGTTGCTAGTACATCTCAGCCAAACTCCTGGCTACATGACAACCGTTTAAACTGTCATGTCATTCATCAGAGTCAAAGATATTTGTTATAGTGTTATCAATGACTTGACTGCAGTATCTACCTCCATCTGTTGGCTTTTGTTTGTTTGGTTGGTGAATGTCAGGCCTGTCTGTTACTGTCATAGCTCTTTATTGTGTATTAATTGTTGCTTTTGTCCGGATAAACAACACTTTGACCAGATAACTACTGAAAAGGGAAATTAAATACAATAACAGTGGTTTGCATCTTCTTCTTTTTTGGCCAGTTACACAGAAACATGCACTTCACATTACTGCCAACCATTTCCAAAGCATTTTTTAAGACAAATATTATTTTTTCCCTTACATCTCTTCCGTGAGTTACATTAATTGTATGTATGTTTATGTGGACCCAGAAATTAGCAAATTTAAAAAATATTTATTTTTAGCAAATGTAGCTGAGAAGCTGTGATCAGATGATGATGATTCATGGAAATGGAAGGGAAATAACAGGGTTTTCTGCTCAGGCTGCAGTTACATCATATGCAAAAGAAACAAACCATTTGCCAAATCATTAGTCCACATAATCTGTTCATTTTTTCAAGTAAATTGGGGCGCATCAGTGGTTCTCCAGGACCGAGCGTGTACCACTGAGTCCTTGCTGCAGTGGATTTAAGGTACGTCCAAAAGTAATAGTAGTAGTAGTGATAATAATAATAATAATAATAATAATAATAATAATAATAATAATAAT
>JAOWBC010001387.1:17904592-17929176 GCA_028566105.1 Hypoplectrus providencianus | reverse complement strand
ATAATAATAATAATAATAATAATAATAATAATAATAATAATAATAATCTTCCGCATAATTGAAATATATATAGAGATTTTTAATTGAAAGATATTAACATAAACCTACAATCAGATCTGTATTACTTTTTTCAGTCAAGTTCTCGGTTAAAAATATTTATCCTAAAATTGTGCAAGTTTCCTGACATTCCTGAGCTCAACATGCCTTGGACATTTTCCAGCCCTCTGCAGCCTTAGTCAGCACAGCACAGCACAGCGTGTTTTTTAGGCTGTAACATTTCTGAGCACTGGAGAAAATAGAGAGGATATGGCATGCTGGGCTCTGGGTCAAGTAGAGCAATGACAGTGAGCTTTTCTGTGTACTCCACCTGGCTGATTACCTGTGATTGCAGAGGAATAACTGTGCAAAGGTCATGCCATCACAAACGCTTTCAGCTGTCTGTGTCCATGTGTCATGCAGTCTGATTTTGAAATGGCTTCTTAATTATATGTTGGACTATGTGCTTGCTGAGACCTTTCAACAGAACACATGGAGTGAGTTCAAAAAAGGGTGTTAGATAAAGCAAGAAGAATGAAAACGAGGATGCCCCGAGGAATCTTAATGGACACAAATTACATCCTGTTAGTGGTAATAGGTAAAAAAAAAAATGTGACAAGACATTACCAGCATAGGTTTAAACTGCTAATGTTTTCATGCTTCTGATACATCGGAAAACCTACCATTTACTTCAGGAGTCACGCATTCACTTAGGAGTGTGATTGACAGCAGGCGGCCGGTATTGTTTTCACCTTGTCAGGCTCTGTGGGGGTGTCGTCATGACACCGTGTGGTCCTGGGGGACAACTATGTGCTCTGGCAGGATCTACCACAGGTAATTTTGAGTACTTCGCCAGGTGTTTATGTGTCTGTCTATGTGTCTGATAGATTTTTTTTTAACATGATAGCTTCACAACCATGCTGAATGCAGTCACGTAACCTAACGCTGAGATCAAAGATGGATTCAGTCTAATTAACAGTGCCTGAAGTCGGGTTCTAGTCAGGAAGTTTGGTCCCCATTTTACTCCCCTGGCCTGATTTGGCATTGTGGCTGGCATGGTCCTACTGCAAGGTTATCTTTAGTTTATATTCTGCATATTTTTTCCCTTCTCTTTCTTGTATCATATACTTGCATGTTTGCTGCAGGTCGAGGTTTATTTTGTTGTTGCTGCACTGCTGCCATTTCTTATTAATGTCAGTCATGATTGCTTTTCTTTCCTCTCGACAATCTGTGCCCTGACATCCCACCACTCATAACAGCTCACAACCTTACCCTGTTTATACTTCAAAACCTATTAGTCAGCCCAGAGTCACAAGAGGCCGTGCTTTCCCCACAGTAGACTGGATCTGCTATCACAGGTTTATTTCACTTCTGTGCAACATTGTCCAGTGTTCTGCCCCTACAACTCACATAGGCACACCACTTAGACGCACAGACGACAGAGTCACAGACACAATCACCGGGAGGGGAAAGGATATGGAGCTGTAATGTATCACCCCCACTGGCATGGCCTTTTCACACAAGCTGTTGTGGGTCTCTTATCGCCCACACTTCTCTCATGTGCAGTGGCAATATTTCTACGCTGAATGGCTCGGATGTAACCATACATCAGCAGAAACTTTATGGCCTCCGTAGGAGCGTCCAAGTGAGGTAAACAACAAGTCCAGGGCTCGCTCGCTCGCTCGCTCATCTCTCTCTTTGTCTTTGTGTTGTCAGGTTGCAGAGGAGAGGTTGAGTCAAGATGGGAGGATGCAGGGCGAGAGTCAGTGTTTGATGTGTATTAGTGCACGAGCATGCCTGATTAGACAAGAGAACAACAGCACTTTGTGGCTTCATGTTTCAGCTCCTCCTCATTACTTTCTCATTCAGTATCAATAACAAATCATACTGCCACACAGTCCGCACTGCAGGGGTAGCGAGTGACTAATTATAAATATTTATCGTATCCCAAAATAAGACTACCTTAAGGAAGTTGAGAAGTATACAGTGACCTCCGGAGTCCTGTTGCAGCACAATTAAGGTGTGGTCAGACTTAAATTACTCACCCATTTATTTTAATAAGACAAGGGCGATATGTTTTTATTATTTGTAAAACATTTCCCTCTTCAGTGTCCAGCCTGAGTCATTAGATAGACTGACCTTTGATTCTGGAAATATTGATTCTCTATATCCTTATTTATACTGTGTAAGTGCACTGCAAAATAATATGCACAGCAGAGGAGGGATCCTGCTTTGTTGCAGTCATTTCAAGGTAAATGATAGAAGATAATGGCATTAACAAGAGACACAGGAGAAGCTACCTTTCAGGGTTTTCTGCCAAAAATACATTGGGACTAGAAAGTATAATACATTTTTTTAAAACCAAACCATGGTTGTTCCATAAACCTTATCACGCAGCAGTTTTGTATTCTAAACTTAACTAAAGAGACACACAGAGCATTTAACTGCATTGTTTCCTCACCAGTCTCCTGAGAGATTCTCATTATTGAGCCATCACAACATCCTTCCTGCATGCTCGTTGTCATTCTATATACTACCATAATTTCTACTGCTGGAAATCTGTGAAAGCTTACTTCTCAAAACTGTGAACTTTATGCATGCAAACTGTACATGGGCAAAATTAGCCCCTGGGGCTTCAGGCTTTCCTTCTGCCAAAAGATTTCTGCCAGTAAGGTCTTTGGCAGATAGATGTATTCGTAGTCATAGTAGTAGTAGTAGTAGTGAAAGTATAAATAGCACCAAAGTAGGTGAAAGGAGGCTGTGGTGGATTAGTTTGTCCAACTCAAGACTATCACCAGGAAGCAGGCTTTGTGTCCTGTGAGAAAGCTATTTGCATACAGACTTGCTTTTTTGTTTTGCTATTTATATTCATGGTTTTAATTATTTTCTTTTTCTGCTGCAGTTTGGTTAGGTTTTGGCAACAAATCATGGTTTGGGAAAAATACACCTTTTCACAATGTTAACCAAGTCTTTCTGGCAGAAAGTCCTGAAGGCAAACTTCTCCCGTGTGCATACAAATGCTCCCTGCCTTATTCCCAATCCCACCTGATTTCCAGTTGCCTAATGTTTGCTCTTAATTCCCTTTTGCCAGCAAGGCAGCCTTTATGAATGCTTAATTTTATGTAATGAAGTTATATATAATTCATGTTTGCTGTGTATGGTTATTTTTAGTCCACGTCAACATATTTCTTCTTCAGCCATATTAGAAGCAGCAATGACAGTAATTAGTCGTAGGTTGTGAAAGCATTCTTCCCACTGTATAGATTTCTAAGTAAAAATCTATATACATCTCCCATTGTGTTTTCTTGTTGTGCTATACATGGCTATGGTCTGTAACCTAGTATTGCATCTATTTTTATCCTCTTGTTAGAATGACCCTGAGATTGTCAGAGATATGGCAGAGGCAGGACACATTGTGTTGCATGTTCGGTGTCTCTGTGTGCAGTGTGTCCACTCTTGTCCTTGGGGGTCGTCTGAACATGCGTGCATGTTGGACTCTGCTCTTTTCTCCTTCCTGGTATCTTTCTCGTTCTCTATGGCTGCTACACATCACCTCCTGCCGCGTTATAGCCAGACCTAGAGTTGGCCGCCACATATGCCATCTGGTCCCCTTCGTCTGACTGAATGAGTGCCTCGTCAGGGTCAACCAGGTAGTCCAGTGGAGCCTAACAATGTCAGCTGGTGGGACAGCATTTTTGTATTCTGAGTTGTTTCATATGCATTGTCACTGAGAAAGGAGCAACTGAATGATCACTCGAATGGTTCAAAATGTCCCTTAGCACTCTTAATAAATATAGGCCAATATATGGAAGTCATTTGATATGCAATTCTTATTATTTACAGAGAATTGTGAGGATTTAAAGTGTGAATTGACATCTTAAATGAGTATTTAAGCTTCCTTGTTGTGTGGCCAGAGAGGCAACAGCTAAGAGAGACAATGCCCATGTGCTTCAGGACAAGCCATGAATTTAGAGTGGCTATTAAAGTATTTATCAACAGACAATGTAGTTTGCTTGCACAGGCTATGACCTGGTGAGATTACAAGCACCACACAGCTGTAAAGTTGTTGATCTGTGAAACTTCTCAAGGAGTTGTTTCCTTTGGAACTGAAGCATGTGGAGGAAGAGGGTTTTGGCAGCTATATTGCTGGACTTTGTGGATTTACTGACAAAATACAATCGGGACATTGTCCTAGCAGACAGGGGGTTTGATGTTGTTGACACACTGGGTCTTTTACAAGAATCTCTTGAAGTGCTGGCCTTCACAAGAGGAAAGTGCCTGCCAAAGATGTGGAGGACACCAAAGACCTTACAAATCTTTGAATTTGTGGAAAGAGTGACTGGGTTCTTGAGGGGAGAGGATTCAATCTTGCAGAGTGTTTTTCCAGTGACAGCGCCAGAGAAGCTACAAATCCAAAGTAAGCAACCTCTCTGAGTCTGTTGTTCCAAGCATGATTTATGATTGTCATGTTTATTCAGTGTTAAACACGAGTATAACTTTAATGAGTCCCCTCTGAAGAACGCTTGTGCATCACAACCCAGCAAAAAAATGGCAAAATAAATTTAGAAAAATATATTTTTCTCCGTCATTATAATCATAAGAGTGAGTACAAATGAGTTAAAAAAAACAAACCTTTTTTTTTCAGTGGCCTATTTAGAGAAAGTGCCATATAAATCTTGTTTTATCTGCCAGTAGTTGTTTCGGATATTTCAGAAAATCGAAACAAATATGCTGTCAGTTAGAGGAAAACGTATATTTCACCAAAAGAAAATTAAATAAAGCACAAACGTACACTAATGTAAGCAATATGTCAACTTTAATATTGTACAAAATATGAAAAATACACACACACACATTGCAGTCTCAATGATATTTTACTGAAGTATTTCACAAATACCAGCCTGCTGAGGAGTTCAAGAGGAGTCATTTACCACAGACATCACACACCACAACTCCTGCATACCACAAAATACAGGTCTTGTCTCCATCAACACATTTCAAAGTAATAAAAAAAAATGTGCATAAAAGTTTTCCTCTGCTTGAGGTGGTTTTTGTCTTATTTGAGAAACAGTTGAAGCAACAAACCAGAGATTGAAATGCATATACCAAATTCATTCTGACTCGCATGGCTGATTAGCTGTTTTTTCCACTCTGCACAATTCTGGCCAAAGTGTCAAGTTAAAAACCTCTTTTTTATTGATGTTTGTTCTCTTGCAATCTCTACTTCGTACACTGATTACTGATGAATTAGTATGCAGCAATACATCACACTGCCTTTTCCTGACAAAAGCAAATGTATACAGCTTTGTTTATTCACTCTAAAATGGTTGATGGAAACTTCCCTAAATTGAAAAAAATACGTTTGCAGCTAAATTTGCTTTGACTCTGATGGAAACATGGCTACAGAAAGCTAACCCAGGCACCGATAGTCTCAATCTGCATTGTGTTAACTTGTTTTGACCAACATGAAATGGACCATAATTTATTATTAAGTAAAAGTCTTGCACTCCAGCTTTAAATATACAAACCAAATGTTTTCTAAAATATATATCAAATCAAAACAGTTTCCAAATTTCAGTCCAGGCCCTTAAACGGTGTACATGAAGCTGCATTCAGGACCATTAACAGTCACAGTCAAACCCTCAGGTGGGTTCTGCTGCGGTGAGACCTGAGTCCAGTCTGGAAAAGATCCGTTGCTCTGTCAGTTACGCGATCCAAGAACTCACTGTCCTCCACGCTGTCAGTAGCAACATCTTTAAGAAGCTAAACTACGAAGTCACAGAAATTCACTTTGCAGACATGCAACTGACACTGCACTTGACTGTAGTTGTCATGGTAACAGGCCAGTGTGAGTCCTTCATTCATCAAGCAGCTTCTTTTGGTTCTTGTACAGTCCAACAGTGTCATATCTTTGGCTGTGAAGGGGCACTTGATCTCGCATATTCCAACTGACCAGTCCATCTGGGGAGACTGCAACATGGGGCCACTTGATACCAGTGTCTCTCATATTCTGCACGGTCATCCACAGTTTTTGATGGCACATATTTTCTGCCTCCTCCATTTTGCAGCCACATCAGACAGTGAGATAGCAGCTGGGGAATCATGTCTTAAGGTCTTTTTGGCATTGCATCAAGGATCGCAAGGTCAAACTAGAGTTCAGGCACAAACTAAAGGCTGTAATCAACCACTTTTGTAAGCGTATGACACAGAAAAACAGAATTAACTTTGACCTTTGATCAGAGCAGAAACTTTGCTCCCTGTGTCGTGCAGCTAAGACACAGTGCAAACTGATCTGACAGAGCTGGATGTTTTTTAATACTCTACCCAGTGCTGCACTGAGGATGATGGTTATGCTTGGTTGCCCTCTCCTCAAAAACTCTCCGCATCATCTTGTTTTGCAACACCTCTCTTTTTATCTGTTTAGTGAAGAGGCACGTTTCAAAAATAGAAGGCGTTGCCAGACTCAAAAATAGAGGTGTTGTTGCACATTGACAATGTGATGTTACCTCGCTGGAGCTCTTCCCAACACCTGTTTAAACGGATGTATTCATATGTATTATATCCTATGTATACATAGGAAAAACCCTGGATTTAAAAGGTTTCTTCTGGGATCAGACGATGTAGTGTTAATTTTAACATGGGGTGTGTATCCTATAGTTTATGTGTCAGTGTAGTGATTTAGAGCTGATTTAAATTAAAAGGCCTCACTTCTATTCTGTGTGATCACACGTGTGCTTGTCCGGAAAAAAAAAAGTCCCATGAGTTTAACAATTTATGCTAAACCAGTGTGAGAGTTATGCTTAGGTTGAGGTGAAAGCCTCATAACGCTCGAAAATCAAAGACATTTCCGACAGCAGGATACAACTATTTTTAAATATTGCTCACCATGTGGCCAGGTGTGAATCTCTCTGATGCTCTTTTTTTCATTTATCACATAACTGCTGCCATCCCTTTTTCTAATGTACAACTGAGTACAACACCGTAGCTCGCAGGCATTCCCCATTTGTATTAGTCATTGTGTCGAGGCTACAAAGATGCAAAACACACAGAATTGTTTGAAAGAGATCAGAGAAAAGAAGAGATGACGACAGCCTTTTTGTCCCACCTTCGAGTGTAGCCCTTTAGAAGAAGGTACAAGGCATCAATATGCTCCAACTGGAGGGTGAAAACAGAATCTGACACCACCACGGTTTTCCACCGCCTGAATAAAGGAGCCATTTATGTCATCTATAGTTTTGTAACTTTCCTTGAGCGACAATCAATGAGTCATGGAAACTTTATACAGCAACTGGTCCGTGTAGCAGAGCTAAGAAAGTATCAGCATCATCCATTCAATGTCTCATCAAAACCTATCCGATACAAACGCTTTGTCACAGCCTTTGGCATCCAATACCAATGCACAAGATAGCCCTTTACATTGCTCGGGTGCATATATGTAAAGAGGAGATTTGTGGGTTCCCAAAGAGCCCATTTTCACTCAGATATGTTGAAGTCAGAGGTCAAGGGTCTGGTTTAAAAATCACGAGGTCACTGTTTTTCTTGCTAAGCATTATTTCCCTTCCTAACAAGATATCAAGGCATAGCTTCATATGATATCGTTATATTTTTGTAGCCTTAAATTGAAGTCTGATACAGCCTCTGAAAGGAAAAACAATCCTCTTGGATCTCTTTGTTTCACACGGGACATGAACTCTGGTCTTCTTCTGGGTCTAAGCATCAGATATTGGAATTGATTTCAATGGATATTAATGGAAAGCCTGGACTGTCTATTAAGGTAGCCTTGTGTATCCGTATCAACCCCCCTGTCTGTTTGATCTGAACAGTTTTCCAGGTACAGTTTTTAAGTAAGCTATCTGGTTAGTAGTTAAAATAATCCAGGTAATGAATGTGAATCCACAATTCTCACATATATCGAAAGCAAGAGTGTGTGTGTGCGTGTTTGAGAGGGAAAGGGGTGGGTTTATACTCTTCAAGGACCACTTGTTTTACATTTCCAACAACATCCCTGGATGGAACATCATAATGTGGTCTTGGATTAATAGCCATAAAATATAACCCAATAGTAGCGGTACATTGTCAGTGAGTCAAAACAAAAGTTGGCGCTGCAATTAGTGTTGTACAGAATGAATTTTTCCTGCATCCCTGACCACCAGAATGCCATTAAGTATACATTAGGGAAGTCTTTAAGATGCCAGTTAATCGCACAGCTCTCCCTTCATCCTCTCTCACATGTCCTCCAGCCTGGTGAGTCTGTGCAGAATAGACACCACAGGCAATAACTCAGGGCTCTTTTGACTCCAAGATGCTGCTTATAACACCGTATTTAGGAACATGATGAATATTATTGGAGCACAATAATTCAATAGACCGGGGCAATTTCCCACATACATGCCACATATCTCCTCCACATTAGTGTCAGCAGATACGTCTCTCCACTGAGTCCTGAATACCTGCTGACTGACAGCTCTGATGGTGGTTTTCATAACAGGAAAGACATGTTTACATGTGATGAATTTTACAGTGAAGTAATGTATTCTACAGTTGGCCTTCCTATTAAACTTGTCTCTCATGAGACATCAAAGTGTGTGAATTTTAAACGGCCATTATCCTGTTATTAGGCCTGGGTTTATGACACTCGCAATGGAGTGCTTTTTGATTGCGTTACGGAAGCTCCCATTTGCATGTGGGTAAACAGTGAAAACACACAACGGCACGGACGTCAAAGCACTGAGACCTCGTTTTCTTTTCTCAGCAGGAAGCCATTTGTAGTTGAACTCCATGAACATGAACACACACAATTGCAAACTGAGAAACAGCAAACAGTCAGGGGCACACACATTCAGCTAGCCAACACATCACACTGTGCAGGATCAACCACTGGTTGTGTCACACACACAAACAGCATAGAGGAGGTAGAAGGAGAAGGAGAGTGCAATGAATACCAATACTACACTGCAGATCCCTTTCTTCCAGACATATGACATTTAGCCAGTTATCATAGCTGTCATAACAAGTGTTTTCTCCACTTTGCAAAGCAGAGTAGGCGATGGCGTGGGAGACAAACAAGGAGATAGGAAAGGAGAGGGGATAAGTGGAGAAGAGGAAACTAAGCCGAGCCCAGAGTGATGATCTATGAGGTAAAGAGGAGCTTGAATGATCACCAAAGCGAGATAAAGGAAAGATCAAACAGTATTTAAATCATCTGACAGAGAAGCATTTGACATAAACTTTTGTGCAGTGAAAACTGTGAGTCAGTCTCTCACTTTAATACCACACCCATCTTAAATGACCACCACTCCAACCACCACATGATAGGCCCTGTACAGTAGACTTCTCTGAACTGAGGCTGATAACAGACTGCCTTACTGTGGACACATCCAGCCCTGCAGGCATGCCCTGGGGAGGAGAAGCCTCTGGATTTCATTGTAGAGTTGTGATTTAGCTGGTCCTCTGATGATCTAGTTCAGTATTCTCTGCTTCTGTCGGGGTTGAGATTAGGTGAACGCAGTCAGCTTGTACTTACTACATTAACATGCTGCTGGCAGCCGGCGTGGATAGATGCTATCTAATATTGCTTTGAAAGGCTACAATAAATGCACGCCCGTGTCTGAGATGCCTGTTGATTATCAGTCAGGCGAGCGAAGCCACAGGCTATCCCCCAGAGCAGGATGGAAGTTTTTAATGTGGGGACGTGTCTCCAAACGCTGACCTGTACCATACCCTACTGCCACGCCTCTGCACAGGTGGAAACATTTGGTCCTGCAAGGGAGCTGTCAGGGCTCATTCAGACTGTTATCATTACAATGCCAATACCTTACTGGAGAAGCTTTAACAACCTGTAGCCCTGCATTCATTTTCCACTGCTTCTCTTGGACAACCTTTGTTGCTCCCTTATTACCATACATTGATCAGAATAAAGGACTCTGCTCGGAGTCGCTCTGGGCTGCAGAGTCCCACCACATCCACCTACTGCCTCATTAAACTACTATTCATAATCCCTGTGGCCTTTCAAGCTAAATTTATCCCCTTTGTGTTTTTTTGTAAAATACCTTCCATTATCGAACATTTCAAAGTTAATACCGAAACCAAATGTGACTTCCCGTTGCTCGTGATGACTGTAACCGAACCATTTCTTTAGATGTATGCCGTGTGTAGACATGTAGTGCACTTTGAACTCTAGTCTCTCGCTATAGAGAAGGCATGCTGCTGCCTAAACATGGGCTCATTGAATAGCATCTATTCTGAGTCAATCCTTCCTAAGTGCTCCTGCTTCTTTTGTTTTACTTTTTTTTTTTTTGCAGATATCATTAAAACTAGGATAGTGGTGCCATTAGTAATTTCCATTCTACCAATACTTTACAGTTGTCTTTTTATCTTTCTTTAGGGAAACAAAGTAGAAATCAACCCAACACAACACAGTGTTTACTTAAAGCTGCCTTGCAGACTTTTACATATTAATGAACATCTGTTATAAAAGAAGCCCTTGCCAAATAAGTGCACAATAAGACAGTTGATTCAGCCTATATTGTCCAGGGAAAGCTCTCCATACTTCACTCTATATGGGAGTTGTTGTGTCTGATGACTAACATGACTTACTGACGCTCTTGGACAGGTTTGTGTTTTTAAAATTTGAGTGCAGTGCTCATTCAAAATGTGTGTTTTTTTTCGGATTTTTTGTATGGGAAAAAAACATGAAGAGAGAGCTCCTGTGAGCGGGAGAGACACAGTGAGCTCAGCACATCGGGTACTGCAACAAACGCTTTTTGGCCTAAATGAAAACTTCAGCTAATGCCCTTACTTGCCTCGAGACAGGTTTGATATAGTGAGTTTCTGCAAGATCTATTTGAGATAGTATCAGCTGTGTCCTTCATCTGCATGCATTCAGATGTGTGGGTGTATACTGAATGTGAATACAACTGAAAGAGAGAAGGACATTTTCATTGTTGTGACATGAATACTCAATCCAGTCTGCACACGTTTAAAAGACACTAAAATTCATGTTAGTCCGATCCAGAGTGCCACTTCTGTATTTAAAAATTACACATAAGTCGGAAAGTCAAGTAAAGCAGTTACAATTTCTTAAAAGATTATATTGTGAAGATTAATATTTGATATTGCCCTACTTGATGTCACACTTCATTCATTAATCTTCTTCAAATTCTGATATGTTTAAAACATATCACATCCTGCCATGTAGCTGAAATGTAGGTTTATGTGCATTTGGGTTTTTCCTTTGTTCAAACAGCTAAATGCATGTCTTTTGCTTTTTAGATGTGATTCCTAAAGGGTTCCTTAGATTGAAAATATGATGATTGATTCATTTCAGTCCCTTCATGACTGCACACACCACTGCTCACACATCTGGTGTATCTATCTCTGCACCCTGCCTCCACACATGCAGGTGAAACTGTGGGTCTGTCTGAGGTTACCTGGCCACAGCACACAGAGGCATTGTGAGTCTGGCTCATTTGCGCCCCGAGGAAGGAAACGGTTCTCTGAAGCACACAGGCAAAATAAAATGTGTCCAAGGAATCAAGTCGTCACGCTCAACTTTCAAAGAAATATATTTCCAAGGACAGAGTCTCATGAATAAAGCCCTGTATGATTGAAGCTCAAGTTCAAGAATCCTACGGAGAAGTATCATAATACATCTCAGACTTTCAGAATCATTTTGGTGTGAAACAGAACTGTGGAAGGAGCCTTAATGCAATCAAATTCTTATTGCAAAGACTGTGTTAAAAAAAAATCTTTTGGATCATTGTATCACAAAGTATTGCAGACAAATTTTGACCTTGTTTCCACTTAAAGTTACAAGGTATTGAGCTCATTAATAGGTGAATATCCTGTACACTGCAAGTCTGCCATGGGCCTGTAAAGCAAAGGAAAAAGTTTCAGCACTAAAGATTTGTGAAGAAATACATGTGCAGTGGAAGTAACTCTGCAAGTGAGGCAACCACAGTTGCTCAGCTATAGCTCAGAGTCCTCTCAGCTATAGAAAGAGCTTCTTTAGCCATCCGTATCTCGCTCTCTCTCTCTCTCTCTCTCTCTCTCTCTCTCTCTCTCTCTTCTCTCCCTCACTCCATATCTTCCTCTATCGTTCCCTCAGAGGATCTCTCTCATGTTTTCTGCACTGGCCTATTAGAGTGTACATCCAGCCAGTGCCACATTAAAATCCCTACAATCCAGTGCTTGTGGACTCAGATAAAGATCCCTCTTTTTTACTGAATAGTTTGATCCATCTCAGACAGCATACACACTGCATTAATATTCTCCCACAGATCAGAGACAAAAGAGCCCCAGACCCATGTGCTGTACTGACTGGTGTGTCATCTGTGCATCATCCAGAAAGAGAGAAGGAAAGGGAGAGAAAGCGAAAGGGAGAGGATGAGGCGGGGATACTCAAATATATGGTAACACTGCATGAATTTTTCATCTGCCAGCAGCTGTTTTCATAACCTTTTCTCAGGGCAGCCGCTGTGGTTTCTGCAGTGCCAGAGAGTCATTGGCACGTCAAACTTGGCAGCCATGGGAATGTAAAGGAGCACGGAAAACAGAATAGGTGGGGTCGTTGGCCATGGTGGCAGGTCAGCTGTGGGGGACAAATGTCTTGCTCTCTTGTGGTCTTCGTTTTTGTTTAGGAAGACAACGGCCATTTGTGCTGTGGTGAAAGGATGTCCCTGGCAGGTTTCCCTTAGAGGGAGTCAGGCAAGAGACAGGATGCTTATCCCTGGAGAAACTGCCCAACCCTCTGTGCCAATTTGGGTCCTGCTGCTGGTGCATGATGGGAAAGAAAAATATCCCTCCCTCCCTTTTCCCTCCCCTGTGAAAAGCACCCTGACCTGAATACAGATTCAGACGAATAATACTCGCTGTGTAGACGAGAGCAGACACGACTTTTTGAGTATTCATCATCCCAAATCCCCCCTCTTGCCCCCTTCAAGGTGAGATTTGGGGCGTGAGGACTGCAGCATCATGCTCCGGCTCGTGAACCGCGTGAGAAAGCACGAGAAAAGACAGGGAGAACACTGTAAGGAGTGAGAAAAACAAGCAAATGTGACTGCGCAGTTGAGAGCTGCAGCCCCAGATTCACAATCATACTGGGAATCACAACACTTTTTAATAATTCAGGATGAATAGAGGAGAAAAAATTCTGCAGCAAGCAAGGAAGCCAAGGAAATGACAGGGAGGAAAAGACTCCAACAACACTATCCGAGCAAAATTCCCCATTCTGGAGACACGTATGAATGTGTGCTATAGGGTTACGCTATACTTCGGTCTATAGAGAATTCTTTTTGCATAGAGAATTGCTGTGCTGGTTGTTATTTATGACCTTGGCTCACTCACACATTCTCTAGCAACAGTCTGCCTCACCATGATGTCTTTATTTCATGTGCAGCTATGCTAAGAAACGAGGGAATTCTTAAATCAACATGGCAAGTCAGAAATTTACTATCCATTTCACATGTTATCCTAATACTGATTGTGGGTGTTGGGCTGTGCTGTGCCTGTACCTGAGGACAAGTGCAAAGTGCAAAACAAAGTGTACTAGTATTGTGGTTCGATTTTTCAATTTGTCGAACCACCTGTTCTGTTTTTCAGACAATACTCTTCCTTTATTGTGGCGTCAAAATCTAATTAATTATGTCTCAAATGAATCAGTTCATTTGGTTGTTTTACTTCTCCCGACCCTGGCCCAAACCACATCTCATTATGTTCCACTATTCTTAATTTCTTACCACTGGCAACAAGGTAGCGAGCAGAAAAAAAACATTTGCCAATTAGTCTGAGCCCTTGTGATTTTGCCACTCTTGCTAACAATTCCAATTTACATTAATTATTCATTTTGAGGCCGCACACACAGTTGTCCCTGCCAGAAGGGCTTGAAAGAGAGGAAGTGCTGCGGTGAGATCTAATCATTCCTGTTGACGCTGTTGTGTTTCAAATACCACCACTTAGCATGTCTGTCATCCGGTTTTTCATCCGTCTGATTTTGTCATGTGAATAATGTTGTAAAGCTGTCATGTTCAGGTCTAGGATGGAGTGTCCCACATCAAATAGAAACTGAATATTTTCAATATGTAGAAAATACACTCATCAGCCACTTTATCAGTAAGCAAGATGAACCTAATAAAGTTGGGCCTGCTGTGCATCCAGAGATGGTCTTCTGTGTAACTTTGTTATAACGGGTGGTTGTTTGAGTTACTGTTCCCTTTCTATCATATCAAACCAGTCAGGCCATTTTCCTCTGACCTCTGGCATCAACAAAGCATTTCCACTAGATTTTTCTCTTTTACAGACCATTCTCTGCCTCTGGAGATGGTTATGTGTGAAAATCCCAGTAAATCAGATGTTTCTGAAATACTCAGACCAGCCTGTCTGGTACCAACAACCATGCCACATTCAGTCTATTAAATCACTTTTCCTCTCCATTCTGATGCGCGATTAGAACTTCAGCAGGTCACATGAACATCACTAAATGCATGTTGCTGCCATGTTATATGATATTTGCGATAATGAGCCGTTCAACAGATGTACATAATAAAGTGGCCAATGAGTGTAAATTGTTTTCTGTGTGTAGAAAAGTTTTGTTAAAATAACAAAACCACTGATCTAGGTTGAGGGCAACAAACTTCCTCTTCCATGTAAAATGTGAAGCACGGAGCCTGAGGCTTGGCTGTTCTGTGTGGTTTCAATCACATCGTTTACTTTGGGTTTCACATTGGAAACAAACTGTTCTCATGGGCTTCGATCTAACGTCAGTCTTGACATGTCCCGTCTGTCTGATAAATGCTTTTCCTGTGACCTTTGTTTCCTGTTTATTCTGTCCTTTAATAAGCATTCAAAATGAAACTCTGCCATTCATCCGGCAGTCTCTGCAGGAGGCAGCAGCCCAGACAGAAAACACCTTGACTCATTGTTCATACTTTCTATCTCTTTTCAATGATGCTTTGTTTATTGTTGTGACTGGAGATAAGCCGGAGCTCAGTGAGTGTTTACTGGGCTGCAGGGGTTTCACATGCTGAGCTGAGGGGTCACAGGACTGGTGCTGAGAGGTCACAGCCTTTATGTTCAGACATACTCTTCAGGGGACTCAGCTTTCTTTGCCCAGCATAAGTCGGAACACAAATAATATCACACACACACACACACACACACACACACACACATACACACACACATACACCACTAAGATGTGTCTTATTAATCACGAGCCAAAGAAGAGGGAAAGAAAACACACAGCTTGACTGCAGGCCGAGGGAGAGGACCTGGCTGTGAGTCGGCAGCAGCCCAGACAGATGTTGCTTACTTGTTGCTTCTCCAGCCATGAGACTCATTTGCCCAAATAGGGATGCAAAAAGTCCATCAGTAAGTCATACCAAAACTGCAGACATTATTAGAATCAAATGGAGCATCTTTCGTTGAATGAGATTTCCAGGAATGTGGAGTTTGAGGTCTGGCGAATGAAGGTGTGCGTGGTTTTATTTTGAAGTTCATTTTCTAATCAGCAAGACTTTCTCAGACATCTTTTTTTTATGTTTGAGCAATTGATGTATTTCATGCTGATTTGCATCAGAGACGGAGTGAAAATTATTCTTCAAAGTAGCGACAAAAAAACAACTTCTTGTGTTCTTTTGGAAAATTAAAAAAAACCCAATGTCCTTTACTTTGGCATCCGTCTGAGTCCCTTAATATATTCATGTATTCAAGACACACTATACACTGTTACTCTACATAATGTTTAGCACAGAGACCTACTTTGCTAGTTTTGTTTTCAGAGCTGTCTTTTAGACATAAAGGCCTATTTATATATTTTGACACCTGCCATGTCCCTCATTTTTCTGCCGTGTCAACTTCAACTTGTTTCACTTTGGCACTGAAATATCTGTGGCGACAGAGGTACCGAACGCCGCTACACCTTCCAGGCTGGATCACACAATAATCAAGGATCCACTCTGACAGAGGTTTTCTGCAAACATGCATATTGTCTGGTGTGACACAAGCAGCAGTGACATGGCAGAACGCTGAAGGGAACGTCTTAATATGACTCGCCGTCTTAGCTGAGTCAGCGCATTTTCCACTTAAAAGTTGACCTCTGTGTTGTACTGTCAAGATGTGCAACAAACAGCGCAGATCCAAACTCAGACAGATCTCATCCTTAAAGTGCAGCCGTTGCCTCGACTACACCAGCAAACCGAGAAGACTGTGAATCATCACATGGACGAAGTTTCACTCCGAGTTGTGCTTTACAGTTGAAACTCATTACTTTACCCAACAGTTTGGCGTCAGCAGAAACGGAACAGAACTTTATAGTACAAACTGTTTTGTTTCACACGTACATGATCATAATATCACATTCTTCAGGAGGAGTATGTGGGCCATGGTGAGGAGATGAGTAGTGTATGGAGGGAGAAAGCTGAAGCTTTTTACTTCTATAGAAGTGCCTGCACCTGCTAGGTGGGAGGCAGAGAGCTGAAGAGGGCTCATGCATACACCGATGTAACAACAATGGTGTGAATCTCCAACAGAGAGAGAGAGACAGTGTGTGCATATGTGTGTATGTGTGTGTGTGTGTGTGTGTGTGTACACCTGCAGCCAGATCGCCCCAGCTGCTCCCACACAGCGCCAAGAGCTATTCCGATCAGCAGGATAATGGTGCCATCAGCGCATGGTTTCATAAGCCGGGGCACTCCGTGTGGAGATGAGAAACTGACAAAATGTATGCATTCTAACAGCAAACCCATTGCAGTGTGCTAGTGCGTGTGTGTGTGTGTGTGTGTGTGTGTGCGTGTTGGGGGGGTGGTCTGCTGTGAGGGTCCCTGACAGATTGGACTGTGGGCGCGCCTTCTTCTCACTGCCACATCATGAAGCTTGTACTGCGTGGAGCCTTTGGGACGAGGACGATGTTTACATCACAGACAAGGTGTGAAATCTGAAAAGAAACACTTGACTGAAATCTTCTTCGGAGGAAGATGATTCATTTGAGCTGCTCCGCATTTACTGATCAGTTTTGTTTTTCTTTATAACTTTCTGCCGGTTTTCCCATCATTTCTGTCCTTCCTAGAGAAATAATCAACTTTTGCCTACCTCGAAACAAATATTTCTACTCAAAACATTATTTCTTTCCGCAAAGAAAAATAAATATAGTTATTAGTAAGTGTAATTATCTTTTCAGGCACTGTGAATGGCTTGGTTAAGATTTGTTTTCGCTGATGTTATGTTTGTTAAGCATTTTAGGATACTCATTCCAAGATTTGAAGACTGTCGACCTTGGCTGCCTGTGTGGTGCTTGTAAGACAGGAACAGATTAGTTGGGGTCTCCTGAGGTGGTATTATTTTACTCTTAGCAATCAGTCATTTATACATTGGGGGATATAACTACAGAAAGGTCATTTCAAGAGAATATGTTAGACTGGAAGGGCTTTAGCTGCAGCTGTATTTCCATCAATCTTCTGTCTCACCAGACGGAAACATAACGCTTCCTCTCCATTCTGCAGTTAACAAGCATGCAGGGTTGGGTTAGGTTACTTTGAAATGTAGCTGGATGCTGAATAAAAATAACCTGGCAATTTATGTAACTCCTGACATCATTCATATAATCTGTTTTGAATTACTTCAAAATCAGACATTGAAACTATTGCATTTTATACTAGAAAAATATCGCAACAATCTTCTTCCACAAGTATTGTTCGTTCTTTTTCAATCTGAACATTTTCAGTGCAAATTAAATGTGCATATTCATTATTCACAGCTCTAAAGATCACTTGACCCAAACTACCAGTGTGCAGTGTGTAATCTACAACATGTGGGAGGCTGTTTCCTTTGTGTACGCTTCTGTTGCTGTTTTCTTAATCAAAGGCCATATGGTGAACTTTGCTCTTGAAACAGAAGAGCACTCAAAACGTTCATTTTCAGGGTAAAAAAAAAAAAAAAAGGAATAAAAACTCCATTACCACAAAAAATCTTAAGAAATATAAGTGAAGTCAATCGACACCATTAAAGAAAGTGCCAACCTTTTGAAATTAATAAAAGACACTGTAACTGTCATCGAATCACAGATTTTTCAAAAGTAGTTTGGGCTCATTACTCATTTTTTTGTAATCTGATTGTATAAACCTGATTATATGTGATCCACGTATTCGTGTCATACATTCTGTACAAGATCATGTCTGCTGGTTCTTTGAAAAGGTAAGAATCTCATCTGCACTCGTCCATGGAAATGGCCATCAGTCCCCAGGGTCAATGGGCTTCTCATGTCAATGACACAATGTCAGGAACACACACACACACACACACACACACACACACACACACACACACACACATTCCTTCAGATTCCATTACAGCCCACTCTATCTCCTCTCCCCTGCCTTCCCATCCTCCATCCTCCAGTTTCACTCTCTCCTCTTACTCCTTCTCCATTTCAACAACTCTTTTTATTCCTTATTTTTTCACTGTTGACATTGTCATTGAATCTATTAACTTCCCTTTGCCCAGCGCGTCACAGGCTCTCCCACCGCAACACAATCTGTGTTTAGAAAGAGATGCAGCTTAATGCCACTGGCATGCATGCAGAAATCTACCTTATACCTCTCTGGCATATTTTGTGGTCTCTCAAAGGGAGTGTCTTCTTTTCCCCAGAGACCGCAAAACAGATGTGTAAAAGGATGTAAGCAGAGTAAACAACACAGCCTGCCAAATACAGCCACATAAAGCAAGTCAGAACACAGTGTAGTGATACCATGGCCAGGTTTTAGTTTGTTATCACTATGCAGGGAAGCTGGGTTAAAAGTTAGATTCGGATTAGTTGACTGACTGATCAGGAGCTACAGGAGGTCTCTGTCTGAATCGTGGCTTCAGAGGCTGTTGTGCGCTCGGCTACCTAACTCACAGCGACTGTTAACCTCCCCATCCATCAGTGGAGAGAGCAGCCGTGACACAAAAAACCTGCGTCTTCCATTAAAGCCCTGACAGAGCCTAATGCCTGTCCTTGCGCTCTCTCCCTCTCTCTTTGGCCCTGTATCTCTCTGTTACAATAATGAAGTCTTCTGCCTTCCCTCTGTTCCTATGAAGTGAGCAACTAAACAAGTCTTTAATAATACTTTTTTGTTACCTTCTCCTCAGTGCCTCTTTGTTTCCCTTGATGCCCTCGTCTTTGAGGGATGAGGGGATCCGCGTTGGCAAAAGTGTGAATTAGCACACAGTCGCACTGGGATGAAAGACCAGCTCTTATTATGGCCTAAACGCATGAGCACACTTCTGGGAATAGAGATGTGTAAATGAGCTCCACACACCAAGTGCTGTCTTTTCTGGGCTGTTGTTTTGCTCTTTTAAATAATTGACAAGGCTGTGCTTGTGAAGACAGGGACAAATCTGCTGAGTTAATGTCCCAGCCAGAGGAGTTTTACCACCAAACGCTATCAATTCTCCCCTACATAGAATTGTTACCGCCATGGCAGTTCATAAATCTTATGTAACCCCAGCTCAGCGATATAACAAGTCGCTATTCCGCCAGCATGTTCTGTTTATTGTTTTGCTGGAGAGCTGGCAGTGGATGACATCTGCTATATTTACCCTCTAGATTACGTTCCATTTCCAAACAACACTTTAACGTCAGGCAGGTCTCCGCATTTGAGCTGGGGACATATTAGTGTGATTGCTGAGGGCAAACTGTTGGCTGTTCCCGGCCATCTGGGGAATAAAGGGACTTGTAGTTCTTATAAGAGTTGGAGCTGTCAGGGGTGCACACATGGCTCAGACACTGATCTTATACTGGGGTGTTGGGGCAGATCCGTGGCAGTGTTCACTGTCACACTGTGGCATCTCTGTGTTCCGCGGCCTCTCGTGGGAATTGAGCAGTGTGTGATTGAGGCCTTGACTGGGAGCAGCAGCTACGAGACACAGCATATATGGTAGTGACTATCTATTAGCCTGACAGTTTTTTTTTTCTTTCTTCTCTTCTCTTTTTTTGACTGCAGGCAAGGCAGGATGCAGCTTTCTCTTCAAGGTCCTTTGCCAACCACAGCAGATGGGTGGAAACCTCTCTTCGGAATAAAAACAGCTCTGAGCTTTCCCCTTTTGCTCGCCATTAAAATCCCAACTAAAAATCCGCCCCTGCACTGCCAAGGAAAGAAAATCCATATCTGACAGTATTTTCATACAAAGTGGCCTTGCTTTACTTCAGACCGCACTGTTGTGACATCTGTCCCTTTGTTGTTCCAAAATGACAGCCAAGAACAAGATGACAAAACGCTCTGAGAGTAGTTTGCTTTTTGAACGGTTTCATCTTAAACAGAGAGGCACCTGGATTTTCGCCGGAGCAACATGCAAAGGAAAGTGCTTCATTAGGATGCACAACTGGACCCCTGCAGGATCAAGGTGATTGGAATGTAAAACGACCAGCGACCGGCTTCACTACTCCTCACGACTGTCTCTACGCCTCCATCCTACCGCAGGGTCTCCCCAGCCACACCTCGTGCCCCCAAAAAAGAAAAAGGCTCGGCTTTATCAGTTAAGGGGGCAAAAGAATGAATGCAGCAAAATACCAACATACATGAAAAAGTCTTACCACATGCACCATGTGTCACAAGTCACCTCTGCATGTAATTTGAGTCCAACAAGGGCTCTTTACTCTTTACCAAGTACTGGAATAATTAGCTTATCTCTGGCACACAAAACAGCACCTTGCACCTCTATTGTGTGTTTGATGCCCAGTGTTTATGATGCAAGGTCTTAATGACATGAATGGTTTCTATGAGTGAGGGCCAATGCTGAAAAGGAAAGCTTGTTAAAGAGGGAAAACAGACAAATGTCAAGGACTCTGCACCCATTCAGAGCAGTAAAATACATTGGGAGAGTGTGAGAGAGGTCCTTTCTGCACCAGAAATAGATTTCTATTTGATGAAGGTAGGGTGCACAGCATTTGAAATGACATTTTGAAAAAATAGGGGGAAAATTGAAACTGGTAATTCCAATCCATGCGTCTCCCAATTGTACAAGCCTTAATAAGGTCAAAACATGGTTCTGCTTCTGTAAATGACTGAATTTAAGACAATTCTGAGACAATTGTAAGGGATTTGCATATAAAAAGATGTGTGATTGTAGAAGACCTTGGCCTATATTCTGTAATTACTACGACTCCATCTGTCTCTGGCCTGCCTTTTAAATAATATTCATCCATTTCTCTCTATCGTATCCAGGGTAAATCCTCTTGTGCTCCTCCAGCCATTATATGAGACAACATCTGGTGCCAGCCAGTATCTCATTGATTCATTCTTAAATGCTGCTTTCAAGGAAATCCTAATGTATGACATTTTCTAAAACTTGGATGAATGTAAACAAAAGTGAAGGCTAAATATGTTTCAGTCGAGATCAATTTGCACTGGTGCCTCACACTGTTCAGACCTGCCAAAAGCTATAGGTGGTAACTTTTATTTTAATGTTTTTTTTTTTCACTGTGTCCTGACAGTCATATGAGACCAGTAATCTGTGAAAAAAATGACAATTGTCAGCTTTCAACGAGATCACATTACTGGAAACAGAATTCGTCATCAGAGCACAGTAGTCTCAGTGAAGCTGTCAATCATGTCAATAACAGCTTGTGAACTGCAGTCAAACCGTCACAGTAAGCAGTAATAAATGGAGATTATGTTACTGTATTGCCTGTTTCTCACCCCTAATGTTCTCAGGAACACATTTTTAGTAGACTGTTTAGCTGTAAAATGAGAACATCTAGCAAACCTTCCCAGCAGCAGGGAGGGAGAGAGCAGCAGGATGAGGTCTCACTCCACTTTAAATGATGGTGTTTCTGCTTTTCCCAGTTTCCTGCCCACTTCAGCTTGAACATGCATGCTAGGGGAGGAGATCACACAACCATATTCTTTGGATGCAAATAATGTATGCCTTGGATCTGTAGAGCCTCATTGTAATCTTCATGTTAACATGCAATCTGCAAGCACAGGAAATGCAGTGCTGCCTGTTGCTGCTGTGTTTCTCTTGTCACAGAAACCACTGACAGTGAATTTTGTGTTGTTATTGTTCTGTCAGTGATTCGCTCATGTTTTTGTTCAGGTACTCTTTGCAGATTTTTCTAATTCCCAAGTCTCGCTTTGTGCTCCACCATGGTGATGGCAGCAGAGAAAGCGCCCCAAGATTATATTTTTAGGTTCATAAAATGTACCCTAATTCAAATGCGTATATAACTATATACATTCCTGAATGTTAAGTTCTGCAAAGTACTCGTGTGTTTACTCAGTATTCATCCATCAAATTTGGTCACTTAAGACTCATGTGGAGGTGTGAACAGATGTACAAAGCGTTGTCCATTTCTGATCGGATCAACCAGGACATATGTTAATACCAGGACTGAACATGGCCTTAGAGTGGGTGTGCGTGTTAAGTGGCTCTGCACTTGCAGTAGGACAGGCCACAGCGTGCATTAACATCACAGGACAGAATTAATCCTAAAGACTGCAGCAATTACCTTAGCCCCAACTGTTCCTAAAAGTCAGTCTGAGCTGTGACAGACGTATGAGCACAGATAACATTTTCCAGAGCACAGACAAGGCAGATATTACAAGCACTCAGCTCAGATGTGACTGTGACACAAGTCTGTCTCATTAAAGTCAGGGACGAGCAGGCCGGCTCTCATGGAGCCTTGGAGCAAGAGGTGAGGGGAGCAGCAGAGCCAAAGACAGGAGCTTTGGAAAATGGAATTGAAAGATGATTGTTGCTCCTTTTTGCTCATCACATTCCCCACTGAGTGATTTAATTTCACTCAGCACCTAGAGCAGAAACTTTCATTTGGAAGCATCTTTAAACCTGCACACTCCAGAGACTGAATTAGCCATTGTTTTCACGTCAAACATCTTGAAATAAATGAGTTCTGACTGTGACATGGATGGAGTGTGAGATTAATCTGAGGCATAATAAACAAGATGAATCAATGCCAGGAGTCAGATCAGTTCAGACTTAATGTCACACAGGAGGGTATGCATGCCTAACCCAGCCAGCAGAATAAATGTTGGCATTGTACATTTCTGCAAACCGCAAATTTGTTGAACCTTGACCTTTTTTTTAAAAAGACAAGTACGATGAATTTCAATGTTTCTGAACTGCTACAAACTGTTTTCACTCCGACATAGTGGTAAGAAAACTCTAGATTTACATTGTGAACTCAAAGGAAAAGTACTTTATTGGAAAAAACACAACTGTATGCAGTTTCTGTAAGTTGATTTTAGGGAGTAACTTCAAACTTTGGAGGTGTCAACAAACATACTAAGAGCTGTACATTTCTGAGCAGATCACCCTGGACAGTGTAACAATGGTGGCAGCTGACTCAGGGTTTTGGTTGAATAAAAAAAAATAGACTTCTGTCAGTTCGGTTTCATTGGGAAAATATCTACTGGATGCATGTAGATTACAAGGAGCATGACAAGGTAAAGGTTAGAGGTGTCTGTTTAACCCGTCACACCTCAAAACCTCCACATTCCTAGGGCCATGATGCCTGATGCCTATACTGTGCCACCAGCCCAGTGCTAACGCAAAAAAGTGTGGATAAAAATGTTTCAATGGTTCCCAGAAACATACCACGCCAGCATTTCTTTCTGGTGACTTCTGGCTGGCACATCAGTGTGTACCCACTGCAACACATGCCTGCGCTTTTGAGCTCACACACAAATCAAATGACAAATCTGTTCCTTTCTTTACTTGATAATAAGGAACAAAAATGTACACGACATACGCTCCCCTCTCTCCTTTTCTTAACCTCTGCTCTATCTTGCGGCCATGTGCCAGTCTATCTTGAGGACTTGCTAACTCTCAATGCCAAAAAGGGCAGATGCCCAGGTGCTGGTGTAGCTGAATTGCTGTCCTCAGCACACAAAGGCAATGTCGCCTGGGGAGGATGGCTCAGGAAGGGGGAGAGCTGTCAAAGTAACAGGAGAGCACCTGGGATTACTGTCAACCGTCTCCTGGACTATCTCCCTCTGCCCCTCCCCCACCTCCCTCCTGTCTCCTAAGATCTATGGCATTCTCATTGACATTGACCTTTAAACTCCAATTAGCCACTTAATCAGAAATTAATTATTAATATTAGAAAAACCAACAGGGCTTAGGTTGTTTGTCTCTTTCACCTCATTATCATCCGCTAATGACCATCCTTGCATCTCATTTCCACAACAAAGGCTGAGGAGATGGTGTTTGCACAAGAATCAGGTGATTTCTCTAAAAGGGCAACCGGAGATGGGCAGAATTATTTTCCACGCATGTGCTGTAATTTTCACCCCTGACTCCCCTTGCAAGTCGGAATGTCCTGTGGATTTAATCACTCAGATGTCTCTTCAGACTGCATAAATAAGAGAGTCCTCAGCTGCATAAGAGCACTGCATCCACTTCTGAACTCCGAGCCCTCGTGCTCTAATTCAGTGTGAAATGGTTGACAGGGAAGTGTGAAAATGGCCTCCGGAAAAAAAACAACAACAGTTCATTGGGAAAAAAGTGACATGCCGACCAGTCAAAGCTGTCCTCTTAACACACACACACACACACAC
>JAOWBC010001387.1:17868334-17895559 GCA_028566105.1 Hypoplectrus providencianus | reverse complement strand
CTCTCTCTCTCTCTCTCTCTCTCTCTCTCTCTCTCTCTCTCTCTCTCTCTCTCTCTCTCTCTCTCTCTCTCTCTTACGAACACTACACTTCATATTATTGATACCTACTATAAAAGCATTTATTGATCAAATAACAGTATTTGTAAATGAGGTTATTTCAAAACAATTAAACACTTAAATGTAGTTATTATTTTTGAATGAATTTTTATTTTTAACCTCAATGAATTAGTTGACATGTATCATCCGCTGTTGCATTCTAATTTACTCTTTTTTTTATGTCTTTTTTGTTTAAATATTTATTTATGTATTTATTTATTTTAATTGTTTATGTATTAATTGTTATTTATGTTAAGATCGTTGAAACAGTTTATAACTTTGGCCTTAAAATATGTCGTTTTAATTTATGTTTTATTTATCTATATTGTGAATGCCTGGTTTTACTTTCGTTTTGTTTGATTCATATACACCGTATTGATCTGTCCTGGTTTATCGCTATGGTCCTGCTGTCCCGTTCAGTGACATCGATCATATCGGTGCTCGACTGCTTTTCACTTTCCTCTTCAGTCGATTGCTTGTGGCTTCCTCTTCCTCACATGTTTCATGTTTGGGAGAAAGAAACATGGCAGAGCTAACAAGTGAGTCCCAGGTTGTTCCTGTCAAAAAGCCCACAGGTAAATATTAACGCCGGATATAAATTATATAATACAGCAAGAAGGGAAATTAATAGTCAAACTATCTATGAGATAGCTGGCTTCTTTGTTGCTAAAGCGGAGCTCACACTCAGCTGTCTTCAGCACATTAACACAGCAGTCTGTCTATAATGCAAAAAAAAATAATGATTAACTACTTTTTGTGCTCTGTGCATGGTGTTTAATAGCTACCCAGCTGTGTTCAGCCGGGAAACATTAGCTTTTTTGCCTGAGAGGAAGCATCCTATCGGCGTCAGTGTCGGTCAGTCTTCGTGAGTGTGACGCACACGAGGCTGCTGACAGATGAGTGATGTGTTTAAGGGTTTATGAAAGATGCTGTATGTTTCGTAGCCACTGTACCTGCCACCAAACGTGACACTTTCTGTGATTGCAGAAATACCTACCGTTGAAAGCAACATCTCAGATGATAGATGGTTTTTTCAGCGTGATTTCACAGGATTGCATCATATTGGAAACATTTTCTATCTTCACTTTAAACTGTGTTCCCACTCAAGACTTTTTTTGTTGAATACAAACACATAATATTGATGTATTGACACTGATATTCGAGCACATTAACAGGAGATTGTCTGCAATTAAAATTTGGCTTCTATCTTCAAAAAGGGGCAGCTGAGAACCAATCAAGAGCAGGAGAAATCCAAGGGCATTAGAAAAATATTAACAAGCATGTTTTTGAAAATACCAAATTGTTCTGTTAATTGCACTATATTGAAACTAATTTGAAAGGCCAATGTTAACAACATGATGAAATTAGAGAGCTTGTTATTTCAAAATATTTAATTGGTCTCATTTATAAAGTATTTAACATTTGTATTTTTTTGTTATATAACACGCAGAAAAAAAAGTTGTAAGAAAGTATTTTTTCCCATCTAAATGCATAGTTTAACTCGACAAATGACAAATTAAAGATGAGGCCTGTACTGAAATGGGTTGTGATCGGTTTGCATTTTTAGAAGTTGGGCCCTGAAAAAATGCTTGAGGAACACGGCTCTTGAGACTAGCGCATATGTTAGTCTTATTTGAATGCCGAATTCATTTCAAATAAGAAATTGGATCTCTCAGTTTCCCAAGTGGTTTCATTAGCTGAGTGTGCAGTATCAGAAGAACAAAAATATCCTGTAAGCATAAATATTGCTCTTATAACTTGTCATTGGGGCACTTATTGAAATACTTGCAAATTCCACATTTTAACTCAAGAGTGTTACTGGTGGATATTAAAATACTTTTTTTTTTTTCATTTTTAAATTGGAGGTCAAATAAAGTAACATCACTGAGAGTGTGTGTATTTGTGGACCACATTTGAATATCAGTCAAAGTTACCAAATGTGGTTCCTCGGCCAAAAAAGTGTTAAGCCAGTGATATGATATTTGCTTATATTTGAATTTATTGATTTAATGATTACAAGACAGGACAGTCTGGAAATCGGCTGATAGTTATTAAGATTATTTTTATCACCACCCAAATCCAACTGAAAGGGTTTGAACAATCTGTCCATCAACTCCAGGGAGTCTTTTTCTCTCTGACAAGCAATGTCAAAAAGCCCCACACACTGCAGATCATCCGTGCATCAAGTGAGAGGATGCACGTTTGTTGATAAAGAGGTGGAAGGTTATGATGATCCCTGTGGAACGCATCTAAGAGGAGGCTGCAAAGGAAAGTCTCTCAACGATCTAAAAGGAGAGGGCCTATAAGGTTATTTTCTAATTAAGTTTACTTTCAGCAAGAGGCAGGAGTTCTCAGTGTGTTTCAGCCATTTGGAGAATAATGTAAGACAGAACAGGAGCAGCAATTTTGATTGACTGCATTTTTGTTTGTTTAAATTTTATGATTAAAAAAAGTTATTTTCTTGGACTGCGCTGCAACAATCGCTCTAGTCAACTGAGCAATTAAGCTGTAAAAGAGGAAACAGTGTCATTGGTGTCTGGTGGCAAAGATTTATAGAGAGAGGCGTTCAGAGGCAGCATGAATTATGACAACTGCGGTGTGTGACTTTTTTTAATGAAGTTTTGCATTAACATTTTTTCAGAATAAATACTTTTCCAAATAATATGCAATATAATTTGGAGTTATTGATTAGACTCAACACAGAGCCAGCCAAGTCGAAAAACAATGATACAGAGAAAAGTTTTCCATCTCCTTGCCGTAAACAATGGAAGTGTAAGCCAAGGAAAAATTACCAGTAATCACACAAAATGTGCATCATGTAGCTTGCATCTAAAGTAAAAAGGAGTAAACCGTGCAATTGAAGTCCCTACATGGAATTGTACACTGTTAAAAACAGGACTGCCTGTACTTTTAAACAAGTGGGGCAACATCATCTCTGCTGGTAAAATCAGAGCAAAATCTATCAACTTCTTTCTCATTTCAGCTGCAATTTCAAGCTAACCAGAAGCTTGTAAGAACATTAATAAGAGGCTAAGTGGAAACATTTGCAGTGCTCTCCAGTTCCACAGCTTTCATACCCCTTAAAATGTGGACTTATCTTTGTAGAGGAGAGAGACACATTTGGATGTAGAAAAGCAGCTTTCCTAGAATGTATTATTATTACCCATTTTCACATCCCAAAAGGCCAGTCTGAACTGTAGAACATGTCTGACACACGTTTTGAAGCCTGTGCCTCGCTTCATTCGGTACAGAGTGACTGGTACTGGTGGTTCCTGCTGAGTAACTTCACTGATTACTTCAGTGTTATTATCTGACTGTGGCACTTTGCATGATGGTCTGGGGCTGATAGATATGGCATCCTTGCTGGAAACCTGTATTCACTGCATTGCTAATAGCTCTTTCATTAAACTTTCTCCTCAGTCCGTGGACCAAGGCGGGTAGCCAATCAAATACCAGATGAAATCCTGCAAGATCCTGAGCTGCAGGAGGCGATCAAAGCCCTGCCTGCAAATTACAACTTTGAGATCCACAAGACGATTTGGAGAGTGAGGCAGGCCAAAGCAACGAGAGGTGAGCTCTGTTTTTTTTTTTCCTAATTCACTAGATTCATTTACAGTCGTAGAATAAGCTTTATTGCAAAGGTAAAATAGGTTCTGGGTGGGCCTCACTAAAGAAAACTGAACGTTTATTAGGACATAATGTTAAAGCAGAGCCAGCCATGTATCCCACAATGTCACAATGCTAACGAGTGAAGTCTAAGCGCGGCACTGAAATCTAAAGTAATTATGCCAGAGGCTTTTAAATTGTCAACCAAGTTAAATTAGTGAAAGTGGAGCGGACGCTGGAAAAATTACTTCGAAGTAAAGGATCTGCAGTAAATGCAGTCTTTTACACAGCCTGTATATACGAAAGTAATAGCTTCATTTTAGAGTCACATTAACTAGCAGGAATGGAGTACAAATTATGCTTTTTGGTAACCTTCTGAGCCCCAATCAACGTCAGGCTGTCTTTTCTTTTTTCTTTTTTTTTGCTCCTGTCATATTTTTACTCACTGTGGCCTAATTTGTTGCTGTAATATGTAAGACCTGCACCTCTATGGAAACAGCACAATCATCTCTACTCAAGAATCAACTCTAAAATGTCTTTTGCGCAATATAACTGGGTTAAAACACCGTACATCACCAGAAAGAAAAAACTAAGTTGCATTACTTTGTCAGTTTATTTTCCAAGAATTAGAATGACATTGAATTCATTCATTGAATGTATGTAACATTTCAAAAGTTTAAAAATATTTTTAAAAATCTGCTTACACTCCTTGTCCTCTCCACTCTGCTCTGCGTAAACAGCCTGTGGCTCAATTCATTGAGACTCTAATGTAGAGATTTTGATTGATTTGTGGTTTGTCATTTTTTCTGATGGTGTTCTACACGATTCAATTCACGGTAATTAGAAATGTGGAAATCTGATGATTATATCTGCTTTTTAGTTTCCTGTTATGATAAAGTGAGTAATTCTGCAGATATATTTTTATCTTTTAAACTCGCTGGTAGGTTGTGAGGGATCTCTGTCCCCAAAAGTGATACTGACACCAACAACCATTACACTGTGTCACTGTACACTTTGTCACTGTTATTCATAAATATTTATTTTATGCCCATTAATGTCAGTGTAACCTCCAGATGAAAATGGCATTAGGTTCAGCACTTAAGTACTTCACTTCCCTCACACCTCATTAACAGCTGCTTAGCATGTTTAGCAGTGATTGTATGAACTATCGGCATGCACAGCCTGAACAGTCTTATCGTAAAAGTGTGCGAGCAGTCGTTCAAACATCCATGAGTCCATCTGTGCTTTGACCTACTTTGACTTTATTGAACAATCTGTAACCTGTGAGCTTCACACAGGTTTATCCAGTGTTGGTACAAATCAAAAACAGAGCCAGTTTCCAAAAGGCCATGAAGATAATCCCACCGGGACATCAAAATCTTAATTCATTGAACAAATATTTAAGATGCAGGTTATACAGATTTTAAAATCAAAAACAAGGAATCAGTACAACATTTAGTGTATTTCTGCTTTTTCATGGCGATAGTATGGCTGGGTGATGAATTGACTTATTAGGAAATGCATCTGAGTGGGAGAAATGTTGTACACTTGAGATGTTGCTGCCCATAAAAATCTGCTAAAAATCTGCTAACATTAGCAGAATCATTTTCACGTTATAGCCTGTCCGAAAAGAAAGGTCCAAGTGGAAAACTAAATACCAAACTACGAACAAAACTTCCCCTTACGGGCATCTGGCCAAGAAGTACCTCTCTTTCCCTGCTATGAGTCCCATGTCAGAGAGTTTTATTTTGTTCAAGAGGAGGCATTTTATTTTTTTTAAGCGAGTTTGAAGGTGAACTGTGTCACTTTCTGAGAAGTGAACCTTTTCCTAGGTAACTATCGAAATTCAGTCCCTGGAAATTAAAACACTGTTTGAAGTCATGGAGTTATATTTTTTTCACAGTTGTTTCCACGAGCAGGCCTCAATACTTTGTTTACAAGCATATTTTTAGATGTGTGCTTGGTTGCACTTTGGCCTCAAGGGGAAATTCAGGTCAATGTATTCATGTCAAAAGGGAAAATCAGTTTCCCTTTGCTCATAATATTGTTCAAATTAAAACAAAGCTTGTTTTGAATTTTTTTTTTGTCATTTGTGCTTTGTATTTACAAAGGGAAAAAATAGTTTGGATATTTTTATTGAATCTGCTGTGAAAAATTCAGATGTTGCCCAGCCCTGGGTGATATCATTCAGAGAGAAGCTTTTGTTCACTGTTATTGGTCAGACACCAAAGAGAAACACAATGCTTTTCACAATCACTTCCATGTCCAGTGTGTTGTGGAGTCGGTTAACACTGAATTTATGAGGGGGATGTGTTTGCCTTTTTTTGATCTTCAGGGGGGAAAATTCCCTCAGGTCCTTTTATTGACAGAGCTGCAGGCTTCAGCTGATCTCACCTTCCACAGATGTTTTTTGTTACTACAAACAAAACAAGACATCTTATTTTTTAACCTTCTGGCCATGCTGACATTACTATCTAACTGTCTTGCTTGCTTGTTGTGAACAGGGCTAAACAGTAATGATAAAAACTAACATGACCAGCTTTATCAACATAGCTAAATAGGCTTCTCACATTTGGTTTCATGTTTTTTTTTTGGTCATAGTGTGACTATTTCTGCATACTAAACAGTCTTTGAACATCATAAACCGGGTATGACTAAAAAGCTGATGCAATGATGTTAGTCCCAAAAGTAGCCATTTGATTGTAATGAGAGCATTTTTTTTTTTAAACTTAACCTGACTGTATAAAATGACCTTTTATGACCTATGGGTTATTGACAGCCTCATGATATATGGCTTTGCTGGATATATTCATCATTCAGACCACATTCACAGGATATCAGACTGTGCAGTGTTGGTGTTTCCCTTCAGTTGCCTTATTGTGTGAAATTGTGTTGTGAAGTTTAAGTTCTACTCAAGGACAAGTACACTTGTAATTCACAGTTCTTTTGGTGTTATGCGTTGTTTTAAAGTGGAATTTTGGAGGGCTTTTTTTTCATATTTTTATATCTTTTTTGACCCATATTTACAGCGAAGCATGGCCTCATGAAGAAAGAAAAGTCTTCAAATCCTATCTCAAAATCAAAAGGAGGGAAAATATTCTGATTATCAACCAAAAAGTTATCACCAGCTCGAGCTGTCTACACGTCAAATCTTTTGCAATAGTATCTTTTGTTTGTTGCTGTTGTATCAAGATAGAGGTCATTTAAACTGATACGAGATATGGGTCACTTAAAAAATAGTACAGTCAAACAGAATAATCAGATCTGAGCAAAATCTGAATTGAGTAGTCAGGCCTGCAGTGGGATTGTAGCCTCAGGACTAACTGAGTGTGGGCACAGTGGGAGGCTTCACTGACATCGATGTACTGAATGCTGTGATCTACAGCAGCAGGCAGATCTTTTTTTGTTGCTCCATGATAGTACTTTATTGTTTTACTCGCCTTTATACCATTTATTATAATAATAAAAAAAAAAAATGTTATTACTATCAGGAAGCTTTAAAGAGCTGCAGTGGGGGCAGAGCTATTTTTCTAAATTACAAAATCAGTCAGAAAACCAAATAAAGAAGAAATGAGAAAGCCTGTCGATGCATACAGTTGTTCCCTTTAACTATCTATTTGCAGAGGCAGTATTAGATATAACATCATTTGCAGGGTTTTCATAAATTGAGTGTAATATTAAAAAAAACACAGCGGGACTAATCAAGTGGTGTGAATGCTTGTACTGAGAGTCGTGTGTTAAGGTGCTCAGGCACGGCTGCTATTCATTGTCTGCTGCATAGTAACGGGAGCAATTTAACCGAATTTAAATAATGATGGAGACAAAATTCTCATATTCATGCCTGCACACTTTATTCCTTCATCTGTCTTAGAACAGATTTTTAAGGAAGTATTTACAAAATTAATGGCAGAAACAAAACCAAAAAGAAAGAAAGGTAGATGAAAATAAATCCATAAATAATAAAACATAAAGGGGGTATTATATTGTAATATAATACAATGTATCTGCATTTGTTCTGTATTTATTGTTATTTGATTGTGTGTAGTTGTCAGTGTGTATGTGGCACACAAATGGTAAATCAATAGATTATTAAGACCAAAACCAACACCAAAATCAGTTCTCTTCCAATACCGTAGTCTACCCAATTAAAATAACTTTGCTGCAACCTACTGAAGTATATCTAAATGACACTGCCCTTGTCGTGAGGCTGATTTTCTTCCCTAAAAATTAAAGTATCAAACAAAGCTTGCTAACTAAGCAAACTTTTCCTTAAAGTTACTAATGGATCTATTTCCTGTTGTTCTGAAAATGTATGTCTTAAAACTGCTCATATTAAGATCAGTTGTGAGTCTTGTACAGCATTTGTAACTGACAAAGATTAACGTTCAGGGCTTTCTATTGCTTATAATTCAAATGTTTCAGTCGTTTTTCACTTTAAAGATGGTTTCACATTTTTAAGTCGATCTTAAAATAATTCGACATGTACAAGATACCTTCATAAAGTCATTTCAAAGTAAGTGAAAGCCTACAAAATATTCTTATAATTTACAGTACCAGTCAAATGTTTGAGTACACCTTCCTATTCGGTGTCATTTTTTCTTTTTTTATACTAAATCTTCTGCATTGTAAATCAACATTGAAGCCATTAAAACTACGATGAACACACATGGCATTATGTTGTAAACAAAAAGTGTTAAAAAAAACCCGAATATGTTTATATTTTTGATTCTTCAAAGTAGCCACCTGTTGTTTTGATGGTTTCAAACACATTAAGAAGGCAAGAAATTCCACAAATTACCTTTTGACGAGGCGCACCTGTTAGCTGAATAGTAATCCAGGTGAATAACAGAAAGTAACAGGTTTGCAAAGCTGTCACTGAACCAAAGCCAGCTATTTCAAGGAATTTAAAATGCACAACATTGATGTTTAATCAATTATTTCTTATATATTGTTTCATAGTTTTGATGGCTACAGTATTTATCATGTTGAAAATAAAAAAATAAAAACATGGAATGACAAGGTGTGTCAAACTTTGACTGGTACTGTGTATATGTGCATGTGAGTTTTGTGACTACGCCTTGATAGCATTTGTATATTTCCTCAGGCTTGGTGCTTTTTGGTGCAACAGGTCTTGGTGTAGTGTTACATTGACGGCCGCCAGCTAAAGAAAAAATCGTCCTTCACTAATGTAAATGTCAGAATGTGTCGTCCTTCACTCGCTCCTGCCTTGGGTGGAAATATGCAGATGGCATGCCGAGGGGATTGAATCATTCTCTAGATGTCCCTGTGGGGAGCGTGTGGTTTAGCGCAGCCTGCTGCCTTTTGTTGTGTGACGTTTTTTTTTTTTTTCTCTTTTTTTTTTTTTATCAGAGCTCATCCCTTCTCTCTCTCTCTCTCTCTGAACTCAGAGAGCATAACTCACCTTATCACCCCTGTCTCTCTCTGTTCCTCTTTGTGTCCATCTGTTTCTTTGACAGCCTTTGAACTCCTCTTGAGTCTCATGCGCAGTGCTTTTTGAAAGAGGGGACAGAGAGATACAGTAGGATTTTATTTTACCTTATGAATAGTATTTTAAAATAAAGCTCTGTGTTTTGCCTCCTTTTTCTCATTTTAATCTAATTGTGTGTTGTGTTTGAAATAATCTGTTGCATGTTACGGCGGTTTAAAAGTGCAGCCTAGAAGTTCAGAGTTTTCTTTGTCTTGTTTACTGACTCACATTTAGTTAAGATGCAGACAACAATGTAATTAGGTGATAATAACAAGCTGACTTGAGTCTTTTGTTTTGTAGGGAAACAAATTTTTTGATGCCTGGAATAGAAATTCAGACCAACAAACAAACAAACCAGATGGAGGCTCTTCCGGCCAGCCTTTCACAAACAAATTGAAGCAATGTGCTTTGGCTGACGTTGGAACAAATTGAATTCACACGTCCCAGCCCATCGCGTTTTTTTTTTTTTTCATCTAAACTCTTTATGTGTACCCAGTTAATGACGTTTGCCCTCTGTGATTGGTTAAATAAGAGACGTCAGTATTTGAGGGTGATTTAAAACTTAATAAGGACACATTTCTTTAAGTACATGAAATAAATAGTATTTTTTTATGTACAGATCCGGCCACTGACCATTAAGCCCTAATAGAAACTACCTTATGTGTTTCCAGGAAATAATATTTGTCCTTTTGTGTTTAGTTTGAAGCAATTTAAATCACAAAACATATTTTATTGACATACCTTCATGACAGACATTTATCTTTCTATTGAAGCTCTCATCTCGTATTTATTTGAACCATTTTGTAATGGCTTTTGTTCCTACATCACTTGTTCAGCCTTGCACACAACTTCTAACTCCTTTTTGGAAAAACAGAAGAATTTAAAAAAAAGACATGGAGATAAAGCCAACAAAGCAGAAAAGCAGATCGGCCTTGAGTGTCTTGGGGGACCTTGAATTCATGAAAGTGTTCCACTGCGGGGATTGTGAATCGCTCGGGGAGTTGTTCTGTTTCCCAAGGTCTTCTCACAACTTAACAAAAGACAATCAAAAGATAAGCAGAGTTGACAGTTTCTCTTTAGATGTTTCCTTGAGCTTCAAGACAATAAGCAACATGTGGAGCTTTGAGTTCCTCCTCCTAGTTTCCCCGGTATTTTTCTCTGCTGCAGTCACTTTTACGAGAGGGCGGGGTTGGGAAAAAGATGTGTCTGTAACTACAGTGGTACGGGTAAAAAGCAGACCTCCACCAAGGCAACGATCAATTGTTTACTCCTCAGATGGTCCTATTTCCAGTGGTGGAAAGGCGTTCTTCCAACTGTGATGTGTTCAATAGCTTTAAGTCGTAATGTAAAAGCAACATGGATGCTTCATAGGGGAGTTCGATATTTGAATGCACGAATCATCATGAATGCAGCACCAAAGCTTCAACAAGATCTCCAGCCTACACAGCAGAATATACTGTTTCTTAATACTATACCCATAAAATTGGAAGTAAATAAATGTCCCTCTATGGCAGCATTGAAGTAGTTACAAGGGATATGAGCCATGGAAGATGATTTACAAATTGTGAACCACAGATGTTACATGTAAATGTTAAATATCTTTAAAAAAAAATGTTTACTTTTGTTTTCACATGAGACACAAACACCTTTCTTGTGGGTGAAAGTCTGCCGTTTGTTCGACCCCTACCTCCCTAGGTATCACATCCGCAATTTAAACCTATCACTGCAGATCATGATGACTACATCAGCAAGATGGCTGCAGAGGATTTCCTCAAACATAAATATGAATCGTATCTTTCTGTCTGTACTCAATTTTCAGTTGAAACCAGTCTTTTTTCTTGGCCCTTGCTTCCACAAAGATCCATTGAATTTGAGCCAGTAGTTCAAAATCCCTGATTCCTTGCAAACACATAGACGGAAAACAAAAGTCTCATGTTCCCCATAATGTTGTAATAACATCATTGTTTGAATTTTAAATACAGTTTTAAGTAGTGACACACAGATGCCCCCCCCACTGAGCAGCAGAGGAAAAAAAGTGGCTGGTGCCTTGTTTTTTCCCAGTGAATTATGGTGCCCCTCTAAAGAGTCTCTTTGTGCATCCCCCAATAACAGAACTACTGTTTTCATTCATCCCCAAATACAAAACGGCTCCCCAGTAAGTAGTCCAAGATGTGCTTTCCTCCTCCGTCTGAACAGCATGTTCCTTTATAGAAAACATGACAGCGGAGAGAGCGCTGGCTGCCAGAGTTAAAATTCGAGCAGATCACAGTCAGTAGTATCTACAGGCTGGACAAACACATGTGGATGCACGTGTTGGCTGAATAAAGCTTTGATAATCTTAAATACACATCTTTACATTCATTAATAAATTTGTTTTTGTTATTGTGCCTTTTATGTCCTAAAGACTACTTCTGTGACTTCTTACTTCTAAGGCACACATAGATTTATTTTATATACATATTGTAAAGACTCCGAATGTACACAATTCTACAATGATGATTGATGATATTAATTCATAATAATAACAAAAGTGTTATTTAATTCATCACCAGATTCACCTGTTTGCAGTGTTGTGTGGTTGTGCATTGTGATGACAAGACATAGTTTCTGCATCATTCATGAGATTCTCCTTTTGAAAGTAAAAGTCTTAAAATGGACAGTGAATAAAATATAATTCATGCTCTCCATGTGATGTTAGAGCTGCACAAAATGTTTTAGAGGGCCACCATTGGACCATACTCTGGGGAGCTATGCATAAAATAAACTCCTCCTGTCTCATTTTATGTCCGTGTGTTTTAGGTTCTGTATTTTTGTGTTTTTGGGGGCGGGAGAGCGCTTCCAGAGATGGAAGCAGCTTATCATTCTTGCATGAAAACTCTAACATGCATTCAAACAGCCTGTCCCACCTCCGGCATCTGACTCACCTTTCGCCGGGGGCAGCAGATGGAGAAAGCTCTTTGCTTCTGTCAGCTGAAGCAGAGGTGTGCTCTGAAACCTTTCTCTGTTAATAAACTTGCCCTTTTCGAGGTAATGACCTGTCTTTCACTGTCTACATGAGCGCCTGGTGATCCCTTAACCTTTCATCAGTAAGAATTGCTCTCACTCCTTTTCACACTGGCCCATCTCTCACTCCATCTCATGGCCATCCACCCTCAACCTCCTTGGCCTTTTGTCCGTCCCAGCTTTTATTGTTTAATGCTGTCTGGCCCTGAAGTCTTGAAATTGTTTCAGGTCTAGTCATGTGAAAACGCTCTGAATTCAGCGTCTTCGAATTCTAAGTGTCCACTGAGACGTTGATGGATTTATTGAAGTGAGGTGCGGCGGTGTTTGACTGCGAGAAAATGTCATGGCTGATTGAAACCAAGCCTTTGTCTCCATGTGCTCGCTCCATGTGTCTGAAACGGTGGCCACGGACTCACACTCAACCTGTCGACACCTCATGAGTGCATGTTTGTAATCATATCTAATCTACAAGAACCATACATGAATTACTGTGTTTCAAAGAGTAAATGGCAGAAGAAAAGTTTCGGCAGGAGCCCTTGCTGATACAGAAACACATATCAGCATTGTATTGAAGTTCAATACAGTCTCAACTGAAAATATGAGGCTGGACTCCTGCAAAATAAATGACAATATAGCCAGCAGAATAAGATTCATACTTCCTTTTTCGATCTTCTGCCATCTTGCTGACTTAACAGAAATTTTACTTACTTTTTTACGCAGCTTCAGACACTGTTATGTGAACTATTCATTTCTATGTAACTTACAGAAGTCACTCTCTTATCTACTCACTTCATCTGTCATTTATATACTTTTTTTTGGGTTTAAACTGTTTAATAACGACTTTCCAGGAAGTTAGGCCAAAGGTCAGTGGTCCTGTTGTCTACATTTCTCAAACAGCACAAAATACAAACCGTTTGTTCATGTTTAATGACGTGGACTATTTTTACCAGCATTTTCAGGCAAACAACTTAAATGTGTCTGCTGTCAAACACCATATGAAGTTTTTGAAAAGACAAAGCAAGTTATTATTAGGAATAAAGATCTGAAGTGGATGCTTTCTGATGGTACAGCTGAAGAGCGTGTGAGTCTCAGTAATAACAATGTTAGTTCCAGTTGTGACAGTGAAAACATTATCAAACTAAAGGCCAGCTGAGATGATAAAAAAGGAAAGCAGGGCAAGCGTTATTATTGACATTTTGAAGGATTTGCCTTCACTCAGCATCATATTTGCTTATCCTTATGTCTCGTCATGCTCTCATCCTTTCCCTCTGATCCACCTCATGCTCTGATTCCTTTTCTGTTATTCCTTGCGGGGCTGTACTTGACATCATCAATATCTTATTAGTCTCCGATACCAAGATGTCGTCATGTTTATTTGATGACGAGATGGCAAGATTAATGTATACTAAGTCTAAGTCTGGAGCTACCAAATGATATAAGATCTTTAATGCAAAAGCCACAAGACAGATCTTGTTAAAAATTTGCAAAGTACATTCAGATTTTCAACTGCTTTAAAACGAGGAAAAACATTATAATGTTATCCTGACAGGAAAGCCAAGAATGTTTAGTTCAGTTTGTGTGAGATGGGGAAACTCAGACGATTTAGACTTGTTAAAAATCAAAGTCGTTGAAGTGATGTTAAAATATGCTTTTTGGAAATCAAAAAAACTTCAGAAAGGATAGGACACGACATCAAACAAGCAGCTGATCAGAATCACCTGGTCTGGCTGTTAATTCAGCCACAATGAGGACTAACGCTAACAATGTCAATGTCAAATGTGAACATTGAATTAAACTTCCGTATTATTTTAAGGTTCATCCTTAAGATTAACTGCTCTCAGTTGTCAATTTTGTTTTAAAAGCGTAAAATATTGATTTTGATTCTTGTGACTAATTTCTCTTTCTTTCAGGGCTTAATTCTATCTTGCTGTCAGAAGCTCATACTGTTTTCTTTTATTTTTTAGTTTACTTTAGTTATTAAAAACGATGAGCTCACGCTTCCTTTTTTATAAAGAGTTCCCTAGGAAATATGTGAGAGCAAATTCCTGAACAAGTAATTCACCTGCAACTGCTTTTCAGAGGTGGAGAGTCTCTCATGCAATACTGATCTCTTCACTTCCATTAGCAGCAAATCCAGCAATCTCACATGACATCTCAAGTCATCATTCATGTGATTTTTCTTTAAAGAAATATGCATAAAGGAGAGGGCCGCACTTCACTGATTGCAGGCAGGGTGCATTTGAGATGCTTCCAGGCTCTTCTGCCTGTTTGATAAAAAAAACATGCCTGTCTCTCGACACAGAGTCTGAAACGAGGCAAAAGCCACTCAGTAAATCCTGCCCTAAATTAGCTTTTTTTTCTCCATTGGTTCATCTCAGCTGGTGTCACACATCAGTAGATTAGTAGGTCTCCTGTTGTCAGCACGCAACACCATCAGCAGGACCGATGGTTGTTAATTGGTCACTTGATTTCAGTTTTTACAGGAGCCCCATGGATTTTTTCTTTCACGTTAAATTCTAGCTGTGAGACATAAAGTTGTGTGACGCTGGGGAAGGGCGGGTTGGAGGGTGGGGGGAGTGGAGAGTTGGGTTTTTTGTGTGTTTCTGTAGCAAAGAGAGTGAAAGTGACTCACAGAGCCAGTGGCAGGCACGGAGACAGACAGGAAAAAGAGAGAGTTTAATGGCTCCGTACAAGCCATGAGCTGCAGAGATAGGCCTGTGGTGATTGGTTTGGACTATATTTCCAACAGCCCGTCACTTGCTAAAATAAACCAACAGTACTCCGGTTGCAGAGGGGAAATTACCCTGAAATGTCACTATCTGCTGTCAGTTGAGCACTCTGAACCAGTAGCAGAGGCTATGTATAACTCTGCTGTCCAGGATTTATTAAATAACATGTTGCCGTCACTCTAACACGCTTGTTTCCCCTCTTCCCAGTGGCTCTGCAGCTTCCAGAGGGCCTGCAGATGTTTGCCTGTGTCATCGCTGACATCATTGAGAGGTACGCTTTTGTTGTTGTTGTTTTTTTAATTATTATTATTGCTTAAGTTATTTTAGAGCCTATGAGTAAGAAGAAGGCGCAGAAGTCAAGCCAGGAGAGCAGGAACTTTAACTGCCGCAGCCACTCGGTAGTCATTAGGAGAGCGAGAGCTTTATCGTAATTCCCCGACTTCGACTCAATCAGGGATTCAGCAGAAAATGAGACATGATTACGCTGTTTTAGGACAGAGCAGATATCACAGCTTCCCTCGCTCACAGTTGAAGTAGGGAAGAGATATTATTCTTGTTAATTACATCTTGTTTCAGTCTGCATATGCCCTATTGCACACCAGCACTCGATCACACCGACACCACAAAGTTTTGTTGTTGTTTTTTTCATCCTGCAGCAGGAGTTTCAGCACTAATGTGTTCTTTATGCCGGGCTGTGGTTTGCCCTACGCTGTGATAAATACATTTTGTGCTTGGTTAATACAGACACATTTAAAAAAAGCCTTTTCTGTGAGTGCTGCAATGAGGCATGAGAAACAAGCCCCTGTTCCTTTGTTGTCGTTGTTTTATTTCTTCTATGGTTTTGGCCTCTGTGGTCTCATAGCACCTTTAGTTGGCATCTCTTTCTCAGGAGCTTTGTCCGCTAAGTGTTTTCTCAAAGAAAATAGGTGCTATCATTAATCGGCCAAAGTGGATTATTTTCATAGGTGTTTAATCAATACGAACTCGATTACGAGATGGACAAGATGAAGAATAGAGTGGCTGGAGCTGTTATATACTGGGCGGAAATTTGATTTCATAAAGGAAGCCTGCATCATCAACATCAGTTTCACTGGATTATCTTGATCTTCACGCCTACCTGCACTTTTATTACACTATGCCCAACAGCTGTCAAATGTATAAACACTGATTAAATGTTGTTTCTTTTTTAATTATTTTCAACATCTTAGATTAGTACTAAATACATCAAATATATATAGTTCACATGGAATTACAAAGTAAAAAAAAAGATAAAATAAACAAGTACTAAATACATCAAATATATATAGAACACATGGAATTACAAAGTTTAAAAAAAATAAAATAAACCAGAATATGTTGAATATCATAGAATTGTACAGTTAGCAAAACTGGATCAACTATAGCAGCACCATTTTGCTATCTTGAAGAGCACAAAATTGCTGAACTGTGTTGTTATTTCATATAGACTAATGGTTCTCTAGGTATGACATTACCTACACTATACTGGGTAGAAGAATATTATCGTCCAGCTCTCTTATGCCAACCAAGAAACATTTATTTACCATAGAAATGATAGAACTTCTTGCTCAAAGAAGTGTTTGGTAAAGAGGGCTGTATTTCTCCCTCGCCTAAACTCTTTAATCTAACTTCTCTTTTTACTCCATCATTTTGCTCCTCTTCTCCGGATGTATCAGGCCACTATCGCTTTATCTTTCTATCACTCTCTTTACAGTCATTTCTACTTTTTTTTATGACAAGAAAGATGATAGAGGGAAGTTTTGATGATAGGGTCTGGTTTTATCAGTAGCGCTGCTATCAGATTCAGAGCTACTACCGTTTGCTGCAATGGCTTTAAACCCATGCAGTCCACATTTCTATGTTTGAGTTGCCACTGTCCATCATGGAGTCTGCTAAATCGGCCCCATCTCTTCTAATGAGAGCAATTAGCGGACACTAATTGCTTTTCTCACTGTCTTCATACCCTTTCCTCTATCACTCTGTGTTTTTCACCCTCTCCACCATGCATATGTTTCCTCCCCCAGACTGCGGCAGAGAAGATGGTTCTCACGGTTTCCCTTCATTAGCTCCTGCTATATAGTTTCCCTGAAGCTATTTTGCTTCTGTCTGTGCTGTCTTACTATGAAAGAATTTGCTTTGCAATTCTAGTCTTTCCAGATTTAGCAGATGGGTTCTTTGAATCCTGGATGAACATCAGAGCCTCTGTGAAGAACTAAATATCTTCCATCTTGTGCACAGTCTGGCAGGTTGAGTATATCATTTGAATGACATCAGCCCAGTGTGAGAACCGTTGTCTAAGGCTGTGTGTTGGAAAGACTTTGGCAATACAATACGTATCATAATACTGGGGTTGCAATGCAATATACTGCGATGTGTTATGATTTTATGATTGTTTATGGTTTAGTTCACACTCTCTTATTATCATTAAGGGGAGCAGCACAGCATCACTAGCAGGCTGGAGATGATCATTTTTGCTAATAAGATACAATCAAATGTGCCTGTATCCAATGTGTTTAAGTTACATCCAAATAAGGCACCACAGGAAATTGTTATGAAAGCTGGATGTAGGTTAGTATTTCAGCACCATGGGCTCTCTCTGCTTTAACTCAATAAAAACCTTGAATGGTTATGTGGTTAATACAAACTTAAGAGATTTTTGTTTTGCTGTACACCATGAAATATGTTCGCAAATAATTTAAGTTTTTATGCATCCTTAGGTGGTTGCTTACAGCTGGCTACTGAGACTGCAGCAGGTTTGGGGGACTTGTCATTGAGTTTCTTAAAGATAACGGTGGTGAGATTAAAGTCATTAGAAACTTGTGTTTGCCACAGAAATAATTTTGTGCTGTGATCCCAATCCCATGTAGAGAAGCTTCCAAAGCTGAAACTTGTTGTGCGTAATCTTTTGTGAGTAAGAATTAATAAGAAGTAAGTAAGAATGCTTCCTAAAAATAGAAAATGATTTCATTTCTAATAAACTGCAATTTAAGTCAGGGTTCTTGGTTACACCTGTCTTTTGCATACCAAAGACTGAAGTTGTAAAGGCATTACAACAGGAACACTAAGAAATTGTGTTTATATCTCAGAAACTTAAATGGCACCAGGGGTCTCATACTGACCAATGAAAGGGCAGGTCTCTAGGTTTTCACCCCAACCAAGCAGAAGCCCACATGAGTCAAGTCAATCAAAAAATCACCTAAATTGTCTTCACCCAGTTGATTAGTTGATCAGTTGTGCTCCTGCAAAGCTGGGAGGTTCAGTTTCCCTTGACTTATTACATGTACATAACTTGACCTGCGATGCTGAGAACCTTGTGAGACATGCTGATGACAGCTAGAAGAGTGGCAGTTAAACTTGACAGCCACATCACGTCTCTGGGCTTATCGGAGCAAACAGTGAATCGAAGGTCAATGCTATCTGGTGGCACCCCAATGTATGATCTTTGATCCTGATGTGGAGAAGAAAATGCAACATTTGTAAGGAGGAACTAAAGGAATTTAAGGTCATGGCCCAAGTCTGTTTTCACTTCATACTGTAACCTGATAGATAGTTCCCTGGTGGTCAGAATGGTCATGATAACAATCTCAACACAGGAGCTTAGAATTTGGTTGATTTGTTCAAAGGCTCAACCTGCAGATGAAAGCAGTCTGTTTCTGGTTGTTTAATCTGCCCTTTGGATCAAACTGGCTGAAAAAACAGGATGTTCTATTCAGAATCTCATGTCGAGTTCAGGAATAATAATAAGGTTAAAGAAGAGAGTTGTTTAGAGCTGCACCTCTCATTCAGAGCCCTTTACGATAACAGGCAGCTGTTGTATTGATGAAAATGAAGCAAATGGGGCTCACCATCCTAACATGGATAAAGCACAGGATTTGAGGGCGGTGTTCGGAGAGAGTGAGTGACAGTAACCTTTGGATGTTACCACAGCAGGAGGCTGACCTCGTGTCAACCAGCTTATGTCGAGGGTTACCAGCGGTCCCAGGAGTTGGGCAGCCCTGCCATCAACATCCCTGCCACGGTCCCTCATACTCTGGAGACAGGGCTGAGGTCCATATCAAAATGGGGATGAAAGGGCTAAGCTGCCCTCAGAGTAAGGCGCTTCAGTGGGAGGGACTGCTAAGTCTTAATGAGGACAAGCTGCTCTGAATTATGGCCATGCGGCAGTTAATACACTCAGGCCAATACACACACCCTTTGCATATGCACACTTTTACTGTCCCAGTGTGCAAAGCTTAATGTTATACTTTCTCTTTTAAGCATTATCTTTCTCTCTCTCCCTCTGTTTGTCTGTCCATCTAGTCTGTTTATTTTTCTGTCTTAGCCTCCGTCTCTCTCAGTGCCTCTCTGTTTCATTCACATAAATGCTAGCAAAAAGGAAAAACAGTGGTCTTGCACTCATTTTTTTCCTTTTTATTTGAAAAGAAAAACGCATCAATCACAGTCAGTAACAAAATAAGACAAGTTAATTGTAACAAATGAAAGTAAATGCCTTACGCTTGACCTGGAAACTATCAACAAAGACCCTCTGAGGCATCCCAGACGACACTCTTATGGAGTGGCCTGGTGTTGTGTAATGGTGTCATTTCCACTGGGAACATCTGGGAGAACATGTCCCTCTCGCTTTACAGCATTATGCTTTTGTTTCAGTTTAGTTTAATTATTAAAATCTCTTTAAACAGTGTCAACTTACCTTCCTGCCCAGCCACCAAAATCCACATGAGAGTTGCTCTGCATGGTTATTATTGCACATCTGAGGCTTCAGTATAACCATGCACTCACGGCAATTAGGCTAAGCTTTGCTAGAAGTAGCAAGTGATTTGCGGACCTATTTGCCCTGTGAAACACATTATCTAGGAGCTGAAAGATTTATTTTTCTTGTAACATTATCTATTGCATCTGTTCCAAGGAAACAACATTTGATTGTTCGGTAAGGGTATTAATAACACAGCAATTTTGTTGCATTTCTCTTGTATACAAACACCATTATGGAAAGCGGGAAGACCTTGATGACCAATTCTCTCCCCCTAAGCTTTGAAAGCGATGATTTAGATATACTCCAACAAATACATTTATTCAATTTAGAAATTCATAATGTTGTTTTCAGCAGTGTAAAACTTTCTAGTTTGATACTAAAGTAAAATTGCACATTTCCCATTTTCTATCATTAATATTACCATCTGACCCTGATAGTGAAGTGAAGTGAGATTCTCCTTTTTGTGCAGAAAAGTGCAGTAACCTGCAGGTGCACACAGTATAATAGGATTTTATAATTTCATTATTATACTACAGATCTTTTTGCCCATAATAATACTTATATATATATATTCTATTGATGCTGTGCAGGTCACAGAAACCTGCGCCCTTAAGGTGGGAGCCCACTTGATACTTTAAAGTAGATCCGTCTTTGTAATGCCTGCGGTCCCAAAAAAACACGTCCCAATATGTAAAGCAGCAGTCCATTTATTACCCCGCCATCCTCCTTTATCTGATTCTCTCTGTGCCATTTCATTTCATTCTTTACTCTCCCTGTGTTGACATTGTCATGGGGATTCAAAGACTTATGAACTCTGCCTTCAGAAGTAAACAAAAGAGAAAAGCTTTCAGAATAAAAGAAGGAATTGGTAACTTGTGCAGGCAGGCGATGATGCATGTGCTGTCACTGTACCATATGTTTTATTGCTTTTGATGGTATGCCAGCTGTCTCATCCTCGCTTTGAAAGATACTTTTATGAACTTACTTCAATATTTACTGCTGCTGCTTTTGTGACAGTGGGGGAATATAAAGGGAGTAGCAGAAAGCGTGGTGTGTGTGGGGATGTCGCTGTGTCCCCATCCTGAGGACAGCAGCAGCATTTAATGTTCTGTCTCTGTTCCCCTGGCACAAAAGCCCTGGGCCTCTACACAGAGATGTTGGCTTGTAACCTAATCCGAGGTCTTGTTCTCTGATGTTTAGTGGCTAAACGACAAATTTGCTGAGCACACAAGGCCAAAGGGCTCCTGCTATTAAAGGAAAAATACAATAGTGAAAAATGAATAATTCTCTTTTCCGGCTAAAAATGAGTCTCCTGACTATTTATTATACATCATAAGAGAAAATGTGCATTTTTTAATATTGCCACTGTTTTATTGTTTGTATGAAATACATGTACCTGAGACGTCCTCGAGAGCAGTGCTGATGCTGAGTGTAATAAAGTAAATTAAATTGACATTTTTTGTATGAAACAAGGCGCAGCTGGAGTTTAAAGGCCAGACAGGCTTTTATATAACCATTTACACCAACATGTTTAGATAACTGATAGGTGGAAAAAAAAATCCAATTTCTATGTTCACAGATGATGACACTGCCCTAAAAATGACAATCACAGAGTTTTTGTATAGCCAGATGATACTGATAACAGTCAACAACTCTCTGTTAACTGTTACTACATCACTCAATATTCACGGTTTCTGACAAAGCAGAAAGCAGTCTTGACCACATGTCAGAAATGTTGATGAATATTTCTGGCGAGTGTTTGCGTCATAAATCCAGTTTGCTATCTGTTGAATAGGATTTTGAAGCGACCTCTTGTGATTGAGGACCATTTAGCACGTTATTACAACTACCATTGAAGTTACTAGTTTTCACCACTGTCAGGGTGTTTTTATTTTTCTTCCGTTAATATATAGAAGCTGTCAGGAAAGTGTCAACAGTTAAAGCTGCATCAAAAAGAAGTTTGACAGAAAAAAAAGTAGATGGCAGGAAAGAGAGAAGCAGAGCAGTTTAATTAAAATGTGAGTAATGTGTGAAAGCCTTGAAAGTCACCAGAATATTTTTTACCCTAGATCTGGCAGTTGCCCTAAACCCACTCACCAGTAACCAGTGCCCTTAGTCTTAATTTTTTTCTGTCGAAAAACAGTCAGCAAAAAATAGCACATCTCCTCAGACTGCAGTATAATGAGGCCCACTTCTCTGATTAATATAGAAACAAGAGTAGGAAGGAAGCTTTCCCAAAAAAGGCCTTATGAATAAAGATAGTTTAGTGACTAAGCCAAAGCATTGTCAGAAACGGCAAACCAGCCCCGGCATTGAGTACACAGTGATGAGTAAGAGATTTGCAATTTGTTACCATCTCAAAACACCATCATAAATGGTGTCAAACATCCGAAGACACTGAGCTGATGTAGTCAGTACAAATCAGCATCATGACAGAATAGTTAAATGTGGTAACACACACTTCTCAAAAGATGAAGTAGTGAAATGTTTGTGCATGCTTTAGGGCTTGTCAACAGTGTTTTCACTGCAGGACTCATTTTATGTGTTTAAATGTCTGAAACAAGACACTATCTCTTAAAACTTTGGTGGCTTTCATGCTTCAGTGTTTGTACAATGTCTTAAAAGTTTGGAATTTAAACCGTGCTGATGGGGGAAAAATGTTTTATACAATTCATGGTGCAGAAAATAAATCTCCGTGATTTAGGAAACCTTTTTATTTAACATATTCAATGTTAAGTTTGTGAGACTGATACTAAACACAGGATATTGATATTTACTTGTTGTTGGTTTATTTTGCTTTCCTCAGTTGTAACTCAGAATAAGTTGACAATGTTATACATTCTATGTATAATTATGTATGTGTATTTATAAATCTTAAAATATAATTTAATCCAGGTATTTTCAGCCTAAAAGAGCCCATGTTGGTTGTGTTCTGATTAAACTATCAAACTTGAAACATTTAAATGTTTCTTTGGGTATTTTTGAGGTTTCCTGGCATCAGACCTGGAACAGATCCTGAGGGAGAAAGAAAAAGAACTTAAATAGTTACCATGTACTCTAACCTTTTCAAATGCAAATATTCTCCTGGGATGATCTGAACACTTTGTTTATTTAATTATTTTTGGAGTTTTAATGAATACAGATCCTGCTTGGCCTTTTGTTCACTTGTCGTTCATAACTGGAGAAGTCGTCTGTTGGTCCCTTCCTTTGGAAATGATGCATCATTAAATAATCATGATCAAACAGGAGTCAAAGTTAATTTAAGAAATGGCTTGTAAAATAAACAGTGTCAATGCACACTGATTGCTTTAGGTATAAATTAATTCTGCACACTTTATTTAACTAACATGGTGAACATTAAGACTAGAATGTTTTTTAAAGCTATAAAACTTCCCCAAGTTATCAGGAATGACAGAGTTTTTCACGTATTTAAGCCTCTGGAGTTCTGAAATAGTAACAAAGACTAAATACAAATGTCTTTGTCTTTACTCTTTGTGTGACCAGCAGTAACACGCCTGCCAGAACCAGAGCAGGGATTCAGTCACGTCCGATCGATGCGTAGAGCTTGTGTGGAGGCAGTTGATTCTTATTGTTGAGCCTTCTGGGGGAGTTGTGTGCTTGTATGTATGATTCAACAAACATGTGATGGAAGATGCTCACATAGTGATCCCACTGCCATATCGTACATGTTTTCTGTCTCTTTCCATCTTGTAATATCCCAGAGAGCTGTCAACAGAGGCCCTAGATGGCTCAAGTAACAGTCATGTCAGAAGCAGTGTGTTGGTAAATTAAGGTACAGTATGCACACACAGCCCCTAGACATCTCCGGGTCCTTCACCGTAGCCGTCCTCTTCCTTCAGAATAGATTTCTTTATATTCTGCACGGCAGGTTGAATCATTTCTGTGGGAGCAGCAGCCACAGCCCACAGCCTCCCAGGGTAAATGTCAGTGCTACCATTAGGAAGGAGCCTGGTAGGAGCCTCCAACACCATCATGCCCTCACATCGTCACAGTCCTCAGGGCGCCCACAGTGCAGCTGAGCTGCAGACACAGATCTGGGTGTAAGTGTGGGAGTGAATGTGTCTGCACCAGCATGTCACATGTATGTGTGTGCATATGTGCTTCACAATCGTGTGTCGACACTAACTTCCGTCTGCTCCTGGGCTACATGAGATCCTGATATATGAGGTATTCCTATATAAGTGCTGGCTCCCATATGGAGCCATGTGCCGTCTAATTAGCCCTCCTGCCAGGCACACCCTTTCTGCCCACCTGAAGCTTATGTCGAACTCTAACAATATCTCATCATCAGGGCCGCCTGCTAAATCTGTAGAAACCTGTCAGGTTTTTTCTACCATCTGCCCAGATTGAAAACAAAGATTTGGAGATATGATCAATGAGCCCCACATGAACAAGGAGGAAGGTTAGACTTTGTGCAAAGTACCTGTTGTCAAATTTGTATTTACAGGGATTTATTTGGAAGGAAGCATTTTGTTTGTTTTTTCAAAGGTAAAAACCCAGTAGCTGTCTGTATATGATTGAGACTGGTCTCCCCTCAGTGGGATAAAGCGAACAAATGTCAGGCCAGGAGAACAGGTTCATTTCCCAAGTGAAACATAAAGTAAACATCACTGAACTTCTGTGCTCTAGCTTTTGTGCTTCAGCGTTTTATATAACTCCACTGCCACTTTCGTTAGTCATTTAACCATCAAAATACCTTATTGTCTGGCATTACCTTGCATTTTTTTTACTGTTTAAACTGTCTTACTGTCTTTTATAACAACTAACCAGGGAGTGTTTTGCCCTAAACCTAGGTTATTGGTATCTATGGGCCATTATGGGTGGTAATGACAAAAAACATATTCTATCATTTAGGTGGGATATCTTTTTGCACTCTCATACCATAGTCTTTCTTTTAAACATCAAACACACATTCAATCTGTATATCAACAACCTCAGGCAGCATTGTCATAGTGAGCAATGGTCACTTCCTGAGGATGACGTGACACCGAATCTGTCTCCAGTGCTGGATAGTACAGTAGAGGAGAGTGTAAAGTGAATGTGCCACACCTGTGTCCCTTCGCACCTCACAGACAAAGGCCTGGAGGACCACCCAGATTCCTGCTGGTTCCATCTTAGCTTATCACATCTCATCTAAGGGGACATCTTGCTCAGGCAGGCTGGAAATCCTGATAGGTGCTGACACTGTGTAAAATGATCTCTGGGACGATAGCACCTTGGAAATTGCCTGAGCTGTCACGAATGTACAATTGATTCCCTCTCGAGATACAGTAGGAATAATTAAAGGCCGCTTTGGCTGTAACTTGGACGTATGAGTTTTCAACGCCTTGTCTTTGACTTCCAAATGAAATGTGGAGATCGTAATGAGAGCACTTGGGTGACGGCAGCAGTACCACCAGTAGAGACACCACGAGTAGCATCTCAGACTGGGTACTCCTAATTTATGAAGTAATGATATAAATACATTTTCCGTCATCTCTGCAGTGTGGAGAAGAGATAAGCAATGCTTAGTGCGGAAGGTTACAGTCTCCTTTTTTTCTCTCTGTTCTGTCTCCAGCACGACCAGTCAAACCAGCCATAATGACTCTCATTTTGGATGGCACAGTCCCAGCCACATGTCCATGTAATTGCACTCACAGAGAGCCATGTAATATTATGCACAGGCTGGAAAGAATATACTGGAAGAATATTACATATGCTTTTAAAATGTCCTTTCACAGTAATTTCACCGGCACTGCTCTGGCAGTTGAAGGACACAAATTGGGGTTGCGCAGTCTGCAAATTGGAGAAAATGATAACAACAAAAAAAATGTATGAAAGTATCATTTGAAGCTCTGCTCTATAGGAACACAGAGAATTTAGTGTTTCACGCTCTTTTATGAAGCATAACTGAGTGTTATGAACCTGCCCCAATGTTTGGCAAAGAAAAGAAAGACACGCTTCTTAATCCAACATGAAACAACGGCTGTTCTACAATGAAAACTTCTATCTTTTGCTATTTTTCTCATATTCTCTAACATTTTGTTCATAGTTTTCCTTCATATGTCTACAAATATGGCCCCAAGTGCAAATTTAAATATATTGGAGTAGAGAAAATAATAAAAATTCAACAAAGGCATTATTAAGGATTAATTGAACTACACTTCCTGTTAAACAGAAGAAAAAGAAAGAAAACAGCAGCTAATCTGAGAACGTCCTTCTCCGTTAGAGGATGACTGAAGGACGATGCAATCACTGGGACCACCTCGTTGTATCCAGCCCAGAGAAAAACCCTCATCAGTAGGCGTTCCCAAACATTAAGTGAGAGATGTAATGATAGACAGCAGCTGGGAGAAATTATGACAAGGAGCATAAGAAGAGAGGAAAGGAGTCGAGAAGTTTGAGAAAGTGAAGACAGAGGAGAGAGACTGTGAGATGACTTGAGGGAGCCGAGTGACAGACGATGGAGGGAAGCCTTAGGGATGAACCAAAGAGAGATTAGATACATGTGACCTCATCAACTGCCACAAGGAAACTGTGGAAACTGAAAAATTCAGAAGTGGCGTGCAATTAGCTTTTACATTCGTCTTAATCTTGGTTGGTAATTATTCTTAATGTAGACTGTAACATTTTATGTGATGTGTTTTAAAGTTTGCTTGTCTTAATGGCAGTGCCAGTCAGGCCAAGCGCCAACTGTTCTGAAAAAGTAGATTAAGCACTTAAACAAACCATAATGATTGGTGATTTATTGGCTACAATGGGACAGTGGAACACTGACATATTATCACCTTTAAGCTCCAGTAGATATGGAGCAATATTAGCATTCAATGGAGCTAATGTTACTGGCTATCTGATGAATATTTATCACTCACTTTACTCAAAGCTTCATGGCTCTTAAGCAGCTAAATACTTAAGAGACAGCTCTTTGACTTCTGCTGTTTGCTGCAGAGCAGGTAGTGTACAATGGATTTTTGGAGCTTTTATTCTGAAAAGACTTGCAGCTGCATCCAGAAATCATGCTATGCTACAGAGCTGTGAGAGTACACTGAAACAGTGAAGTTGAAGGCAAGAAAACCAAAAAGATGGATGTGCCATAGTGTGTGAGGTAAATCAGAATCAGAAATACTTTATTGATCCCTGCAGAGAAATTCAGTTTCACTTGAGTTACTCTGATAAGAATAAAAAGAACTAGAAGAACAACAGTGCTGTGCAAAAGTGTTAGGTGTGAAGGGTTTGAAGGGAGTGGTCCCACCAAATATTGTTTTGATTTTTTTCTTCTGTTCGCTCATTTTGCATTTTGATAATTGGTCCAAATAAAGTATTAACCTTTCTATTTTAGCAGCATTCTTTCACACCTGCATTAAACTTTTGCACTGTACTATGTATGTATGGGGAAAAAGTAGAAAGAGCTAAATATGTGAATTTACGAAAATAAAAAAATCTTAAAATATACAGACTTAAAACATACTTTTATTGCGCAGTTCAGCAGTATACAGGAGATAATAAAAAATATAGGTGTGATGAGTTTTGTG
>JAOWBC010001387.1:17820310-17833140 GCA_028566105.1 Hypoplectrus providencianus | reverse complement strand
CTCCACCACCACACTCCTTCCTCCCTCTCTTTTCAGCCCTCCTCTTTCACTGGCTGGCTATGCATTCAGACTGTGTAGCGTGGCTGTCTTTAGAGCTTTTGCAAATCAGGACAGATCTCTCCAACAGATGCTGGAGATCAGGTGGAGGGAGGCTCCCTGCACAACTCATTGCATCACGTATCCACATGCAGCGTGCAGTCGCAGATGTGCCATGCCTGTCTAATAGGATCTTGGTCTCTCGCCCTTTCTTACTGCCTCTGCTTCAGACACGTTTGCACTCACCCATGGCCGTACTGTTGAGCACATATTTGTTCGTTCTCTTTTTGCACAGGTGGATCCAGATTGCTTGTCCACGCCTTTCTATCGACTGGGGCACAGCCTTCTCTAAACCCCTGCTGTCTCCATATGAGGTAAACATGCACCCTTTAGTCTCTCAGCTGTCACTCAATCATCAGAGTTTCCTGACAGAGCCTTCAGCACTGGTGACGAAGAGAAATACTATAATAGTGAGAAGGAAGTGTTCAAAATGGTTGTGGATATGTATAAGACTCATCAAGGCCTGGAGATGAGGAATCATGCCTCTCCCTCTATCTCTGCTATAAAACACCAGCTCACACACACACACACACACACACACACAAAGCAGCATCAGCAGAAGACCAGCCCCCCCTGCTGGCCACAGGACCGCACAGCCTCCCCACACCCCCCCTGCAGCTGTCTTGTTTTTCTAAAGGGAGAGAGATAGATCGGACAGCAGCCCATAAAGATCCATTTCAAAGCAAGCGTTTGTTTGTGTGCCGCTGCAGCTGGCGCAGCCACTTTGTGATGGCTTTGGCAGTTATGCGCCATGATTTGACTCGGCTTGTTAGTATTTGATGTCAACTATTAATGAATTGATTTTTCCTCAAAGATATGCTGCTGATTTAAATCTTTGTGAAATGGCTGCGAGGGGAATTGCTGCCTTGAATATTGGAGTGTGATTTCAAATGGTTTTTTCCTCCGACTACACATCTCAGTGCAGTGTCTGTGCTGCACATACGCCTCAGAATGAGGCCATTAGGAATAATGATAGCATTCACCTTAGTAGAAAAAGTGATGATTGTTTAGTTTTGTTTCTGACTGGGGTCTGTAATGTAAAGCCTGAAATTCTCCACGCTGTAATGAGGAAAGCAGCAATCTGTTTTCTTAAGCCTTTTCTGTTAGAGCTCACTTTGCTCTCCCCCCGCTAGCTATTTGGGGACAATGTCAGTGCATTTAAATAATTTTCAGCTGCACTTGTGTCTATATGCGTGCTTGTGTGCGGCTGTGATAAGTCTTAATTCACCCTCATCTCATACCTACGAGTGTTATACGTCTCACTGCACTGTGCTTTTCTCTGTGGCATTTACAATGAAGATGAAGAGGAGCGGGATGGGAGGGTGGAGTGAGCAAGGAGAAGGGGTGGGGGGGTGGGGGGGCAGCAACATTTATTTTCAGTGCGTCTCATGTTATATTTATAGTCAATAAGACACACTTGGCTCTCCTGTCAGAGCAGGGATTAGCAAGAGGAGCTAGCATCCACAGAGAGAAGCAGCTGGTGTGAGAGGGGAGAGGAAGAGAGCAGTGGGGAACAGAGAAAGAAATGAGAGGCGGCTGGCATCAGGGCAGAGGAGGGTAGACAGCGGAGGGACAGGAGGATGTTTGGGGGGTAAAAAAAAAAGTGAAAAAATAACACCATGAAAGATTCATCCCAGTATACATTGTGTTGCTGAGGAGTCAACACTTTGGGATTTAGCTGAGCTGCATACTGTATTTTTGAATAACTGGGTATGAAGGACAAAAGTTAATATTATGTTATACCTGATAGACATTAATCAGATATCTTGAACAATTATAAATAAATTTGCATGTATCAATGTGCAGCAGTACCAGCTGAACTTTGACAAATAGCTCAAATATTCTGTTAGCTTAGCTTTTTAGGGGCAGGAAAAGCCATATTTCCATCTCCACTGTTGCTGTTTTCATACTGTGTTGTTTCTTGTTCGTACGAAGGTTTGGGGGGAGTGTTGTGTTCCTGTTTCTATTTAAAGATGCAGCCAGTATGTAAGAAAACACTACCCTGTCAGTGTTGGTACAGCAACACCCCACAATTCCAAGCTGAACTACTCTAGCTGCACGCACGCTGTGATGAATTACGTCCCACTAGAAAAGAGATTTCAACACTTTCATGCTGCCTTTTTCATGTTCCCTTTGAGGCGAACTCTCTCATGTGTCAAATGACTTGTTAACTCGTCATTTTCTATACATTATCCAAATCATCCCAAAGCGCGCAAAGCTAATAGTTGGCATCTAAATAGTCCTGAAAGATGAATGAGGACTCAGATGAATTAATAAACGAACAATCAGATGGTTTGTTCTCTCGTTCGGCACGCTTGTTTATTCATCTGTTCAGTCATTCGGCGGCTCCTTCTTTCATTCAGAATCAATATTCACAGGCACTTGTCTTCCATATGGAGCAGTCTGCACTTATGTCACTGCACTGTCATGCCTGTGCTGTTGCTCCAGTCGTAACAGATGTTGTGTCATGCAGTGCAGCTGCATAGGGATAACATGACACCTCTGCCTGTTATCCAAAGCTTAATATTATGACACCTGTCTCATCCGTTGCGGCTTCTCATCACTGTTTGGTTTCCTGCAGCTGCTTTTCCCAAAAACTGCAAATGCAGTCCCGGATAACAGGCAGGGGGGAAAAACAGCCGAGTCGTGTACCGCCAAACAGGTGGGCTGGTGCTGCACTTTTAGGTTGACGAGCTTCTTGTCACGGTTTCTACGGGTGCTGAAAATCCTTGGATTTTTAATGTGGTCTTTTTAATTTTTAAAAAGTGCTTCTTCTTTTTTTTTTTAATATACTCAAATATGGCTTATATAGGATGCCAAACAGGTGTGCTATTAAACATTAATCTGGAATGATTTATAGACACAGTGATTAACAATCCAGTATCAGTCATACAATGTGAAAGCATGAAGGCATATCAGCGTCTTCAAAATATGCCTTTATCTTGAGAAACCAACTTTACATTTATTCAAATAAACAGGCTGGAAAGAACTGAGTAATATAACTGACAGATAAAGCGATGTTGCTTTCTGTGAGTTGAGACATGTATATAATGGATATATGATATAATTTCATATTGATAAATTATGAATTATATTGGACTTGTATCATAGCAGACTTTATATATATATAATTTACCACATCTGTAAGATGCTCAAAGCTTGAAAATGTACAATTAAAAGTTCTCGACTTGTTTGGAAAGCTTGTCTTTCAGGGTTTTCCCTGTTTTTATAAGTAATAAAACATTTAAAATTCATCTGCAGAGCATCAAATAGAACAAAATTGCTTTCCCCAGATCTTATGGTTGTAGTGGTGTGTGTTGTTTCTTATCTGCTCTAGCTTTTTGTTATTTATTAAGAACCAGATATGATAATAGCAGTGGTCCAGAGTAATGTGAAATTGCAGATTTTTAAAACTGTAACATTGTCATGGGGAAAGACCCCCAAACACCTTACCAAGTATACACCCCAAAGACTTCCACAAAAGGTAAAACACTGCTTTTTCTGTTTTGATTTTTTGTTTTGGTTTGTTTTTAAATTTCCCCTCTCTCTCCTTCTCAGGCGGCTGTGGCTCTGCAGGAGGTTGGCTGGAAGGAAGTCTACCCCATGGACTTCTACTCCAATCAGAGCCTGGGGCCGTGGGCGCCCAACCACCCTGACAACCAGCCTGTGCGGCCCGCGCGCCGACAGACTCAGGTGAGGAGAGGAGGGAGATAAGGGAGTGAATGATAGCTGGGAGGAGGAGGAGGAGGAGGAGGAGGGTGGAAACCACACAGTGTTCAGCATGTGTTTCATGACTTTCATCAGTGCGTCACCACACTGACACCCAGTGGCACACTGACAACAGGACATGCTTCTGGACATCTGTCTTAGAGGCGTGGCTGTGACCTTGACCTTGATGTGAATCAAACATTTTGTCAGTTATTTAAAAAAATTCAAAAGATATGCAGTTAATTGTTGCAGCCTGAATACACCTTGCAGCCACCATATTACTACTGATCTGTCTGAGGTAGGTGCTGTCACTATTCCAAGTGTTAATGCTGTCCCACTGCCTGCCTGCAGACACGAGGCTCGGAGCCAGTCCCTCCTACTAAGCAGTGTGGGCAGAACCAGTGCTCCCCCTGTGGCTGCCAAGGGGAATAGCACTTCACATCCAGCCTCCTGTCTTTGACTGGTCACCCGCGCCTGCCAGCGCCTGTGCCTCTGCTAATGGCTGCCCAGAGGTCAGAGCAGAAGAGGAGAGCGGGTTTCTGTCCAGACAGTCTATCAGCGGGCAGAGCTAAAGCCAGAGGAGCCCTCAGCTGCTCCTCAAATGGATTACCAGCCATAAATAATCCCTCATTTTACAGCACAGCAGATCAAAACCCAAATTCATTGCTCTTATTCACGTTGTCTGCATGTGTCCTGAAAACACAAGCAGCTTTGAGGGAAGCTCGTGTGTCTGATGGATGTGAGTCACATGAACACGAAGAAGCTGCTCTCTGCTGTGCCACGGGAGAGATGCTTCATGTGTGGGCCTTTCTTTACCTCTCACTGAGCTTTTGTGAATGTCAGAACAGAAGAGACGACCTTGAGCACGTCATATGGAATTAAGGTGTTAATGTGGGTGGATTCAATCAGCCCTCTTGTCCTTGGATAAAGCACGAGAAGTTGGACCAACACTTCAAATGAGTTTCACGCTGCGTTTCAAAGACACAAATTGTATGAAGCACTTTATTTAAAGTACACTATGTGACTTTTAAGTATCCTACTGAAATGTGTTTCCTGCATGACCTTGTCTCTGCGTATTGCTTTTCTAGACAAACTCTGAAACAATAAATCAGAAGTGGAACCTTGCCTCTCGTGTGGTGTTTGATGAACGCGGTGCCGAGCCGAAGCGATGGGTCTGTTTTTAAGCCCTCAGCCTTAAAAAACAGTATGAGTTCCTAGAAGCGTGCAGCGCTAGTCACGACTGCTCTCCATCCTCATTATTTATTGATGGAGGAGTCTGTCAATAAATAAATAAATATATAAATCCCTCCATTGCTGTTTAGCTGTCACAGCAGAAACTGATTGACAGCCGCGCAGCGTGGCTCCGGCTGAACTTGTGAATCTTCCCCAGATTGCAGCACGTCCTCTCAGGTGGGTATGATCTGTGAATTTTCATATTTGCCTACAACTACCAAGCTTTCTCTAAAGATCCCTCCTTTTACTTTCCACCGCCGTATCTCCTTGGCAACAGAGGCCAGTGTGATGCAGCCCCGTCCCGCCAGATGTCTTTCTCGTGATGTGTCTCACATGCCCCACTAGTGGCTTTTTATTTTCAAGAGCTCGGTATTTGCTACGGTACAGTGTGAGATGCGGTCAGGAATACATTATTGGGCAGCAGAGCTTTCTCGCAGATGATGTTTTATTTATTTTTTGGTGCACTCCATCAGGGGTAAAGAAGAGAGAAGTTTAATAAATCCTCTTCTCTCCCCCTTCTGAGGAGCACAGTTTGTAATATCACAGCATACAGATTGGTTCTGCTTTGAAAATAATTACTTGTTCCAGCCCACAAGACATAACTTTTGTGTGATGGGTGTAGAATTTAAACTATTTTAAACACAAAATAATTAATTGAAGGTGTTTTTATTGTGATTATATATTTATTTTAGATCAAAAGCAGATGTATGATTGCCCCTAAAATGTTCACAATCTAATCAATTACTTTAAAATGTCAGAAATTAAATTAAATAAAAATCTTGAATATAGATGTCTGTTATATTTCCTTTTTGGTAAAGTCTTTATTTATTTCAAAGTATCAATGATCGGATTGGATATTTAGCTTTTGTGTGTTAATATTATTTTGTGCCATCTGTTGCTTATCCTCGCTCTCATTGTTTGTTTATTTGGATCCCTGTTGAATGTTTCCTTGGCAACAAGTTATCTTTAATATACGTCCATGTTGGTAAAATGGCAATATATTCAACAAATGTTTACTCCTACTCCACATGAGGTACACAATCTAGTTTTGGCAGTCATCTCCACTATCACAAACACTGAACATATGGACTAAACCATATATTTTTTTATAATGACCAGCAAAGCATAAAGCAGTATTATTTCTGCAAAAGAAAGTCAGAATATTAATTATGCATGTCCAAAAATTCCATTCATTAACATTTTCAGATAAAATGTATGTCTGCGTGTGCCACCACACCATGTCTCTGGATATAATTGTTTTGTTTTAGTCTGATGCTAATGTAGTGTAAGGTGACTCAGCCTCACCTTCTTATCAGCACACTGCAGTGTTTGTTCTTGTTTTAATAATGAACCATTAAGTCATTTATGCAGTCATAATTGCTCCTGGTCGAGCACTAAGTGGAAAAACCATGTCTGTGCCTGTGTATAATAGAGGGAAGAAGGAAAGAGAGTTGCACTGAACCTCCTCAACTCAATAAAAGTGAATTTCCGAGCAGTTGGATGGAAGCGTATCGGAGCATATTGTGGTTACTTGATATGGCTCATGGAGGCAAACTGATCGGGGAGTTAGATGGGAAAGTTAATGAGGCTCTGATCCGCAGATCAGTTTAAACTGCCAGTCGCAGACAGACGGCTGTGTGAGTAATGTAAACCCAGTCAGTCTGCTGTGTTCTCTCACATCCATCAGGAGCCATGGCGACAGCTCCGCGCCCACTAGGTGGCACTGTTTGCATAGCTTATCTGCAGCTCTGTAAGCCATTCAAGTCAGACACTTCTCACTGTGCTGGGCATGAGAGAGAGAGTGTGTGTGTGTGTGTGTGTGTATGTGTGTGTGACTGGCAGGGTGCAAGAACCCGGTGTACTTTCTGTAGCTGGTGTGTGCAATTCTTTCCAGATGTGGCTTGAATTTGATTCCTCACTCTTTCATCCTCCTTGGCACACTTCTCCCCTCTGTCCCTGCCTGCTCTGAATGTGTTCGCCATCACTCTTCCTCTGCCATCAGCGGCCTGCTTTCACATCCAGAGGGCACGGCTCACCGCAGGGATCTAGAGACATGTTTATTATGAGCGGATGCAGGTTTGAGCCTGTTGTTTTACACAACAGGTGCTCAGGTCGCAGTGATATATACCCCGGCTGCATGGTCAGCTGGTTGCCACTGGTGCCCCTGCACTTGTTTGCCTGCAGCAGTATGCCGTGATATGAGTCACACACCATCAGCTAATGCACCCTCAACATCAAACACCCAGAGATGTTAATTGGATATAACATATTTTCAGTAAATGTGGACCGTGTTTCGGGTAAAACATGTCAGCACCTGAGATGTATTTAGTTGGTTCATTTCTCTGACCAGGGAAAGGCTGAGTCACAGCCGTCTCTCACTGTCCTCGTCTGTTCCTTCCTGCACGTCAGACTTTAAATTTATCCTCTCTCTAAGTAAACGCATTACCCCAGCCTTTTATCACCGTCTATTTGCTTCTCATATGTTTCTTCTTATTACAAGACTTTTCTGTCCAAAAGGGAAATCAGGCATGGGTGGAAAAGAGACAGAAGTTTTGAAATATCTTTTTATGACTCATGGCACTACAACAAAAATAAACAGAAGAGGAGGAGATTTGTTTCACAAGTTTGTTTTTGCAAACTTGTTTTTTTTTTTTTCCCATCAGTGTTGCTTTGAGTGTGACTTCAGAGAGCCACATGTGACAGGGGCTGTGCTGGGGAAGGAGTGGCAGAAGAGGGCATATATATAAGACCCAAAACTGACTGAATACAAGTCTGTATTTCAGTGTGTTTCCCCTGGATTACATTCACAGAAATGACAACAAAAGATGACTGCTTTGGTTAACCTTGCCCGTATTTACATCTGTAAGGACACTATAGTTGGGTAAGAAACTGCTTTAAGGGGAAAAGTTTGAAGAAATCAATGCTCAGCTGTAGAGGAATGCTGTCTGAAAGGTTTCTTTCGGTGTCTACGGTGATGGTAATAGGCGCGTGATGTGATAGTGCAGTTTAAATTTCAGAAGAAGGGCCTCGAAGGAAGAGCTGAATGTTTTCAGTGAACCAGCTGTTGTCTGTATGATTTGGATAGTTCATTTTCTGAGGGGGGATCATGAACAGCTAACATATTTTAAAAGCATGTGTATTCCTTAAAGCAGCCTGTTTTTGAAGTTTTATGACAAGTTTGCAATACATGGACAAGAATAGGGCCTTTATTCATCAAGAGCAGTTAACTTTGTCGAGACATCCTGTTGTTTTCATGTTAAAACTTGTCTCGTTCCAAATGTTTCTTTCATTTAGTTTGGTTAAGTGGAATTCTTCCCTAATTGTGGGAAATAGCGGCGATGTGTTTAACAAGCTCTTGATCTGCATCCCTGTGGAAATTCGAACAATAAATGATTATGTCTAGAGGCTGCTGACTCTCTGCGTGTGTGGGAGAGAAGAAGCCTGGGCGGCCAAGCAGTGATGTGAGGGAAGGTTGCTAGAAGGTTGAATAAGAGTCTTTAGTGGGAAAAAAATAAGTGGTGTAAAGAGATGACTAATTCTGCGTGGGAGGTCAGCCTGTCCCTGATCATCCGGCCAACAGCCACCCCAGCACAGGGCTGTGACAGAGGCACCTTCCTCCTCATTCCTCTGTCCTGCCGTGGATTGTCAGCGTTTTCCTGTCGTGCCGTGATCTTCCCTTTCTAATTAATAAATGTAGTCATTTCTTACTCAGTCTCGTGGGAAGGAGCCAGGTGATTACAGACTTTTATTTGTTGATTTAATGAAATGTATTTATCACAGTAGTGTGAGGGTCATTCAAATGTGTGAAAACCCTACAGTCTGAAAATAGTTTCTGTTCATTTTCTGAATGCCCTTTTCTATTCTTCTTCTTCGGTTATTAGCTCTTTCATGATAAATGATTTGGTGTTAATTTACCGGCATTTTAAACTAACTAACCAGAATCTGTGGGGTGTTTGCTGTGTTCTTAATTAACTGCAGTGTGATAGCAAACTTTTTAAACAGGCAGAGGCAGCTGTGTGTTATACTGAACAGCAGACTGTATCGTGTTGCTGTAATGTGATCTCATGATTGTTTCCTGAATATTTATCTGTTAGTCTGCACATCGACCTTTCTGAATGATTACATTTGATAGTGATTTCTCTCATTTCCAATGAGGAGCAGCAGCCCCTGACTCATTGTTTAAATAGTGGAATAACTGCAGCTGTTAGAATATAACTTGGTTAAAGGCAGGCAGTGATGGTTCATAGCTCTCCACAAGTTAGTAAATAATATGACATGTGGATGTGAATATTAATGTAGATGTGCTCTGATTAAACTGTCTGCTGCGTGATTCATGAGTTAATTATGCATTCCTAGTAAAAGCTATGGCTACTCCTGAAAAATGACAATTACTGGTTAGTGACATGGCCCCAAAATGTTCAGTTAATCAGCGGAAAATCCAGTAAAAACAGGGGTACGCATGCATGATACACACATAACAAGGGAGGAATCGATACTGGTTTGTATTTGTTATTTAATGAAGTACCTAGGGAAGGCCCCTTATTAAGTTTATTTTTATATTAATTATCATTTTAAAATCATATTATTCTGATTTGGTCCTCACATGGTAATCCTGGGAACTACAAAGTTTAATTTATTTCTCTTCTGAAAAAATTCCCAACAGGTTGTTCATCATAAACGCTTGGAATCTAATTAAACAACAATCATTTACATGTTTATTTTGGTATGAAAGCTGGAAGCGAGATCCATATATGTTCAAAATCTCTTAAATAGTCATTAAAACTATTATTGATAAAGACATGATTTCATTACCTGAAAAATGTAAGAAATAATGAATCAATGGAGATGTACTAATCTGTTTCAAATCATTGGGTAAAATGTGTTAATTTCAAGATAATTTTGAATACTCACGAGCGTCCTGATGTTTGATCATTATAAAGCTCGACTTGTTAGGTAGAGTCACTGACATGTAACATGTAACAAGTGTCACTAAAGGCTGAAATGTGAAAGTGCTGCAACAGGTTTAACAGAATCACCATCTTTTTTTTTTTTTTTTTTTTTTTGACACATTTGATATTTTGTTGGTTGTTGCTTTTATTTGTTTTCAGGTAGAAAAGAAGAAAGAAACCTCACAGTTTCCGTACGTCTCATAGTTCTGCTGACTCGGGCTCCCCACCAATAACAGCATTGTTGAAGGGAATCCCCCGTGTTACTGGAAAAGGTCAGTTTGTGTAAATGCCACGACCTAAAGTCCTGACGTACATTACCCCCAAAATCAGCAGGTTGATACAGTGAGATAGAAAGTGTGTTTACACTGTACCTAATACAATTTTGACTTTGATTATTTTTTAATTTGAAGGAAAATCCTTGTATAAATAAGAAACTAGCTGAACATATATTGCTGCACAGTACCCAAACCATTTACTTTAAATGAATTATCTATTCAGCCTAAGAAAAAATTGTCTTTGCAGAATATTTCTCGTTACATAAAAAAAAAAAAAAATACATATGCCCTTGAGCCTTCTGTGCAATAAGTGGAGCCCTTACCATTGTGAAAATTGAACCATTTTGAAGTATCTGGCCACTTATTAGACTGAATCTAAAAATACTTCTTATCGTGCCATTCACCAACTCCATTTCTCCCACTTGTTTTTAGCACACAATGTACGGCTTGAACCTTGAAAGCTTTTTTGGAGTCTTTTAACATCTGCATACAGACACTTGTTATAAAAAGAGTTATGTGCTGCTGTAAAGGAGTTCAGCAGGGCAGAGATGATGGACTCATGCACAGAAAGGTCACTGCAACTTCAGGGTGAGGTTTTTTTTTATGATTAACTTAACTTAGTTGTTAATTAGCTCATCCATGTTGTGTCCTTGAGCAAGACATGAAATACCTGTCAAACCCAAGGTCACTGCTGACCCTCACATTTCACTTTAGTCATTAAAAAAAAAAAAGAAAAAGTGAAATTATTGTTTCTTACAGAAACACAAAACCTCATGCTCATGATTCATCCATTTATTGGTAGGAAATTATACATTACACTGGTGTAAACCACACATGCAAACCAGTACCAGGGGAAATTATTCAAACTTCTGTAGATAAATTAACCAACATACCCCTACAGCTAATAAATTGTGACTATCCGTATGTTCCAGGATGTTCCCTGAGCTCTTTTTTTTCTGGCAGGAGCAGATTCATTTCCATCAGGACTGGACAGGTAGCCTCAGCATGACACTGCTGTTCTGGAACAACCTTCAAGACTTTCATCTACATGTCAAAAGAGCCTTCCCTCCTCAGGATATGGGTACACTGTAATATATTCCCTCTCAAATGTACAGCAGATACGTGCAGCTTTTTTAAAACACGCTGAAATATTTAGTTCGGAGGATAACATCTCTGGCATGTAAGCATTTCTACTTCTGTGTGCTTCAATTGCTCAGGTTCAGAGAGTTCAGTGTGTGCAGCCAGGCTCTCTGGTGTTTATTAGTTTGACTTATGTTGTACATGGTGTACTTTTCCCCACCAGGATTTCAGCTGTTTTTTTGGGTTCAGTGAAAAACACATAAATGACTCAGTACAAGTGAAACACTGCACAATTAATCAAAAACTACACTGCTGCAATTATTTTCTTCTAACTTCTTGGGTGATGCTCTTTGCACCACTCTGGTTCAGATGTGTGTTTTGCCCCCTAGCGACCATGGCTGTAGACTGTTACCAGTGGTGCTGTTGCTACAGTAACAATCTAATGCCACGGTCACCATGGAGACAGTGGGAGAAATATGATTGGCTGTGGTAACTGCTGACGTCCTCGGTGGTTTGATGATGTTGGTGATGCAGCCTTCAGTAGTGCTGGGCTCCGAGAGGAAACTTCATACAGTACAGCAGCATCTTCCCACTCGTCTTAACTCTGAACAGGCACTGAGGGGAATTTTGTCCAACAGAGCAGAGGGTTGCCAGACGTCAGTAGCCATGACTGTAGACTGTTACTGTACTTTGGAGGAGTTTTAGCAGTAAGCAGTCTAGAGCCAAGGTATTGATGCACTGACTGATAGAAAGTGATTGGCAGCATTGGATTAAAGCAGACTGCAGAGTTAGAAAGCAACATGCAGAGGTGGAGGTGGAGGTGGGGTGTGCAGTGAGAGAGAGACACCATGATGCTGCCCTTTGTTCAACAATTAAATGTCATCTGTGATTGCATTACATAAACAAATCAAGGTGTGAAGTGCAAAGGAAAAAGAAGCTCTTTAGTGCTCTTTACAATCACCTGGCATATCTCTGTGGCACACTACACAGCCGTTAGCCAAATCAGATTATATACTATGACACAGTGCTCGTGGTAGCACACATTATAGCCTTTCCTGACAGAGGCCTGAGGCTACATGTGGCCAGACTGAAGCTTACATAGCCCACTTGTTGTGTTTGTAGTATTGATTTCCATGCTGATTATCTGTGAGTCAGCCACAGGATATGGACGGACGGTGGCTTATGCAAGCTCAACTGAGTAACTCTGGGTCTGACGTCAGCAGCCCGGAAATTTGAGTACTCACAAGCACTCATCTGATGTTTATACACTGACTGTTTGAGACTGTGTAATCGCGGTTATTTGTGTGTTTTTATGTGAAGTGCTTTTTACTTCTGATGGAATTTGGATGGATGAGTAAGAAGGGGGAGTTGCCGCTAAAGTGACACCAAAGGTTACTTGGACTCGTTTTTGTGTCAGGTTTAGTAAGTAACTCCTATTTTTAATAGCATAAGTAACACTAAACTACCTATATGTTTGTTTTATTTGTTC
>JAOWBC010001387.1:17761594-17805137 GCA_028566105.1 Hypoplectrus providencianus | reverse complement strand
TGTGTTATGATGCACGGTGCACGCTCCCTGTGGTCTGGCTGCAGCAGCTGCATGGCCAGAGTCACGTCCTTCAGTGCAATGCTTGTGGGAATGTGGTGAGTTTGGTTGAGACCAGCTCATAAAACATTGCACCCTGGCACTGTCCTGCTTCCCCTGCAGACAGGGAAGCAGCGACCGATGGGGAAGCCACACAGGCGGCCAGCGGCAGGAGCTTCTCTCTACTGCTGCCTTTTTTTCAGTCCCACACATGCTGCAGCTCAGCTGACCCGGGGGTCAGGACCTTTAGCTTTTGGCCACTGTGGTGTTCTGTCTCTGCGAATAGTTTCACTTCATCTCAATAGAAAAGAATGGACTTATTATGAAAGCTGCTTTTGCTCCTGTCACTTGACAGTCATTCGTGTTTTAAAGTGGTTTTTATCTTAAGTGTGGCCAGATTTTCAAGCACTTGTTGCAAGAATTGAGGTGAGGGAGTTCTGAAAATGTGTTGAGCTGAAATAGTTGCGACATGAATGATTAGTGCAGTATGAAGGTCACTATCAGTGTCCTAAATCAGCTACTGAGTGAGAAAGGACGTAAAAGCATAGAATGAAAATACCTAGATAGTAGAAAGTATGACTCAGTGGTATTGAATATTGCACAAAACCTGAAAACAAATACACTAAAGTTACTATTTTAACCAGGATGGAACTTCAGGCCCTCTTTGTTAATGCACATGCTTTAGCCTTTTATAGTATGCCAAAGAAACTGCACATCGCTTAATTCACAAACAAGAAGAATATCGACAGAATATAGAACAGAGCTGCAGACAAAGGGAACTGGACTTGACTGAAAGTAGGTACAGGATCATATTTGACCTTTTGTTCCGGCAGACGTTGCAGAAGTGACTTTGTGGTTTTGCTGTTGTGTTGCGATGTGCAAGTGAGGGTGGAAGTACCTCTGCCCTGTCAGTGCACTCTGCGGGTCTCGCTCCCACACTTTCACACACACACAGACACACATTCACTGCTCAGGGCCAAGCAATAATTAAAAGCAAAAGTAAATCAGTGGTTGTTGGATGTTTTATGCATCATTACAGTCCATGGAACACTGCACCACAAGTGTAACTCATCGCTGACAGGTCCCATTTTCTATGAAGCGAAGAAGCTAAATCGAGCCTTCACTGTACCCATCTATATATTCACATTTACATATACTGAGATGAGCTGTAGTGTGTGTGTCTGCATGTGCATACATGCGTGCAGTGCATGTTAAATACATTTTTCCGCCTTTGATTAATATTTGCTTCTATGCAAATAGAATTATGACAATATTTGAAAAGAGTGTTTGCACATCTCTGTGTGTGTCTGTTTGTGCAGCATTTGTGAATGTGTCAGGGCAGAAACCTAAGCCACCACTGGCTCCATGGGGCTTCACCAATTCCCAGAGGTCCCAAACCCAGTCAGCTCCAGCGTTGTCCTGGCCTCGGTTACAGTCTCCATCTCTGTGTTCCTGCCATGCCCTCAAACCCTTGGAAGGCCTTCTTCCTGCCATAAATGTCACAGTCCTCTCTCAAAAAGATAAATGAACCTGCAGTCGTGGGCCAAATGATATAATCTAAAATCAGCAGCACAATCTTCTTGTACCTTCTATCATTTCGACAGGATGTATTCAGGACTTTGTGAATCTGTATGAACGTGTCTAAAACATGCCTCTGTCTTTGTGTCTGCATATCCAATTTGTTAATGAGGAATTTAAGAAAGTTTGAGCAATAATGATTTGCATGATTTGCGTTGACAGCAAATTGATATTTCCTAAAACTTTAATTGCCATCATATTATAAAGAATATAACCAGTCTTATTTGGGAAGGAATGACACATTTTCTCAGTTCTCTGCCTTGAGGCAAAAAAAAGATAAAAAATGCAGTTAAATTGAAGATATCAAGCTACATTCAGTTCACTGCAGTGGAGTGATAGTTAAGATTAACTGCCCAGTGTATGATGTTGGTATTAGGTAGCTGTTTAACACGTCATCTAAGGATCAAGATATAAATTATACTCCGTCTCCTCTTCTCTCCTCCTGCAAGTGCAAGACGCTCAGGCTCATGTCCATGTGAAAGTTGGTCTATTTTTATTGTGTGTTCATCTCAGGTGTTGCATGGGAACTTGTCTTTACTGAAACACCTAATTAATGAAAGATGCATAGAATAAGTAGGGGCAGAAGAGGTATTCAAATCCTTCACGTGAATAAAAGTAGAAGAACAACAATTTAAAAGAGACTTGTGACAAGTTTGCGCCCTAATATCACAATTTCACTGAGTATTACCACTTAGATATACTTTAAGCACTAAATCAAATGTTTTTTGCTGAATGGCACCTTTTTTGTTTTATACTACAATGCTTTTTTTTTTTTTTTTTTTTTTAAAGAAAAAAACCTGTGATACTTGTTTGCTTACAATGTGGTTACGTCATTGTTCCTTCATTTTAAAAAAAATATTATTTGGTACTGTAAATTATAAGATTCTACCTTATTATGATGCAAGAATTATACTAATGCAGTTCATGAAATAAATGGATCCCTTATTACCATAAATAAGAAAGTGCTTTTTCAAACAACTGAAATCAACAGGAAAACAAAGGAAAGCTCAAAGGATTTCAAAGGAAACAAGACAAAATTGAGAACATGTGAAACACCTGTGTTTATCTCTTTTTTAAAAAAATGTAAAATAAACAATACTTAAAAGTACATGCTGTGACTTCAGCGTCATGGAGCGAGCATAAGTGCTCTGTTATCTCTGCGTGTCTCTGAGCAAAGGGAAGCTGAGTTCTGGCACCTCTATCAGGTCCCGTGCGATCGCTTATCTTTGGTTGCATTTGCAGACCCGTTTCTGCCTCTCTGTGGTTTCCTTTTGATGTGAACTCACTCTTCGCCGTAGTAGGCCACACACGTACACACAGACACAGGCTCATGGCCGTGATATAGACTTTCATTGCATTTGTATCAGTGTATCCCTCCAATAAAAAGTCGACTTTGCTCTAAGAAGTCGTTCAACATCAATGAAACACATGTGCTTCGGCCTCGGATTCATACTTCTCATTCACTCCTCTCTTGGTTCCAGAAAGTGATTGAATCTTGAATGGATGTGATTATGATCTGCTGTCAGAGTCTGGGGCCAGATCAGACAGATGAAGGTGTGTGTACGCCAAGCCAGCTGTTGTTGGCTATGAATGGGTCTTGGCTAACCAGAGTGGCTAGCCTTTCAAACAGAGCTTATCTTCCCTGCATATCGGATGCTGGAAGGCCATGGATCACAGCGCTGGCTCGTAACAATATAACAGTCTTCCACCTGTACATATGTATCACAAAGACTCATGGACACCTGGACTCGAGAGGAAAAGCCTTGGAAAGGTGAGTAGTGAAAAGAATGAAGCTGTGTGCAAGTATCCTGAAGAGTGATAATATGCAGTCACACGTGTTTGTTATGTGTGCTAACCTCACACGTATGATGAAGTTACCGTATGTGTAACGGCCTGGATTAGCTGCTGTGTTTTAGCCAGTATGTTCAGTCAGTATGAGCTTTCTTCATTTGTAAAAATCAGGCCCTGACATGGTCTGTTTCCATCACAGGATTGACCATGGGTCGGCCCAAGTCGCAGCGGAAACACACAGAAGAACACGTTGAAACACGTTCCACTTGTCACCTGGGGGGAAACGTCAGAGAAGTGAGAAACCACATCAGAGCAGCGATGTCGTAAAAGACGTCTGTGGTTGACCCTCGTGAAGCCTCACAAAAAAAGGTCTGTTTTTTCCATTTAAAAAAACTTTTGCACCAGTTTGATTGAATCAAATGAATGTATGAATTTTTGAGAAACTGTGCATGAAGATGCCATATATAATTTCCCTGTTTTAGTGATGACTAATTAATGATAAAAGAGAGATGAGCAACAGCAAAAAGTTGCAATTATTCCACCTGAAGCGCAAACGTTCACATTCACACACAACACAAACATATTCTTGGTGCACTATGGGGGATCAGAGGGAGTTGTTTCACAGGAAGTTGACGAACACCATCGTGACTCACTACAGGAGAGACAGAGAGGTTGAGCGAGTGATGGGTATCAGTAGGCAGGGAGTAGAGATAGCAGCACCTCGGCAGCTGTTGCCAGGGTTACAGCCTCTCGTCAGCACTGGAAAACACACACAGGAGCGGTGCTCTTACAAAGGCAAGGCCAGCACGCTTCTTAAAGTGAGAGAACCATTCAAACATTGTAAATGTTTTGGTACAGACGTGCTGCATCAGCATCTATTATACATGTAAGTGTGTGTGGGTGGAGGCATACGTCTATAGCTGTCTTTATATTGTGAGTGTTTGTTGACCTAATTTTGCAATAATGGCCTCATTAGAGAGGTGTACATGGTAAGAAAGCTCCAGAAAATATCTAAGAGATACATACATTTGGGTTGATCTTAATGTTAAAGATTGATTTTTTTTTTCAAGTGGGACTGTGATACAGCAAAAAAAATGCTGTATTTTAACCCAAACCCACCTAAAAAAAAATCAGCTCACCGAAAAACAAAATTACAGTTACAGTTTTTATCACTTTACCTTGCTGTCAGACAGCCCTTTATAAAAGGGAACTGAACCCTATCTGTGCTGTCATCAGAGCCACCAGACTCCTTTGACAAAAACAGTAATTTAATCCCCGCAGAACATGGGAGGTGCCGGTCAACCTCTGCCCCGATCTGTCAGTTTGTTTGTGTTATTGTGTGACTTTGGTGAATCCTCAGTCACTTTAAAACACCAAAGTCACACAATAACACAAACAAACTCACCAGTTGGGGCAGCAGTCCACCAGCCACCACTGTGTTCTGAGAGGTAAAAGTACTGCTTTTGTCAGTGGAGTCTGGTGGCTTTAAGTGGACATAGATTGACAGCTGGAGTTAAAGTTTGCATAAACTTAAACAGGGCTGTATGAAAGTTAGGTAATCTAAATATAGTGTACACTTCCGCATAGATAGATTTTTTTTTGAAGTGTAGATTCTGTTTTTACCCTGATGCCCTTTTAAAGTGAATAACTCATCCACTCATTGGATATTAAACTCCCAATTTTGTGTGTGTGTGTGTGTGTGTGTGTGCGCGCGTTGGTGCATGTGTGTGTGCCATCATGTGGCACGTGTGTCTCATATTTCTAAGGGCAGCGCTTAGCCTAACAGAGGGATTACCAGCTGACGGTGGGATAAACAACCTCACCACTTGTGCTAACACCAAAGTGCCAGACCTGCTTGAGGGCGTCTGTATACACACCCACAAGTGAGTGTGTATAATCTATAGAAACACTCTTATGGTGTGTTGATACTGAAGGTGATTTATGTGCAGCTCAACAGAGACTACTGTATAAACTATTGTTTTAATCCTGCCTGCTCGGGGTCACTGCCTTGTTAATGTCTGTCTATATGACTCTGCATATTAAAGACCGCCATTAGCTTTTGACTAATGGACACTTCTCCGTGCCCGAAGCTGCCTTTAAACAGACTCCTGTCTGCTGACACATGAAGGAGCAGTATTACCACTGGGGGCTGCCCTGCTTGTTGTTCAGTCAGCTGAGAGACAATCCTTTCAATAGGAGGGCATTTTGACACACAGCACTGGATGTTTTTTCTTCAGAAAACAGAAATTGCAGGGGAACCTTCTGCTTTTTCACTAAACAAAAATAGTTTTCTGTAAAAACCCCTGGGAGAATTTCTTTAAAGTGCTGACAAGTAAAGCTGTAATAGCATCAATAAATTAGAGATGGATCAGCCAGTAGAGTGTTAATTTCACCACATTTGCCCATGCATAGCGATTATATATGCATTTCCTGAGAAATGTAAGTCTGAGTAAATCTCACATTTTTTGCTTTCCCCACAGCCTTTTTCAGGCAATGAATCTGCCTTCTCAAACCTTTATTTGACAAACATTGAAGTGCTGTTACTTGAGTTGTATTTGTGGTATTCTTTGCCTCCCTACAAATTAGGGTTTGTGCAAGCGTGACTTCTGGTAACACACCAGCCTAACTTTCATCAGGATAATCTCTCCACACACACAATGTCATTTTTGAATCTGCAGCACAACATAAGATCTTGAAAATCGTATGGGCCAGATGTCTTGTCAAGTGAGTGGTTTGCTGCTGCAGTTTGATATCAGAGATACAAAGTTCTTCCGGTGTGTGCTACTTCTGCTTACAGCTCCTTCACTCATGAGAACAGGCCTGCTCGCTGCAGTCACTTGTCTGAGTGCAGTTAAAAAATGGTGTCAGCAGAGGGCAGACTCTTCCCTCCACAGAGAGAAGGACCATCTGCGGTGCGTTGTGCAGAGCCGGCTGCCGCTCTGCATCAACGGTGACACTGATTGACACGTTGACTCTTAGTCATTCAGTGTCACGTTCATTTAAACCCACTTTGTCTTTGCGGCTCACTATTTGTGTCAGTCTGTCTGTCTTTGTCTCTCTTCTCTTTCTCTCTTCTTCTAATTCTCTCTCTGACATGTGTGTGTGTGTGTGCTGTGTCTGGTCTCAGTGACAGTGTCTGGTAGTTAACCAATCACAAGACAAGAACTTGGTCCAGAGAGGGCTCGGAGGCCATGAGAAAGACTCGCCCACAGCTCCAACACCCGCAACCTCTCCCCCCAGCCAGCGCTGCTCTCACCCCTGCCGACGCTCTGACACACACACGCACTCAGCCTGTCACATGCGCTTAACACAAACAGAAGCACACACATGCTTGCATGTTTCAGACTGGTATGAAATCCTCTAATCTACAGCACACGGCACGCACTTTACTACTTTTTTTAAGCACATTTATTTCCATAGCCAGAGGCCAAAAGGTTACAGCTAAGCACCATGGGTCGATTGAGAAATAGTCTGACAGTGTGACCATGCAAATGAGGCACAACGATGCTCCTGTTGTTTCCCAGGGTCAAGTTCCTCATCTCAGTATAGCTCTCTATCGTCACCACGAACACATTTTCTCATGTGCTGATTTCCCCTAAAGCAATGTGGGCAAGTCTTAGCACTTTCACCAGCTTTGCTTCCCAAACTCTGTATCTGATTTGCTCTCCCCTGCTGAATAATGAGCAACATGCACACACTGGCACAATGACACACTCTACCGTTGGTCTTTTTATATAGGTGTGTGTGCCTCCCTCGGTGCCCTACAGGCCTTCTCACCCTCTTTGATTGACATTAATTGCATTTTCTCATTCATGCTGTACGTGCTCTTTTGATTAAATATAGATAAACATGTACATATTGGCTGTTATGTTGTTTTTGCCACCTTGTATAACCTTGGACCCTATAGATGTCAAATACTCTGAAATATCTTACATTTTTCGATGTGTGCGCGGTGTGTGTGTGTGTGCCCATGACCTGCATGTGAACCTTCACCTCTGTGCACTGGTGTTTCAAGAGTGCTGCCACACCAGGCAGAAGTGAAACCTGTGGGTGTGTGGCTTTGTGTCAGCCTGCTGTGTGTGTGTATTTCTAAACATGTGCCGATACGTGTGTGTCTTTTCATACCCACATTTGTACAGACAGCACTCTGCTGCACCTCTGACGCCTGCCTCTCTTTTTGTTCTCTAATTCTCTCTCATTTTCTCTCGTTGCGGCGGGCATGTTCACTTCAGTGTGGTCACACATACGCACTCTTTTGTTGTCACACTGGGGCTAAAAGTCATTTGCACACACTTTCACATTCACACAGGGGGCAGGTCGGCACGTACGCAACTTCATTTGCGCACGTACTGTCCCTTTGCCCCTTTTGTCACAGCAGCCACCTTTGCATGGGAAGGCACGCATGTACGATTTCACATACTCGTTAACTGTCAGTGATTATGAAAGCAAGATCACTTCTAACATGCAGCATGATTTGTCTTTTACGTCCACAGAAAGATAACAGTTGTCATGTGTTTTTGTGGTTTGCAGGGAGAAACTTGAGATGTCCACTGGCCTCTATCAGTGTGGGAGCAAAGGCAGTGAGAAACAGAATGTTAATGCATCCGTTTCAGCAGTTTTTCTTTTTTTCACACGTCATATAGATCGAAAGAGGAAATATTCCCCACCAAACTGGAATAAAAAGGAAACCTACGATACGAGCTGACAGTTGATTGAAAACCTTTGCATGAATGTTTGTTGTCAGTCTCTTGGAAACCACTTGAGATGTGAGACGTGAAGCGGTTTTGATCGTCATTTGTAAAGCGTCAACCCAAGTTCTTTGATCCAATAACAAACACACGTCCTGAAGGGCAACCTGTGCAGCTGTGATGCTCAATGTGTGGTTTGCAGGCCAAATGTGGCCTGTCACCCATTTCCTGATGTACACTGAAAAGAAATGTATTCACAGCAGGACTTTATTTTATTTTATTTATTTTTTTTACTAAAATTTGAATAGAAATATGATGACCATCAGTAATTGCAACATTTGAGTAATTGCACTGTGATGAATTTTCCAGCTATATTTAATGTATAAATTCCTTCAAATTCAACCAAAGCAGCTTTTACAACTAAAATGCAGTTGCACCTTTAAAATATAGAAAATAATCATGTTTATCTGTCACATAGGCCAAGTGTCAAAAATGTTATCTCAGTAACTAGTCAGGTTATTTGAAATAAAGAATTTATAGTAGGGAATGGGCCTTTTAAAGTTTATTAATTTTATGAATATGGTAATATTAATGTGGCCCTTAAAGAAAAGAAAATTTCCAAATTGCAAATTCATTGAAAAAAAAATTGATCCTATTTTTTTTCCACAGGGCTTTTTCTTTTCCTTCTTTCTTTCTTTCTTTCTTTCTTTCTTTCTTTCTTTCTTTCTTTCTTTCTTTCTTTAGTAGTGCTTAATAATAATAGTGCTTTTTTGAATGAATGAATGAATTGAACTTGTAAAAGGAAACAAAAACATCACACTTACTTAAATTTCAAGCCAAGATTGACATTTTATATCCGAGTCAATAAAGCAGTATAAAAACATGATGGTCCTGTCGTTGTGATTTTTGAAATGATTAAAAGTCACATTTCTGTCACTTTAGAAGCAGATGTTAATTCATTTTCAATTATTAATAATTATATATGCACTCACTCGGGATGGACAATGTGTTTCACCACAAAACTGCTTCAATGTGTTACACATGATAGTCTTTATAACAATTAACAATGTGAAAGCATCCCAAATGTTGTCATGCTTTAAATGGATCAACAATACAATCCAAAGCAGCATCATTCTCCTCAGTGGAGGGACTGAATTAATTATTTCCCACTGTGACATATTTGGTCACTGGAATGAAGCTATAAAGATATCAAAATTGGACAGAAAGACAAATACTCAGGGGCTTGAAGTGCAAGGCCAGCTTTTTACTTCTCAGCAAAGCGCAGCTGAGAGTGATTCAGCCGCTGATGGAGTTTCCAGCGATGGTCCTCTCAGTTTTCTGCTGCCCTGCCAACAACCACCAACCCCTCTCTCTTTCCTGGCTTCAGCCCTTACCCAGGGGCAACCAGAATTAGGCCCAAGGGGGGAGGCAAGGGGGTCAGAGGGATCAACAGGAACTGGTGTGTGGGTGGCAGTGCCAAGGGATGGTCGACGGGAGGGAGAGGAAGAAGAGGAAGGTGGGAGGGCCCTCTGGAGGCCTGGAAGAGGGAGGATTTACCGGCAAATGCAGCGTAACATCGTGTGATTCAGGCCCCCTTAGTGGAAGTGGGCAAGAGGGTAAAGGATGGAGAGGGGAAAGGGGGGAGGGAGGAGGGGAGGCAAAGCATGAGCAGAGGGAGCGCTTGTGGAGAGAGTAGGGGAGAGTTGGGGAGTGATGGAGCACAGAGGGGTGGAGGGCTGACAGATGCCACAGTCCAGGCCCGCAGCACAGGAAGTCATTTATACTGGGAAGTGCTTGTTGTCGGCTCTCGCTGTCCACTCCGGAGCAACGCTTACCCAACTCTGGATGATCCTGTGAACAAACAGCTCCCACTCATCATCAGACCAGTAAATGACACCTAGATATGACTTGACACTTTAACATACGTCAACATAAGCATTGCATTTGTGATTGGGTCATGCTGTGATTCCTCCTGAGTGCATCATGTGCAGGCTTCAGTGGCTCTTCAAAATACTCATCCAAGCAAAGGGTTCTGGGTAGAGCACAAGCCAAGCTAGACTCTGATGCCAATACCAATATCAATAGTTGAAAGTTTAAATGATTAGATAATGATATATCTGACATTTTGCAATTGGAAAATGATACCAGACTCTCTCTTGTTTCTAAATAACCTCAGACGCTTTTTTGGCCATGTCTGTAGTGTAACTGTATTGTTACTTATCAGCAATCATGTTTGTTGACATCCATATTCTTTATCTCTCTTAGCTAGAAATTGGCCATGCAGATGCACCAATCAATCACCATTTTAGTAAGTATCATTTTGACAAAACCATGGACAATTCACCACATATTCAACCATTTGGTGTTTTTGCTTTTAATATAATTCATATGTCTAGTTAGAGTTGTTTTCCCATTAAACAATTTCAAAAGTAAACACACCTTTAAAAAAATGCAAGGAAATGAAAGGAAGTTTTCTGACCCATGGGATCAGCCACAAAAACTTGATAATTCAGATAATTCTTCATATCTGCAGTAAATGTAATTTCTCTTACGAGGCCATTCAGAGAGCAGAAGATGTCTGTCTGGACAGGCTACAGACCTCTCATCTCTGAGATCTACCTGGTTCATTATTCAGTCTTTCATGCATCTGGACAACAACTTTTTCTGAGTTCTTTGTCAAGTGACATCATGGTCTCTATAGGACAAATTACACATGCCCTCCAACTATGACAAGACACTGACGGTGTCTTTAAGTGAACACGAGACAAACTCCATACCTGCCCTATCCGTGGATGAGAGCCGCTGTTGCTGGTGCAGCATCAGTTCTAATGAGCTAAATGTAAAAGCCATGTGGGTGTGACAAAGGACCCGTCACTTCAGCAGCACTCAGTTATTGGGCTCTTATATGTGCGTGTGTGTGTGTGTCACAGAGTGATGAGAATGGATGAGGATGAACAGGGATTTTGGGGGGGCAGATTGCACTTTGGCAAGGAAATTCTGCTCCGTGCCAGAGAGGGGTCTGCTCATCTCATTGCCCGCTCACACACATACAGTACACACACATGCTAACCCCCTCTCTTAAGCCCATTTCCTTTGCACAGGGCATGGGAACTCCCCTGATCTCTCTCCTCCCACTCTCCTCTTCCTCCACATCATCTCTGTCCTCTTGCTCACCCTCTCTGCTCTTGTCCTTTCTTCATCCCTCTCTCCTCCCCCCTCCCTTTTTTTTTTTTTTTTTTTACCTCTCTCCATCACATCCTCACCCTGTCCTGCCCTCTCTCTGTCACTCTCTCTGGTACCCCCTTCTTCCCTCTCGGTCCTCCTGTCCTCCTCTTGCGCTCTTTTCTCTCCTAGTGTCTTCTCCGCACTCATTTTTATTTCCTGCCTCCATCTGTGCCCAATTTATCCTGAGCACGGTCTGTGTTTTTTCCCGATAATTTGTTTTTGATTCCCCAGAATTAGAAAAGCATTGTGTGCACTCTCACTACGGCGAGCACACATACAAATGCATGCACACACATGCTCAAGCGCACACGTACGCACACATTTTTATTGTATTATTCTATAAAAGTTCCTATAAATCACTGGTTATTAATCGGCCCCAGACGGCCGTCCCCCTTTTGCTCCCCCTCTCCCTCTCCGCACAAACACAGACCAGATGCATAGGAAATGGGATGGCAAAAAGGGCACCCAAGAGACAGGCTGCATTTTTTTCTCTCTTTTCTCCCCTCTCCTCCTCCTTCTTTTCTCCCCCCTCCCGCCTCTCTGTTTTCTGAGAATGTTCATTTATGTAGCAATGCCCAGACCCCAGACTCACAGAGGAAATAAAGTTTAAATTAAAGTTTAAAAGAAATAAATTAAATAATAAATACAAACGGTGATGTGCTGCCAAACGGCCCGGTGTGTGGGATAGAGGTTAAACGTCCATCCTCTGTAGTTGAAGGCAAATGGATTCAATTCCAGCTGTTTGAATCAAGCCCAGTTCATCTGAAATGAGTTCATGTGTGCAGTCGACCACACATTCACCCTCTCTGTATTTCATTCAGCTCTAGTAAGGTTACACTCCATATTGTAATGGGTGCGCCACTTCCTCCATTGGCTTGTTTTGTAGCTTGCTTGCACCTGTGCAGCTAATCTGAGAGTCGGTTCCTTAACTGGCTGAGACATCTGTGTGCCCCCAAACTGACACTTGTCTGTGAGACAGTGCCTGCCAGACACTCGGTTTCCTCCCTATTAGCTCAGACACTTTCATATTAGCAGCTTTCCCTCATCAAACTACAGTAACGCATACACCCACACACCTGCATACAACTGGCCCGCTCAGACAGAGCGAAAAGGGCAAGTAACCACCAGAGAGATGGGGATTTGGATAGAGTGAAAGTGAATTATAGAGAGACTTTGGAGACAGAGGAAGAGAGACAGGGAGGATGTGGATGTAATGTAAGTGAGAGGACGTATCTGTCCCACCCTGTCCTGCAGTGCCTGGGAGCCTGGATGATGTGAGGAGGCTGAAGTGAACTGTTCACAGAGAGCAGGCAGAAAATGTGAGAAATGTGCGCGTTGGCTGCAGGGACGAGGGGGAGAATGCTGGTTTTTCAGGCATGCAGGGACAGCCTGCAGAGTTCTGCCAAGAGAAACATGGCGCTGTGTTCCTTGCAAGAGCTATGGGGGTGAAAGAGGAGGGAGGGGGGCAAAAGAAAGAGAGGAAAGAAGGTGTGCATGTGGAGGTGGGGAGACAAAGAAGAAGAAGAAGACGAGGGGTTCCCAGGGGCACTTCCCAGGGCCGTCGCCTAAAGATGTATATGATATAATGAGGCATGACATGACCTGGTGTGTTGATCACGAGGGAAAATCTCTGTTGTTGTAAAACTTGCTACATTGCAGCCATTGGGATTACACATTAAATATGCCCTCTATGGCTTCACAGCATGTTACGGATGATAATCATATATTACGTCTGGTTCTACATGTGTAGGTTCATTCCAAGTTTTCATAAAAGATAAAATCTTACGATGTCTGATGAGCTGTACAAAGCTGTCAAATGTATAATGTTTCGTCTGTAAGAGATAGGGAGATAAGGGTAAGGGAGTGAGCCGCAGCCAAGGCCCAGGCCCAGATGTCCACTTTCAGCTGTCCTGGCTGACCACTGCCTCGCCTGCCAACACTCGGCTGAATATCCCCACATCGCTGCAAATATGTAAATATGTTGACTTGGAAGGATGTCCTCTTCTCTTCCGACCTTGTAGCACTTTTGGAGAGAAGCAAGACAGCGGAGAGGAGAGAAAACAGCTCCAGCGCTCCATATAAGGGCCTGCTTTGGGCTCTAACACCGGCTTCTCATCACTTTCTACTCCACTGGGCCATTACACAACTGGGGGAACACATACAGGAACCCTAACCTTCAACACTTGGTATACACACTCACACACACACATACACAGCACTTGGTGAGATGTGGAGTTCTGGGTGTAAGATTTAAACGGACACCTTGGGTCGTGAACACTGTGTTCCACTCTGATGTGAAATGATGCTTTTGCTGCAGGCGGGGCTCATTTTGCATTGCTTTTTATAAACACGCTCAAACAAGAGGCAGAGGTGGAAAGTTAGGAACCAAGTTTGTTTTTCTCGTTTTACATGTGTGTTTCAGTTTTACTCAAGCTCGTTTCAGAATTGCTTTGCAGGTAAATATTTGACAACAGTATTTATGATACTAAAATATGAAGTTAAATTTCTACTCTTGAGATGAAAAACTAGGCAACAATTTAAATCATACAGCCAAATATCAGGCAGCTGCAGCAACACAATACATAGCAAACATGCTAATATAAAATCACCACTCCTACAGCAAAAAAGTCCAGCGGCCTGGATCCATTGCCCAGTCTCTCTGCTCCGTTTCTGGCGAGACACTGGCAGTGTTCCCTGCCTGCAAGCCACCACCCACCCTGAGCCTGAAAACCTCCTCCCTGTGGTCCAAAGCTCCTGTGCTAATGGTGTGAACACCAATACTCCCACAGTGTTCTACGCTCCCTCTCTCTTCAGCACAGCTAAGTGAACTTAACTGATTGCAGTTATTGTTATTATCAGTTAGTGGTTAACTGTATTCTTGTTTACTCACAAGTTAAGCTTTTCTTTTCATCAGGAAACCCCACAAATCACAGAGTCAAGGCAGAGCAATCGGAGGACATCAGAGGAAAAAACAGGAATCATTTTCTTCATGAATTGTCATCCTGTGTCGCCAAAATCAGTATATTTAGTGGTTTAAGGTTTGGCACTTCTCACTAAATATCATATCAAGAACCGACATTTGGGTGAACTGTGGAAATGACAGAGGCATCATTCCCCCTATTAGTGTCAAAGTAAAATTATGATTTAAAAGATATTAAAAAGCTTTGCGATATAATTTTTGCATAATTTCATTCTTTGAGGCACTTTATAAAATAATTAATTTATCACAATATACTACTATAATACTATTTCAATTTTGCTTTTAATTTATTTTGTAAATTTCAAAGATTTTACATAGTCTGCTTTACTCCACTATTTTCCAGAGTATGTATGTATGTTCCTCACGACACATTGGATGGCATTTGCAAATTTCTGACTTTGGTGCCCCCTTGTGTCAAGTAATGCACACATTTGACACACCTGGCAGACCTCCTCTCCCCTCCAAAGAGACACTGACGTGGGGACACAAAGATGAGGATCTTTCTTTTTCTAATAAAGCAAATCTCACTGTATCTGAACACTCTCTCACAGAGCACAACTGGGCTTGCACACACACATACACACACACACACACACACGTCCTCACCCTCGTGCCCTGTAACAGACGTGCTTCAGACCAGTCATCTCCTCTGTTTCCCAGGCTAGGCAGTGTAGTATGTAGTAAGGCTGTTGCTCATCTCTGTAGCAGCACCTCCCCGCCTACGAGCCTCCTTGTCCCCGCTGAACTCTGTGTGCCCTTTCAGGCCTGGATGATTAAAAAGGGGGAAGAGAAGGCAGAGGAAGACAGAAACCTCACTCATTCTCATTTTCTAGAACTCTACCTCTTTACTTGGTATGTGTGGTTGGTTGACTGTGTGTGTGTGAGGTGTGTGTGTGTGTATGCATGTGTGTGTGCGCAGTGGGTATATTCATCCAGGCCTCTCTGGCTTGTGGGTATTGGCTTGTGGTTTGGGTCTTGGTGGAGAGCGAGGGTGAGGGTGGCGGAACACCATGGCTGCCACACTGCCACAGACATACTGGCACCACCGAGCCAGTACAAGTTCCCCTTTCAAAAATACGGAACCACCACTGTGTGTGTGCATTTGTGTGTGTGTGGGTGGGGGGGTTGTGTGTGTGTGTGTGTGTGTGTTGGCCATCTTGAGATTTGAGTCATTGCCTAAGTGTCTTTCAGTATCTCTCTCACAGTGATGAGCTTTAATTACATGTGTTTTGTATGTAGAATCTCACAGACGCATGCAGCCAAAAGCAAACAACTCTTCTGTCCTGTGCAGCACATTTTGCATTTCATCGGTTCCACGCTATAATTAAAAAAATATCAGCTTCATTCAGAATTACAAACACAGGCTTGCATCAGTTCCACAGAAGGGGCCGATGACAGCGAGCTCTAATTTTCAGGTAAACAATAAAAGGTGAAGAGGTTAACCAGAATGAAGAGGTAGGTTTCAAAAAGTTGCCCTGAAGTCATGTTATTTTACAGATGGTAGCACTCTTGGCAGGCTACACCTCCTGCCAACCCTTCTCTTTCGCTTTTTTCCCTTCCTCTCTGTGTTTTTTTGTGTGTGAGTGTGTGTGTGTCTCCATTCTCCATCCCTCCCTGGGGCTGGCAGCGGTGTCTGGGCACTCGTTTCACTGCTGGCCCTGAACCCAGCAGGATGTGGAGATCAGTGCTTAAGTGTGTGTATGTGTGTGTGTGTGTGTGTGTGTGTGTGTGTGTGTGCGCGCATGCTTGCATGAGCGCGGGCATGTGCTTCTGTTCTTTTTTTTTTTTTTCCTCCTTTTTCTGATTTTGCGTCTTGGCTGACTTTTTTACCTCTCGAAGAATTTGGAAAGGCTGTGAGATTTTTTCTCCTGCATGACTTTCACCAGTGCTCCCTCTCTTTCTCTCTCTCACTCTGTGTTCCTCTGTTGCTCTCTCACTCCCTCTCACCCTGTGTCTGCTGTGGCTCCTCGCTAATAGATTTCATATGTTGCTGCAGTTGACATCAGTCTTAAACTATTTTACATGTGATCTGCGATATTTCCTCAGGAAATCTGTCAGATATTTATTAAAGGCTAATAAAATAAACCTCTCTTGTTGTCATTTTACCTTTCTATCTCTTCACCTTTTTTTCCCCCCTCCCTTCTTCTTGACCCTGTATTGTGTCCCGTACTCTGTTGTTCTGCTCTCAGAAGCTCGCTTGCTTCTATTATTATTACTCATGCTTTTTAAATAGGCTTTTTTTCAAGAGACAATTTCCTTCCATTCATAAGAAATGCTGTGGGTCAGACAGCACACAGGTTGGGTCTGTGTGGACTACTGGGGGTCTTCCCCTTCCTCTGTCTCCCTGTCCCATTGACTTTTTATTCTTTTTTCTTCTCTTACCCTTTAACATCCATTTCTTGCCTTTTATTTCCCACTTAACAGATTTAAGGCCGGAAAAACCTTATTCCCCTCAGCCTGACAGTATCACGTATTGGCTTCTTCCAGTGCAAACTATATGTTTATTCAAACCTAAGACCTAAACCCTTGCGCATCATTTTTTTTTTTTGCATGATTTCCCCAAATTCAGCTTGTGATATTTGGTATCCTTGGAAACTTTGGGATCTCCACTACACTTTAAAATACAGTTGTGTGGGTTTGAACAATGTTTGGCTTCACAGCAAGAGTTTGTAATGAGTGACCTAAACAGCAGGTCATTGGGTATATGATACCTTCGCTTACTTGTTTCCTCTTTACCCTTCCTTTTCCCTCATTCCTCTCTTCTTCCCCTCCTTCCTCTCCTCCACCCAGCTGCACAGCTCATGTCTCTCCATCCACATGCTTGTCAGGGACTGATAGAGCCAAGCCACCGTCTTCTCTCCCCGTCTCTACTGTTTTAGTGTTTCCACCACCTCTTCCTCCGCCCTCTGATCTGTCCCATACGTTACCTCACAGCAGCGGGGCTAGACACACCAGCGTGCCTGGAGTTGTCCCCGCACGCAACAGGAGCAACACGCTACCTTATAAAGACAGGTATTCCACACTTAGCATAAAGTACTACTGCACAGTGTAAAAGTTGACAGACACCATTGAAATGATACAGTAAAAGTCATCGTTTTGAACAGACGCCATGCCGTGAATATGTGCACTCTGGTCAAGTCACAGTGATGGCTAATGTAACCGACACCACCGGTCTGTTCATGTTCATCTCAAGCAGCTGCAGTTTATGTGATGATGAGTCTGCTGTGAAGACACACCCACAGAAAAAGGCTTAAACATACATTGTTTAGGTTTTCTCTCTTTTTTTCCTGAGAGCAAAACTATTGAACACTGTTCTGAGGTCTGTTTCCACGTGTGAAGATTTGATCTAAAGAGATAACCGAGGTTTGGCGATAAGTACGTCACTTTCATCGCAGAATTATTGCTTTGAGAATAGAGTTGAAAGTCTGTGTGTAATATATCAGTGTTGCCGTTTGTTTTCTCTCTCTGTCATTGCCCGGAACAGCAGTGATGGAAAACAAACACATCAGCACTTGGCATTCTGAACCCTTAAATTGCCCTCCCTCCATCCCTCCCTCCTCCTTTTTCTCTTTCATCTTTCTCCCAACAGTACACTCATTCGGTTCTTTCTGGGGTCCCCTGGCTGTAGTACCCATAACTCACCCTGAGACACCAACACCCACACCATGCTCTCACTAACCTTTATAGAGCAGCCAAGACACAGCCAGAGAGAGGGAGAGACAGGGCAAATACTTTCTCTGCCTCTCTCTCTGGGCCTCAGGCTGGAAAACAAGAGGAGGAAGATGGACTTGGGGGGGGGAGTGGGACCCGGTCCACCCTGGGCACTGGAGACGGAAAGCGAAGACAGATGATTTGGGGTGCAACGGGGGAGAGAGAGCAATGCCCAAGGAAGTGAGGGTTAAGGTTGCAAGATGGTGTGATAGAGGCAGAGAAAGAGGGAGGGACAGAGCAGATGTAGAGAGATAGCAATGGCAAAGGGTGCCTGTCTGTCTCCGCAATCGTCTATGTGTCTGTCTATGGCGGATTTATGTGTTTGTTTGTGTCTTCATCCTCAACTCTGTCACTTCCGTAATGCATTCCATATTTCACGCCGTTACCAGCAAAAGTTCACTGGCTCGCTGTAGCATTTCAAAGTGTCTTCTTCTCTTCCTTCTCTCCGTATTCTTGTCAATGCAGAAAAACCCTAGTGTAACCCCTAATTCTATTGACTTCTATAGAGGCAACATTTTCTTTAGAACACATAGTAATTACAGAAGTATGTGATGCTCACTCAGTCACACTGAGATCTTCTGGTTTGGGGTTATGACTGCAGCTGAGGCTGTTGCTGGGATTTGGATTGGATATGTGGTTCTGTGTCTGGTCATATTCAGGTATACTTTGTGCTACAATTATGTGGTTTTATTTGTTTTGGTGTAAACAATCTTGTATCATGAAGACCGGCTGTTGTAGAGATGCCAGTAGCCAGCTGGATGGTAAAGGCCCTGAAAGAATAAACAGAGACACTAAATCACTAAATCCGCTGAGGACTTGTTTTCTCAGTGCTCCACACAAGGCTGAACTTTACTCCAGGCAAAGAGGGCAACTTCAAGATCACCAGATCCCCAAAAGCTCCATGTTTACTCTGTTTTAATTTACATATTATCCAATAAATGCATTTTAGTGTGTGTGAATTTACACCAATCAAAGACAGTACAGATAGTTCAAGATTCTTGGAAATTGTCGTAAGTTTTACAGAGATGCGTCAATACAAGCACTGCCACGTTTTAAGAAAAACACCTTGGCAAAGCACTCAGGCAAAACACCAGGACAATCTGATGCACGGTGCAGGGGAGGAGTGCACACCAACCATGTCCTATAGTAAAACAAAGTGATTTGCTGTGTGACGTGTCTCAGTGTGACCAGGGCCTTGTTCAGTTCCTTGCTGAGAGCGCTGAAAAAATTTATACCACTTTCATATTTGTATGTTAAATATTAAGCTACTGTACAGAACAGCCAGCAGAAGATTACCTATGCTAATTAAAAAGACAGGATGCAGCCCAGTTCCATCCAAAGGAAACAATGTCTACCTCTCTAAAACCACAATTTGTCATTTTTAGCCCTTTTTTGTTTGTCTTCTGGCTGCAACTTCATATCCAACAGACAGATATAAGAATGGTATTGATCTATCTTCTTATCTAACTCTGCAAAAAAGGCTTGGTTCAAGGTGGCGTGCACATAATGAAGCTGAGTGCAAGAATACTAACTTGGAGGGTCCCAACAGCAAACATTTGCCTCACAGTCTCATCTTAGACTGATCCAGCTGTGGCTCTACATCAAATAATTTCAGACTATCAGCAAATTTTGCTTTTGAGATCAAATAGTCCTCTAACATTGTGGTCTCAGACACAACATATTGAAAAAACATTGGGAAACTGATGGATGAGAAACTTGTGTGAGTCTTTGTAAGGTCACTCACAGGAGGTGCCAGTAATCGTTCTACATCAGGGAGGCGGACTGTGGTTAGAGGCTGCTTACGGTAGGTTCCACCTCAGCTGACTGATCGTTGTGTATAGGCATGACTTTATCAGAATTACTGAGTGCTGCATAACAAAAGGAGTGTTTGGAGAATGGGTATGCGCTGTATTGTTGTAAATGAGTGTGACGGAGAGGTTAGATACCATATGGCAATGAAGTCATCTGGCCTGGCCCTTCCCTGGAAGCCACACCCGAGCCCCGGCGAGAAACAGAGGGCGCTGAAACTGAAGAGAAAACATTTTTTAATCGATTATGATAACCACCATCTAAATCAAGTCCCCTTCGCTCTCCCTTCCTCCCCCTGCTGCTCTCCTGCTCCACTCCCTCACATCTCCCATTCTCATTTATTCCTCCTCACCCCAGGGTATTCTGCTTTCTTGGCAGAACACCGGAGCAAGCCACCTGCAGCCCCCCCAACCCCCCCATCCCCCTTTAATCACACATATTCACACACACTTGAATGCAAAACATATACACACACGAAAACGCAACCCTCCCAATCATTCAGAAGCAACTCGCAGACATTGCAACATGCAATATGTGCACGCTGTTTCCTCTTGAGAGGCTCTTAACTCTATTCTAAGATGTGGAGTTGAACACGTGTATAGTTTTTATCAGCATATCAGCGCCAGGCTACATGTTACTTTTTTTGCACAGTTTTTTTCCTTTTGAATAATTCCTTCCATTCAATTAGATAACCCGTCTTTGACATAAGCATTCACACGCACAGAAACAAGTGCAGCCACTACTACCTCTGGCAGGAGAAACACATCTGAATTTTCCTTTCAGCAAAACTGAATATTAACCTGGGTGACAAAACGGGATTTTCCATCATGAATTATCTTTTTTTCTCTCAGTGGCTATCCTCTGTTCCCTCTTCTCATGCCTCTCTACTTCATGACATAAACTGTGTTTATCTTTTACACTCCTTTTTACATTCACTTTCTGCACCTCGCACCCTTCTCGCTAGTACTGATGGATGCCTGGATATTTAAAGTCAGCCCTTAGCTGTCAAGTAAGGTCAGTTTTACCATTTACAGCCTGCAGAGACTGTAACCTGATCATACTGATATCTGTGCCTGCAGGTGTCTGAGGCAAAAGATCTATTCAATGAGAAGATGTTTGTGGGTTTGGTTTTCAACATCCAATCCAAGTTTAACATTGCAGGCATCACGATGATGGAGATAGTATAATCCAGAGTTTTGTCTCAGGATCCAATACAAAACCGTGAGCACCATGCTGAAGCGCATTAGTCCTCCTCTACTGTCCCTGTGATAAATGTGCCAAATCCCACATGGCCCAAGTTACGAGAAAAATTAATATTACACTTTCCATGGTTTGAAATGTTTAAATTTCACACTGTCATCTTTTGCAGGACCTGTATCTCTGCCTGATGCACCAGAGGGTTTGTGCTGACAGGAACGGCTGAGACAGCCCTCTTAAATGGGTCACGTTGATTTGCCATGGGTCATGAGAATGAATTGACTCAATTTAGCAAAAGGCAAGGCAGAATGTCAGAGCTCAGCGGGCCTTCGCTGGGCCGCCAGCTCTGTTTAGTGTGCATAGCACAGTGTCGCGGGGTGCAGGGGCTGACACGCCTGTGTTTGACTGATTATAAACCAGCGGTCACTGCGGAGTCTCACGGCTCTCTTTACTGCTTGGGACAGACACATGGGCTGGTGGATGGGCTCATACAGCAGAGTTATAGCTCATGCTGGCTGACTGCCCTGACTGAATGGGCGCCCAGGTTAGAAGAGCTGTTTACAGAAGACAGAGGTGCACCTTTATTGTGTTTACTCTTGATTCATCTGAAGTGTGTGTCTATGTGCACATAGGTACTGCTGAGAACTCATCAAGTGCACAGTTTACAGTTATTCTTGGAGGGGTGTAAGAGCAGGTGGTGCTTGACTGATTGTGTGTGTGTGTGTGTGTGTGTGTGTGTGTGTGTGTGTGTGTGTGTGTGTGTGTGTGCGTGTGCGCACATGTGTGTATGTACAGTAGAATTGTGTTTAGCCTTTATCAAGAAGGAAGGTTTTTCCCTCAAAATGTCCCACATTTGACCACTTCTGACCAATCTTGAAACCATTCAGCTATCAGTCTGATGAGAATCTATCCTCTGTGGGTTGCTGCTGAATAACAGAGAACCTACTCCTCTCTTTGCTAGTCATTGTTAACAGTCCGATCAGCATCGTCATCAAAACTTTCTTTAGGGTTTTTTTTTTTTTTTTTTTTAAATGTCAGACACCATTTCATTATAAACATATTTGCATATCAATTTAGATAAATGATAACTGATGGGCTGGAGATTGCATCTCAGTTGGTGCATTCTCTCTCTGATGTCTGTTTATATGCACACCAAAGCATGCTCAAACAGAACTGGTTGATACTTCTTAGACAATAGGAAAACCAGAACTTCTCCAATACTAAAATCTTGTCTCATTGCCTAATGTTTTTGTTTGTTTGTTTGTTTGTTTTTTAGTAGAAATAACTTACATATATATAAAGCCTTTACTTGTTAACAGTAGAAACCCTTCTTTCAGTATTTTAGTTCTTTTTGCTCGTTGTTTTGCTTAACCTTCAATAACTTTAATTTTTTTGCTTAACCTGACAACTTTTGTGCCCAACTGTTTCCAGTGATAAACTAAGACAATAATAAACCAACCTGCCAAGTCAGAAGTTGAACCACCATATATGCATATGTATGATGTCCAAAAACACATGACAAAACTCTTTATAGATTATGAAACTGTGTATTTAACATGCCAGTCAGCCAAGACACTTGCTTCATGGTGTTTTATAAATTTATATTTGTGGTGGAATTAACAAATTAATTAATTTCCTTAAAAGAATTGAATACATAAAAACTAATTTTTGTTTACATTGGCTCATGTTGCATTTTTGAATTGAGGATTTGTTGTTTGAAAAAAAAGGGACCGCGCAGAATCCTGGGTTACGGTGGCCGTAATAGGACATGCCTACTGCTGCGTAGCAACAGCACAGAAGAAGAGTTAGCTAACTTAGCTAGATAGCAAACTTTTGAGACAGCGACGGGGGGTACGACAAATAAAAAGCAAGAACGGACTACACCCGCGGAAATTAAAAAAAAGCAGTCAGTAGAAAAGCCAAAGCTTCTATAAAAAGACGGACATAACCAGTACAAGTTGTTCCAGTGACCCGCGCCACCCTGACACGCACAGCGGCCCGGCGACTAAATATGATGTAAGTAGAGCTTGTTTATTTGACGAATAGTCAACCCATATGTTTGATTTTAGTGATGTAGCTTGTTGAAGAAGCGAAATTTTATCAACGAAAAGTTTCTCTGGCGCGTTTTCAACACAACCTTAAAACAAGTAAATCAAGTGTGTGTTTTTTTTAAGAAACCTACACTATAATGAAATCAGTGTACACCTATGCATTAAAGAATTATGCTCGACAAGATTTACTGAAAACAGTTTAAAGCTATGTAATCAGAAACAGTTTTAATGATAATTCACATCTGTAAGCAAATACTAACAGTTGGGAATTTTACTGTTGCTGTCACTAATGTTTTCATTTTTATGGTGCTCTAACCTAATTTTGTCAAGTAGTTTACTCTTTCGCTGGCTTGGTTTTGCTAATACGATCCTTAATGTATAGCATGACTGTCTGTTTCCATAAATAATTTCCTGGACATCTAGTTTGCATTGCATTTGGCTGTTGTTAGTCTTGTTGCTTTTTGCAAGCTGTATGTTGGACTTATTTTTTTGCTAGTAATATTATCTTATTACTAATACCTTGGCGATAATGGATTGGGTGTGGATGCTTGAAAGGGCCCAGAGCTGCCTTGTTACACTGCTGTGCCCAGCACCAAATGGAAGATAAAGCTGGAATCAATTTAGTGATCATAATGCAGATGTTGGTGGAGATTTTATTTTAGCAGTTGGCTAGAAACATACATCACTCCATGTCTTCTGATTGTGGAAATTAGCAACTAAATGATGATACATTTATTGCAACAAAGAACTTTTAAGTTGCTAAATGAACAAGAATTTAAGCTTGTGCTTGGTGTAATAAAAAATTAAACACCAAAACATGTGAACAATTAAAGCCCCAAATCCTAATATTTGAGAGCCTTCAACCAAGAAAATGTAAATACATTTTACTTTAAAATAAACTAAATTTTAATTAACTTAAAAAAGTCTTGGTAGTTTAGTTCTAGTTAATTGTTCAAGGAATCAAATCTTTAACCGCACCTCTTCAAGATACAGTTTCATTTCTCAATTGAAACATCTAGAAGCAAACTCCACATCTCTATCTGGATTTAAAAACACGACAGTGAAACTTAAGCTCTTGCAGACTTATGCATTTCAATTTCTCATCTGCCCTGAACCACAAGCCAAAGGGTTGTTTCATCACTGCCTGCTAACTGTCTTACCCTATTGGTCTGGCTCCACACACAGTATGGCCAGAGGGCAGTGACTCTGGGGAGGGAGCAGGTTTCATCACTCACTGTGCTCCTTGACTCTGCGTCCCTCAGGGCAGAGGAGGGAGGTAATGAAATGGCTGTGGCTCACATCAGTACGGAGGAGGGTCGGAGCACAAGACAGTACCACAGTTACTCCAGCATTCCTACTGAAGCATCTGCTAAGGTCATTCAGACTGGGCCCAAGTCCGAACTCAAGGCTTCCGAGTGACTCTGGGCTTCATTCAGGGAAATCTGGAGGAGATTTCCTTGATCGGAATGCTAGGTCTGGAATAATCTCTCTTGGTTGTTTTTGTTCTGATTGGTAGTCTGTAGCAGAGCTGCTTTTCTAATGTGTTACAGTGAATAAGTATGTGAGGATGGATCCCTGATCATGAGAGCTGTTTTAGAAGCTTCGTGCTCGCTCTGTGAACTGGAGCAATTGCAACCACAGAAAAACCACATGAGACCAGAAGTAGTGACGCAAGACGCACGCCGGAGCAAAGCCTGGGAAACTGTGTCACTGAAAGTGCAGCAGTGCATCTCACATCCTCTTCAAGTCTGTTTGTGCGTTGTAATGAAGCTTGTGGATATTTAAGCCAAAATTGTCAGCAAGTTACAGTGTATGTGGTGAGAGAGTTCCCTGTGTTTCAACAGGTCATGTTCTATTTTTCCTTTCACTGTACAGTAACCAGTGCATGATATTTCCAAATGATTATGCACAATACAAAATGCGTATGTCTTGTGCTAAAAACATTATAATGCCTGTCCATAAGGCAGTAGGGCCTCAGTTTTTTGTTATGTCCAAGTAAATCCCCTCACAGCCCACAGAATTACGCAATTCTGGACTTTTTATTAAAAACAGGAGGATATTACCGCAGGTACATAAGAATTTAAACCAGCTGCATAATTTGTGAGATGATTCAACTATAAACACTTGATTCAAAATGTTACATTACAAACCAAAAGAAGTCCTTGGGGAGTACCTGTGATTAAGCCACTGACTCCCAGCCAGAGCTACTTGTACCCCACGGTGTACAATTGTAATTTAATAAATTACCCCATCCTGTAGCATTATGTACTAGGGGTAACTCAACTAATTAGAAAAAATATAGAAATACCACGCCCAACTCACTAACCACTCAAGTGATTAAATCACTAACAGAAGAGAATAAATGGTTAAAATAGTAAGCTGAACAACATCTAAATGGTTGAAATAACTAAGAGTGATAAGCTGAAGTAGCTAAAAGCAATGAATACATGTTAACTGTGGACATTTCTTATGCGTATAATATTTTAGAAAACCATTCTTAATATTGAATATTCACATATTTTAATATATATTGTAGCAATTTCCTCTTTTATATTATCAATCGTAAATATGTAGTGATATGTTTGAAACATAGGTATTGCTGATAATGGCGTACTTAAGTTTATCCAGAAAAAAAACAGTGTGAAGCTACAAAAACCTGCATAGTTCACGCAGCATACTAACAACTCTATACTTCAGTTGTTTATTTTATATTGACTTACACAAAGGAGTTATTTGGGTTTAGCTGATATAAAAAACTGAAAGAAGACATCTAATGTAACAGTTTTGAGAGCAGAGTTATGAGCTGTTTTCTTTGGAAGACATCAATCGCTGTGAGTCAACATTGAAACTGGCAGGATTCTGGAAATACCACAAAACCTGGGAAATTGTGTGTTAACATTGTTGTCAAGTATGTGCCAGAAAAAGGGGGGTTTAGGTGTTTTTTTTATTTTTTTATTTTACCATTCTGTGGTCACACTTCTTAAATTCAACTCTTCTGCATATTGTGTGACATTTCAGTCGTAATTCTGTGTTTGACAGAACGATGCAGGTGCATGATGATCATACCTTACTTTGTAAAAGTTTGTATTTATGCCCATCTGTGTGTTTGCGTAATATGTGAGCAGCATGTGAACTGTGTTCGCACCTTGACGGTTTTGTATGTGTGTGTCTCAATCTTGGTTGAGAAATGTAAAGAAATGAGTTTGGCATTAGATGTGTAGATTACAAATTGTGCAAACAACATAAGTCAGCATTAGTTTTATTTACTAGAAGCTGCATTATGCAACAATGCCATGACTTGTAATTTGTGAGTGTAGCCATATGAAATTATACTTGTGCAACTTAAAGGTTCAGTTAAAGTCAAATTAAAAGTTTAAAATGACAGTTTACAAGTGATGCATTCAGCTGGTGCTTAAAGTGTAAAATACACAATCTAAAAAAATCAACAACTCAAGAACAATATTTATTTTCAGAAATCTGGATTTGCTTTCTCAAGAAGATCCACAGATATTGTTGTCAGCACTATGTTGGAACTATTTTATTTCTGCCAGGCTGTTCTCTCCAAACCTATCCCTGCATAGAAGTAGAAGTTCAATACTTGTAGCTAACATGAACGTTACAGCTTCTTTGGCTGTCACATGTATGATGCTCTTGTCCATGAGTGCCTGCTTCCTTCTGCATAACCAACCATTGCTCTCTTGTTTAACACATTAATCAACTAATCCAAAGTCTAGATTGATACATAGAAAGACCGGTAGGAGGAAAAAATATATATTTTTGATTTTTAAGTGTATACAGAAGGACTTCATGAGAACATTGTCTGCATGTTTGCAGACCTGATGAGCTTGTCAGTGTGACACCCACAGACAGACAGAGACTTTCTAAGTTATATAGACATGTATCCATCAGGGGTTAAGTGAGTAGAAAAGGTTGTAGGTGGGGTTAGCCATGGTGTGAATTACAGCTATATTTGGAGAGATACAGATTAACTGCTGCTCAAGAGGTTGATGATACACTAACGTTAATTGTTGATGTTTGGGAAAGACTGTGGTCAGCCAAAGTATTGGAGAGTTTTGGTTAAGTCATGGCGACAAATAAAAACTTGGCTAAAAATCAGGGATGACTGCAGGCCCAGGAGTTATGATGACAGGCTCATCGGATGGTTATGGTTAGAAGTGATTGTTGGGTTTGAAAAGGTTAAAACTAGCACATGATTCTCTCAGCACCATGGCCTACTGGCTCAGCAGTTTTCTTGGTTTGGGGTACTTTGGGAACTTAACACTTGTGTGACACATACAGTGTAAGCCTTTTCGTGAGTTAGAATTTCCTTCCCACCCACATTATGTTTCTTAAAATTTGTCACATTCCACTTCTTAAATAGGCTTTAGATCAGGTCTTAAATGGTCAGTCTCTATATGCGTTAGTACGCAATACATGAAACCGAAACAAATCAGAACAGAAAAGCAGAATTTTTTTTAACCTTTACTTGATCCAGTTTAAAAACAACATCCAGCAAACTAAAAAGTGTGTGTGAGGTTTTGTGTGAGTGAGTGAGTGAGTGAGTGTGTGGTATGTATATCAGTGTGTGAGGGCATGGGTGTGTGTTTGCCTGCGAGAGGCCCAGTGAGTGGGAGAGTCAGGCTCTGCTGGGACTCACAGCTGCTTCATGGTGCTGTTCCAGGAAGAGCTGCTGGACTTGTTAGTGTTTACTGGCAGCCAGTTTGTGTGTCTCTGTGTGTGTATCTTTGCAACGAAGTGTTAGGCTGGGTGTTGGTCCACTCTTGTTAGGCCACTTGTGCTCTCCTCCTCAGCTGCCCTCACTCCTTTTCCTAAGAAATTCACACAAAAAAATTAGCCAACAATACTAAGCCGTGACATACAGTCTGGTCTGTCGTCTCAATCTGTCTGATGATGTGGCTTAAAATTGGGCAATGATGGTGCCTGTGCAACCAGCAGAACACTTGTGGCTACACTTTAATATCAAAATGGAAATACCTATCTTGTGTATCTTTGTCCCCTGAATTCTGTTTAACAGTATTAGGTACATTTGGGAACTTTGGGATGTATTAGGCTGCACAGCATTGATTTGCACTGTCTGTGCCAGTGACAGGATGATAAGATTGACGAGGTTGAAACAGGTTAATGCAGAAGTATGCTGTTCTGCTCAAATATACTGCAGGTCAACTGCAAAGTTTTTTCAAGCCTTATTCCACATACAGTGTATCACAGTGACAGAGACAGTGCAAATATTCCACAGAATATATGCCTGCAGGAGAAGAGTTGTGAATCTATCATGACACTTTAAGTCCCCACAGTTACTCCTCACCCCTCATGGGTCTTGTCACACGTTGAAAGGCCAGAAGAACAGACTAAACATGGTGAGACTGGCCTTTCTCCTCACTAAGCTCAGAGGTGTCTGGGCCAGGTGCAGATGGACTCCCTTGAATGGTGCAGTGTGTGTGTATATCAGCGTGACTGTGAGGTTCCTGCTCTCCTCCAGGTGATGTGGAGGGGAACATGATACCTCACAGGACATGATGTCAGTTGGAAGTCAGAGTGTCCGATGTGACAGAGGGGTTTGCCGTTGTGTTGGTTCTCTTGGAATGTTGAGTGTTTCTCTTCACTTACCATCTGTATTTTCACTGGGTTTTATGTTCAAAGGAATTTCCCCTGAAAACCATCTGTGTAGCACAAAATCCTCAGGACTGGTGTGTGTGTCAGATAGCTTGTGTGTTTAAATGGATAAGTGGTCATTCACTTGTGTATATGTGTGGTTGTTTTTGTATTCCTGTACTTCAGAGGACCAAATGTATTAATTGGTATCGGAAAAATGTAGAAAGGACATTCTCCCTTCTTATGTAAGTTTCGGCACAGGGTACCCTATAGTTATGTTTTTGAAGTTTTGCTATCAGTTATGATAACAACATTCCCACAAATGTAACTGCTGAGATCCAAGCACACAGCCATATCAATAAAAGGATGCCCAAAGGACAGAAAACAGACAAAATCCCAAGGATTTGCCAAACCTAGTTAAAGGAGAAAACAAGGACAACCACTGAAATTGTCTGATGCAAACATCCATCACTTTTAACAGATTGACCTCTTGGTTCAACTTTGATCTACTGTACTTGCCAGACTTATGATATTATTATAAATGTCCATTTGGCTCCCTTTACACATTAAAGGGTTTTTTTTAAACTTGCTTTAACAGGAACAATGCTTAACTTTATGTTTTCAACAAATACTGATATAGCGCCTATGACCACATCTGTTGTTTGTTACTACCCTCTAATATGATCCACTGGAGCATTTCCTAAATTAGCTCCTCTGTTTGTAGCAGGGTATACATAAGTCCTTATACTTCAAAAAGCTTCAAAGGGGGGGGGGCATTATGCCACATATGTTAGCAAATGCCAAATAATGTCTAAAAGATAGAGAGCAAAATAAGCAATAATTTATTGGAGTAGTGGTTCTTGCTTCCTGATGAAGGTTAGGTTTTTCTTTGCTTTTAGCTTTGTTTGGGTCCCTACCAACTCCTCTGGAAATGAGGAGATGATTTTACTCTCGTCCTTCTACGTTCTTCAGCTAGCGGTTAACAAAGCAGGAAGTGTCCCCTATTTAATAGCATTGGGAAACAACACAAATGAGCATGGTAAGAGTGAAACGAAACAAGAAAACTGTGGAAATCAAACACTGAGCCGAAAGAAGCTAAATAGCTCTTAGAATTGAGGGGAAGTTCTTGATATTTTTCTTTGAGTTTGTCACTACGAGCAATCCCTTTCACATACATATTGTAAGTTGATATATTAGCATAACATCGTTTATTAGTACTGCTTTAAAGATTTAGTTTATGTAGTCACGGTTAATGTTTGGCATGCATTGAAGGTTGGCGGTCCAAATTTAGTGTAATAAAGGACCTCAAGTATAGCAATACAAACATATCTGTGTGTGTGTCTGTGTGTTTTTGCACTTCTTACTGTGTGCTTTTAGGTGCACATGCAAGTGTATATTGAGGGGTATATGAGGTAGAGATTACATGGAGATAAGAGCTGCCAAAATGGCCTCAGGAGTCCTGTGTGGACTGCAGTGAGGGAAGCAAGAGGAAATGGGTCCAGAGGCCAGACTCAGCTGTGTATATATTCTGCAGGGATCTGAAAGTGGCCGTGTACCCATCCTCCCCTGCCTCCCACTACCCACTCCCTCCCTCCTTCACTGTGTTGGCCAGCACCACTCCGTGCGTCTCAGGGCAGATTTCTCCCACAGTTGGGAGTGCTGGGTTGTGTGGCGGCCTGTTTATACTGGAGCGTGGACTTCCTAGTGGCAGCCTGCACCTATCTAAACATCCCCCCGGCCGCTGCTCTGTGTTCCCGGCCCCACACACCCCCCTCCTCCGCCTCATCCCCACCCGGCTCTTTCTGCTCTCTCTCACACCCTCTTTCTGCCTTATCACTCCTCGCTGCGGGTCCTCTCGTCATCCCTACTCCCTGTCCATCTTTCTCTTTTTCTCTCTCTGACCCTCTCTTTCGCTTCCTCATTTCTTGTCGTCCCTCTCCCCCATCCTTCCATCTTTCTCGTCTTGCCTTTTTTTCCTTTGCTGCTTTTTCTCATGGCTACATTTTTTCTTGAACTTGACTTCGTCTTGCTGTAGCAAAGAGAAAAAGCAGCATGCAGTGGTTAAGGGGGAAATCCTCAAAACGTGATGTATGCATTGTAAAATTATTTTTTTGTTGTTGTTTATATTTACTTTTTTTTTTTTTTTTTTTTTTCCCGAATAGATGATGACTTATCTGTAAAGTTAGTTATTCTACATTGTGAATCCCAATTTGGGTCCACAACACAGAAGGTGGAGTTAGCAGGTACAATTTTTGTGTCCATCTTAGTTTTGCACTCATCACTTTTCCAGATATTAAATCAGCTAATATTGGCCTATCACAGACACATGTCCATCAAGTATTTCAAGACATTTTTCTCTGACTGTCACTGTCATTGAAATACAAATTGCTGGCAGCAGTGATAGCAGAAATTTGATGGTTGAACCTGGTGCAGCTAGATGAGAAGTCAGTGTATTATCAAAAACATCATATAGATTCATTTTTTCATGGTCAATGAATGTCAACCAAATGTCATGGTGGAACTAACAATAGATGGAAAAGTATTTTAGATTATTTTAGTGGTGGACCAACCAGCCAATAGAATAACATTGGCATCCCCTGAGTATCTTTTATAGTGTGGCTTGAAATACTGCTTTTGAAAATCAATGTGTTACGGTTTGAAAGATCATGTAACCACACAAAAACTCACACACAGAAAGAAATGCTGATATACAAAAAGAAAATGCTGATATACTGCTAGTGTGGCAACAAACTCAAGGAGTATAAAAGAATCACAGCTCTGTAGAGAACATGTTGCCTCTTGTATCATGTCCTTTTTATCCAATAACCAGGTCAAGATCAGTTCTTTATAGTTTCACCACCAGAAATTTAACTTGGGAATACAACACAGTAAAACAAGAAAGTTAAAAGGCAATGTGTCCTCATGAACAGGTTAATGTGATATCTTAAGAATTTGGGCTATTTATTTACATTCTAAATTGGTGGCTAGTTACTGTTTTAAACATGTCAGTTGATGTTTTGAACATGTCATTTATATCATAAAACAGAGCTACTTTGTTAAATAAAGCCAAGAATACGACTTGGTTAAAAGTATCAACTCTTAGGATTTGAGATAAAGAACTTCTACTGTCCATAACTACTGGATACAGTTAGCAGTTTGCATAGTTGGCATGGATTATGATGTAGGAAAGGGCATATCTACGTAGAAGACGTTAATTAACATGCTATCTTAACATTACAATGTTGATTTAAACCGTTCAATGGGACACAAACACTGATTTCTAGCAACAGGTTTGTTTGCCTCAGGAAAGTGACGGCACTCACACACACACACACAAACACACACAGAAGTCAGACATATAGCACACCTCCTTATTGTTTGTTTATTTGTATGATTATCAGCTCCTGTCTAAAAGAGCAGCAGCAGGATATCTGGTGTAACACAATAGCAGGGTTTGTTCCCCAGGGAGCTCTTAGCTCTGTACTGTAAGACCGCTGAAGCATCCAATTTAGCATTATCGCTGTTGTCCAGGAATCAGCCCACTCTCTGCAACACTTGTCTTGAGGCAAGTTCAGATACTGCATCATGGGGTGTTTATGTGTTGAGACAACTGGTTTCATTCCCACCCTCTCCACCTTCTGCACTGGCAAGTCCTTATCTTGGTCATGGTTTTAAACCACTGAAGAATGAGCTTTCTCAGGGGATCCCCTCAGCCCGTTTTGGGCCACTTGGTTGATGTTAACAGTGTTGATTGAATTATTAGTTCTGGTGTAGCGAGTCCGAGGTGAAGTATGTTGGACAAGCAATGACTGTGAAGTCTCCAGGGAGATGTGTGCGTGTTCATGTTCGCCCTGGCTGAAGAATGCGTGTGTAAAGTGTGGGTGAAGTTGGGAGTGTGAAGTATAGAGGTCCGGCGAGAACAGGGCCAGAGAAAGCGCCAGTGAAAGCGCGCCCTTGCTGACAGATGAATTGCTCTAATTAGAAATCCATAACATCCTGCCACATGGCCGCCTTATCCCCAGCACACTTCCTGCTCTGGGCCAGGCTGACGACAGCCAGCCCTGCTCCTTCCGTCACTCTGAGCAAGGGAACGAATCAACCAACGAGTGAGGGTGTCTCCTCCAGCACATGCCCCAGGCACAAGTCTTATCTGTCAGTCCCCCCTTTTCTTGGACCACGACTCAGTGTGTGTGTGTGTGTGTGTTAGTGAGTGTGTGTGATTGTGTCATCCCACCCTTTGTGTCTGGGGCCTTGCTCAGCTGGCTGGCTCACTGTCTCTATCACTTCCTCTGTTTTTGCCACTCTCTATCACACTGCCGCTCTATCCGTCTGCCTCCCCCCTTCTCCCCCTTCATTCCTCCCATCCTCCCTCCTCCTCCTCCTCCCAGGTGTCTGGATGGGGGGCATAAATTGAAGCAGTCCAGAGACTAAAACAGGGAATACAGATGATAACAGAGGCTGCAGGCCTGGCTCATGTGTGAGGATGGTTCTTGCTCTGGCAGGAGCAGCAGTGCCAGCTCGTTGGATACACAGCAGGCCAGCAGACAATCTGCTCTGCACATTAAGCAAGACATAACAGAGATCCATGACCCATCATAAACATTATGCAAAGCTTAATGGCCCCTGCTGAATGTTCTGCACTATCTCTGGCTCATTATGAGATGAATGGCTCTGGAGTAGGTTTAATGGTCCTGTAGCTACTAATCTCTCAGCTGATGAGAGGTTTCACAGCAAGCCTCTCTCACAAGACGGTGTTAATAAGTAAGCTCTTACAGCGTTAAGGTGTTTTAATGGGGTGTCTAGCTTCTTCAGACTGCCAAAATAGCTTCATTGCACAATTGGGGAAAATTTGCACGTGTCTGTAACAGTTTAAGAGGCATGCAACATTATTATTCTGCTAGAAATCCAGTGAGTCTGTTTTATTGATGGTGCTAATAAATGTCATTTTAGGGGCAGGCCCTACGTCTTGACACAATGGGCAACATGATAAACACTGTTGAACAAAATGTAATAATTTGCTCATCATATAGAAACTGTACAAAAATATATATATTTTATTCTCAAACTAAGTTTTACTTTTGTAAATTTACTATGAAATTCTGTATTTAATATTTTGCGGTTTTATATGCGTTTTTCACAGCATCACACTTTTTGGGATTATGGGTTGTAAATAACTGAGGTGCAGATTTGCATGGAACTAAAAGTATCAGTTGAACTCTGTGTTTGGTGTAATAGGTCACTTAAAATGAAAATTTTACTTTATAATTTACAGACATGGCAGATTTGCATTGGATTAGGATCACCTACTTTTCCTGTATCTAGATTCCTGTATCTCCATTTTCTGTTTTTGGTGGGGCAGAAATGCTTGTTAGAGGAGTGAAGGGATGTAATGGAGAGAGGCACATGATGAATGTTAGCCAAAAAGAAGCAGAATCAGGTACAGAACCATATAGTCTATAGCATCTTTTTTTTCTATCAAATATGCTATTTTCTCCTCCATGGAAAATAAAAAAGAAAATGCAATATCACTTTTTTCTCCGTCTTCCATTTAGTTGTCTGCACAGATTATAAGTGTGTGTGTAACAACAGGTTGCTGGAAATGTTCCCCTTACATGTCAGTCATACTTTTTTTAGATCTTGCTGCAGGGCTGGCTCAGGAGTAAGGTTTACATTGTTTTCAGGCTCATCAAACTGTTCAGGGACCTCTTGTGCCCAGTGGTTACAGACTCTGTCATCATGGGGGGGAAAAGACTCACACTAGAAAGAAACCTTCCAACGGATGGAAGTAATCACTGAGAATAGTATTGTATTTGTTGGCATTTATCGTGCCCTCTAAGGGGAAGATTAGACCAAAACCAGAGTACCAAAATTTATCCCACCTGCTTTCAATATACCTTTTTATTCTTTATTTTACACTGGCACTTTCTACATTGCCGGGTAGGCATGTATAGTTGGCATGTTATAGTTAGATTTAAAGTGAAATGTCATGGCTGAAAAACACTGGAGATAAGCATAGTTTACAGCACCATCACATTTTTGACTCGATTGAACTGATGGAATTTCAAAATGCGCTCGGACACACTCACACACCGATGTAAAATACAGCAGCAGACATGCACTTTCACAGAGATGCTCGGGTTCTGCGGTCAAACACACATACAATGCTGTAGTGTAGGATTCTCTGTGGTCAGAGCAGACTGGGCCACTACAATTGTTTTTATCCCTTTTGTCTTTTCAGTGACCCCGCTTACACATGCTCACGCTCACATGCAAACACATGAACATACACACAAATACAATCCTGGGGTGTGCGCCCACACACATACACACACACATACCAGCATACATGTATTTCTGGCTTCATGTTTAAAGTATGCAGTTTTTGTGTGTGTGTCTGTCAAAATGTAAAAGGGGGGGGGGGCAGGCAACTGAGAAGGGAAAAGTGGGACAAGAGAGAGTCAGAGAGAGAGTTGAGCCACAGAACAACGCTGCTGCGAGCAGCTGTGGCACTCCCAGATTTCCCCCTGATTGCTTTCAGCTGGTACTTGAACCCTGGGCCTTTTGGGTTTTGGAGGCCAGCCCAGACCCCACAATCCCCCCAGCGCCCCATCCAGCTGCCTGACCCCTCCCTGACCCCGTGCCGAGGATAGGAAAATACGAGCTGTGCCAAGCCAGAGAGACTCTTTTATTTTGCCTGCTGGCATGCTGCCGGTGACCAGGGCTTACATAATGGGAAACATAGCAGGACCCAGGAGAAAGCAGCCCCTGCCCCCCTTTCTCTTTTTCCTTACCAATCGATCCTCCCCTTTCTCCCCCATCTCCTCTCCCCTCTTCTTCATTTCTTTTCCCACTCCGCTCCCTTCTCGCCCCCACTTGCTCCGTCCTCTTCCTTCCCCTGTGCACTCTGCCTCCCCTCCTGTTTGTGATATATCTTTTTGGGCCCACTCGCTTGGGCACATTTATTACAGACAGCCTCGACACAATCCTGAAGCCGAGCCACCAGCAACACAACGGCACAGCGCACACTCACAGACACACTCAAATGCACAGGCGCACACACTTGTGGGCGTGTGTTTGCACACTCTGAAGCATTTACAGCTTGTGTTGTGTGTCCTTGTGTAGAGTGCTCTAATGTAGAAATACTTGTGGTAATTAAATGTTACCTCCAGATAAGGACATAAAATAGTGATACATTATAGCATATAATAGTAATTTTATGTTTTTTTTATTGCTTGTTTTATGTCTTCAGTGTGGTTATATGATGTCTTGAGGTTTTTGTTTTGTTTTATTTTAGCTCACTAAAGCAAATTCCTATCAACCATGTTTAATGGCAATAAAGTTTAAAATTTTTAATCATGACTCAGTTTTCTTTATGCTGGAAAGAAACATCATGTTTTGTTCAGCATCACTTTATTATTTATGATTCATATACAGCTTATTTTGTAAAGGGATGTCATATGCAGGAGCTCTTGGATGAATCTTCCCTTGCTATTATTACAGTTGGCATACTTTAGGATTACTGATCCTGTCTGCTGCAATTTATTGGGTTTAATTTTATGACCCTCTTTATAAGGATTCATTCGGAAAAAGGAGTAAAAACGAGCTCTTGGTACATTAATGCTTGGTTTTCTTTTCAGTCTGAACTAAAAACTGGGGAACAGGGCAGATTTTCAAACCTCTGAACTGCCAAGTAACCTTTCCACTCATGTTAGCTTCTCAATTTGATAAAGTCCACTGGGAGCCAATTTGGAGGTGATCATAAACCAATTAGTTGTGCAGTGTTTTTTTTTTAGGATGACATCACCAGACCACAGCGCTCCGGTTTAGTGAGGTCTAGACTGGCTCACCACAGCTGAGGCAGACACCAGAGAAATAGGTGGTCTGTATGTGTGCTTTGCAAAAAACCCCAAACAAGTGTGTAGGGACTATTAGTTCTATTTTAGTTTGATTTCTGCTTGATTGGGAACCACTACAGTGCAGATGGTTGAAGCAGTGCAACAATAAATGCACATGAGGGAAGCAGGCTCTATTGCCTACAGGATAATTGCATCTAATTTCAACTTGGGCCTTATTTGTTATGATATTATTGTTATTTTTGTTTTAATCAGTCATGATAGCACCAAGTGATTGCCTAGATTTAGGAACATGGCATCATGATTATCAAGAGTTATAACAGAGAAAAACCAACCAACATTCAGTTTGAACTTCCATAGACTAAAATCATTCCCATATAAACTGTTTTTTTTGTCATGAAAATATATTTTAGTAAACTACCAATGGGTTGTTACAATCCTATGTGTCTGATACTGATGCACAAGGCACCATTTAGCATCTGTCTTTGAACAAACATTGGTGGTTAAACTGTCTACAGCGATTTTAGATGCTCAGAACAAGTGATGTTGAGATCAGGCTACATTATTTGATTTGGATAACAAACATGCTTATTTTATGAAAACCCTTTTCCTAAACACAACCAAGTATTTTTTTAATCATCCATATCGTTATCCACATTGCTTTGTAGTTCTTTGTATTTTTATTGGATTTGTTGACACAAACAAAACTATGTTTCTTTAAGAAAGTACATTTTGGTTTACATGTATTTTTTTTGACTTAACTTTTTGGAAAACTTTTTCTAAACATTTGTTAATCTTGATCATTAACTTCTTTCATGAACCACCTGGCTAGCAAGTAACCCAAATTTAATGCACCACAATGTTGCATTCGAAACAGGTGCATGCTGGGTTTTGCTTTTTTCTGTCATTGGGGTTTCTGAGGACTTCTCTGTTACTTCTGACTGTTGTTTCCAGTCAATCGTGCCAAGCTTTGAGGAGTGTGATGGCATAGAGAGGCTAGGTAGACTGGTTATAGTGGGACAGCGAGAGAGATTATGGATGCCTGTGTTGTTTGTCAAGGAGGTTTATCATCCTGCTGTAAGATTTATAAGAAGTAGCAGGTTGTTTGGTTTCTGTGATGTAATAAGGCTTGTTACACCTGCTACACTGCACTTTCAAAGTATTGATGCTAATTATTGTTTAATTGTTTTGGTTTTTCTGGTTAATTGTACCAATGAAACATGAAGATAAGCAGATGTCTGATTGGCAGATGCCTAATAAACACTGACATAATCCGTTATATGCAAAGGCTGCAAACTGCTGTCTGTAGAAAAGTATGTGGTTTGTTTGTTGACACGCTAATGCACCTTATTTTGTAGCCTGAATACATTCTTTAGTTGAAAAGATCCATCATAACATCATCAGCATATATTTGTTTTCTTTACTCTCTCTCTTCTTTTGTTTGCTCCTCTTCTCCTTCACCTCCCCATCATCCCCCTCTCCGTCATCTCCTTCTCACTGTTCATCTTTTTCTCTACTTGTATCTCTCACTTCTTACAACAAATCCTCATTCCTGAGATGGTCTCAATAGAGCGGAATAAGATTAAGTCATGGACGGGTGTTGAGGGAAAACGCTGACCTCTTCTCCTCCCTCTTGCTCTGTCTTTCATTTTTCAGTCTCTCTTTCTTGGCTCTTCTCTCCCCTCTGCGCTCCTTTATTCTCACTCTCCCGTGTACCCCCCAGCCTTCCAGATTGTAATAATAGTAATAATGATAATAACGGTGATGGGCCTGGTGACGGTGATGTAAAGAAACATAATATTAGAATAACAAACACACTCTCTAACCAATGGCCATCATTTGACCTCTGTGGATGTGAGTGTGTGCACATGTGTGCGTACATTCTGGAGCTTCTGAAACTCAGATTTTTGTGTGTTTTAGTGAGAGGGCTGTAGAAAAAGAAGAGATAGACAAAGACAGTGAGGGAGAGGGAGTTTGCTGGCATGCTGTATATACGGTCACTTCCTCTCCAGTTTAAACAGAGCAGGCTGTGCTGGCAACCTCCGCTCCCCACTCCAAATGGTTTGCATCATGTTTAAACCCCCCTGCCACCACCCCTCCCTCTCTCCCCCTCTCTCTTTCTCTCTCTCTCTTCCTTTCTCCATAAATCATCAAAATCTCAAACTTTATGTGTTTGAAAAAAAAACAACACCCCTTTGCTTTCTCCCTGCAGAAGGGCATAAGAAAAAGCTATAAAATGGTTCTAGGATCTCTTTCCACTTCAAACACCCCCCTCCTCTTACCTCCCTCCATCCTTCCATCTCGCCATCCCTCAGCCGGCCTCTCGTCACCCCTGTGTCCTGGTCATGGTGCTCTCATATCTGGCTGGGTAGACTTCCCTTCTCAAGAACCTACGTGGCTCCAGTATAACACCACATCAGGGAAGTTGGTGGCCTCAGGAGGCAGATAATCTGCAAAGACAATTTCTATAGAAAATCCTCCTCTTTGTGAATCACACTAGTCCCCTGTGGAAACTTGCTAAATGCCTGGGTGGAACATAAATGGTCCAATTTGAATCTCTGATAAGAATTCACTGATAGATGAAAGATTCAATTGGCCATGAACAGTCAACTGAAACATGAGCTGTCCTTTGGAGGCTGATACCACGGACTGGGTCACCAGCTACATTATCAGAAGAATTGGGCTGCAAACAATATCAAAACATATTTGAGCCTGACCCATCAGCTTAATAACAGTTCATGTTTTTATTTCTCTGAGCTATTGCTGTTATGACAATGTAAGCTGTAAGTATGAACAGAAATATTTGACCTTGGGATCACCATGTGTGACATAGTCACCATTTAACAACAAATATCCTTGGTTCTTTTCTGGGCAGGGACCTTTGTTGCATGTCATACCCCTCTATCTCCAAAGGCAAAAGACAAAAAAACTACTATTGTAGCTTGAAAAATAGTGATAAGGCACATAATTTGATGATTTACTGTTTATCAGACAAAGCAAGAAAAATTTGATACTGACTCTTTGTCTCTCCCTCACTCCTTTTTTCACTGCGTTCCCAGTTGCATGGTAGGTACAATATCATGTTGCCATTTAAAATGCATTTTCTGGACTAATGTCTAAAACTATTTAATCAGGAAATTACTTAAAACAGTCATATAAATACTCAGGAGTGGCTTTCAAAAGAAATACAAGCTGTTTTGTGGACCTTGTGTTCAAAATTATTGATGGTCCTCCAACCAAGGACTAGCAACACCATCATACCGCCTGTATCTACAAGTATCTTGTAGTACAATCTACAACAATCCTTTTACGACTGTGTCCACACCCGCAATTCACAATCAATGTAGTTTAATCAAAAGAAAATATACAGAACACATCTACATCACTGCATGGATTGTTTTGGAATGGATTCATCAAGTGCTTCCCACCTGCTTGGTATATTATAGAACTGTTCATTGATTTGGTTATGATGAACTGAGGCTCATGCTCACTCTGGTCTGCACCTCACTGTGTGTTTGCTCTCAGAAATAGTAAGTAGACGAGTGAGTAGCATAACCACAATCACTGGCAGACAAAATTTGTGCTTGACGGCGTGCCGTTTTGAGCGCCAAAAGGATAAAATGTCCCTCAGTGAAAAAAGTAAAATTCTTCGTAATGCTTCTTATGTTTATTGTGCGTTCAGCAAATATATGTGTTGCTTTGATTTCTTTCCCTGTTTGGTTACATTAAGCTGTGTAGATAGGATGAATCTATTGTCCAATGCTTGATCATGTGTGTCTTCATAGCATACATACCTGTGTGTGTGTGTTTGTGTGTGTGCTTGATTTGGCACCAGCCAAGTGATTAGACTTGGCTGTCCCTGCACAGACCCCTTGCTGTCTTTAGTCATAAAGGGAATCTCTCTGATGCCTGAGGAGACATGATAAATCAGCCAGAATAATTGGAGCATCGCCCTGGCCTGCTGGCTGGCACGCACACACACACATATTAATGTGCATACAGACACCAGTATATGCACACTGACAAAGCACAGCAACACACAGAGAGTTGACTACATGGGTGGGCACACATTACTGTCAGCTCCAGAGATGGAGCTGATAAAAACAGGCCCTCAGTGCCGCAGATGAAGGGAAGAGAGGCAATGTGGGGACAACTGCCTTTAAACTAAAAGACACACATACCCACACACAAACACACTCCCCTTGGGCTTTGGCTCTCTGCTGTGTCTGAGCAGATCATATTTCAACATCTCACCTCTAGATAAGAATGTTTATCAAAGGCTTTAAGTGTTTCTACTGAGCGCAGGTTTACACTCAGACCTCATTGTAACACACTTTCTGCAGCTCCTTACAAGCCTCTGATCCATTACAGATGTCATCCTTCCACAAAAAAGGAATAATCTATTCATTTGGAATTGATTCACACTGATAAATTAGGAGGGGAATTACCATGGTGAGTCCTGTTGGTGGCTGGGAGAGGAAGAAGCAGCGCTTATTTCCATTTCAAACAAGCTATGTTTCCCTGCAGCCATATCTTCATTGACTGAACATGTACCTCACTCAGGAAACTGGACTTAGTTCAAAATAAGTCTTTGATAAACACAACCCAAGGCCCAGGACCTCAGCTACTGAGGGCCAAAGAAACCACAGACCAAAGGTTGGGACCAGGTGTGAGACAAAGGGAAGGAGGTGTGTGTGTGTGTGTGTAGGCGGGTGTTTGAGGATGCACAAGTTCAACTGTGTAGATTGAAGCAGTATAGGAAACTACAGCAAGAAAGGGAAAATGTTTGCAAGTCAGAGTGAAGGGTATATGTCCGCGGAAAAAGTGCATGTGTATATTTTCATTTATAGTTAGCTGCGTTCCCTAGTGGCCATAGTAATTATGAATGCAACAAGGTGGAAGTGATGTTACGTAGAGTGAAAACAAACAGGGAACATTTGTACTGTACTTAAGTAGTTAGTTTAATCAGTAGCTTCAAAGCTACCTCATCTCTAGCATTTACATGCATTTATGACACTTTTTAATCGTTCCGTGTGACTGCGGTTTATGTGTTGATCTCCTGCAAAAGGTAACAGCACTTAAATTGCTGTCATGGAGTTATATTTGAGGGTCGGAAGAAATAGCAAATAAAGTTGCATGTTTGTCGAAAAATTGTCATGCATTAATTTTTGTAATAAATCATTTGCATGAGAATATGTTATTTATCGCTACACTCATACTATTTGTTCTCTCACGTAGTTGGACATTTCTTTTAGCCTTCCCCTAAAAAGAAAAACACATCACCCAATCATCATAATTATAATGCATGGTAGGAGTGTAGTTTCTCTGGGTCTGCTCCTATTTTCTTTTTTTGCTTCATTCACGTTCTTTTTCATTCATTATGACATTTGGGGTTAACAAGCTGATGCATTCTGATACATATATATAGATAGACATAGATAGGTAACAGTTAGTCACACAAGGACATTGTATGTGGGAGTATTTCCAAAAGAAACTGACTTAGAAAGTATTCTGAGCAAGCAGCTCGGAAAACAGCGCACACAGACCTTACATAAATACACCTCCAAATACTTCAGCACAGTGAACATTATGACTCTGCTGCAAAGTCAGTGCCTGTTTTGTGTATCGTCTGCGGTACAACTGTGGTGACAGGCTGCTTATGACAATTATACCCTTGCAGCAATCGAGTCAATTGACAGTCCTGCTTTAATTAGCCAAATTAAATACGAGTTGGTGCTCACTGTGCTCATGACTACTTACTGACAATTAAAGGCGATGTGTCCAGAAACCACATGCATAAGTGTACTGCATGGCTGACTAAAAATAATAATAGTATGTGCCATTATTTTTTAGTGGGGATTTCAGTAGTTTTTATAGATGTGGATACCACCACAGTGACCGGGTCAAAGGGTTAACTTGCTGTGTGTGTTAACGTGTGTTCAGACAGACAGACAGACACACACACACACACATAAACACACAGCAAGCTCTCGTCTGAGGGTTTTCTCTTGAGTGACTCAGAGCAAAAGGCCATCAATAGCATCAGTGTTTGTATTCAAACTTGGTGACTCGGCTGGGGATAACAGGCTTTCAGCCCTCACCAACTCAACCCTCAGAGGTAATAGAAAGCAGCTGACCTCAAACCTCAGAGAACTGCAGGTTACAGCCTTGTGCTCTGACTAATGACCCCTTGTTTTCATAGCAAGCTGAGTGCCTAAGTGTTACATGTGGCCTCAATAGAACACGTTCATGCACACAGAGTCAGATGAAAGGAATCTCACCCTCCATTTAACAGCAAGTGCTATGAACTTTGGAGAGTGTTAAAGGTCTCACTTGTCTGCAGTTATTGTGAGATGATGCACCGTGTACAGATATAGGTGCTTCCGACAGTTCTTGTGATACAAATATACTGCTCAGACATACATGTCTTCATAAGCTTACTTTCTTTCTTGACTAATTCTGCACTTCAGAGGAAGTGTTTTCATTTCATCACTTCCTTGCTCTGTTTATCTCATGTATTCCAGTACGTGGTTGCTGCTGCTGAGCTTGTATTTTCTAGCTTGTTTTATCAGTTGAACTGATCATTGCTTTTCATTTGATAATCCTTGGTCTGATATCTTGAAAGTGTTTTTACAGTAAAATGATGCCACACCCACCCCAGCAGCTCCATAAGGCTGTGTTGAAATTTGATCTGATGATGGTGCTAAGGATGAACGTCCCCAAGGGAAGTTCACAATGATCATAAATGCAGAGAGAAACAGAATGTTTCCACCAAAGCTTATGCCAATTCCTTTAGTATAGATTGAGATATTGAACAGCATAGAAAATATAAATAAATTGATGAATGGTAAATGACCAGCAAAACTAGTGGGCTTCATCCCCTGGGGAACATGAATATCTTTCATCTCTGGGTTTAAAAATTGTAGCCAGTGCGGATGACCATAGGTCTGCATTCTTTTCAATGGCCAGCAGGGAGAGACTTTAGTAGATGCAGAACAAAGCTATAGAGCT
>JAOWBC010001387.1:17746452-17761494 GCA_028566105.1 Hypoplectrus providencianus | reverse complement strand
ATTTGATAATCCTTGGTCTGATATCTTGAAAGTGTTTTTACAGTAAAATGATGCCACACCCACCCCAGCAGCTCCATGAGGTTGTGTTGAAATTTGATCTGATGATGGTGCTAAGGATGAACGTCCCCAAGGGAAGTTCACAATGATCATAAATGCACAAAGAAACAGAATGTTTCCACCAAAGCTTGTGCCAATTCCTTTAGTGTAGATTGAGATATTGAACAGCATAGAAAATATAAATAAATTGATGAATGGTCAATGACCAGCAAAACTAGTGGGCTTCATCCCGTGGGGAACATGAATATCTTTCATCTCTGGGTTTAAAAATTGTAGCCAGTGCCGATGACCATAGGTCTGCATTCTTTTCAATGGCCAGCAGGGAGAGACTTTAGTAGATGCAGAACAAAGCTATAGAGCTATAAGCTATAGGTTATAAGTGTTGTGCGTGCATGATGTGCATGGATTCTCACTGTGTTCCTCCATCCTGTACAAGTATGGTCAATTCTCAGAAGAAAAGAAAATGGCAATATCCAAAATGCCAAACTGTGTGACGTCATAGTGGCTACCTCCTCTTCTTCTTTAGTCTTTTCAGTCTATATAAACAGTTTTTTTCTTTCATTCTGAAACAAAGCTGTGGACTGACTGATGGACGGACATCGCCTTCAAAAAGAAACAAAAAACAACTGACTTGATTATGAATTTTGGACTTGTTTGCAGAGTTAATTAAGAACCTCAGGATTGACAGCAAGCAAAAGGTGCAAAATGAAACAAAAGTTGTGAATGTATCTGTGTGTGTGCTGCTAGGCTAAAGTTGGGTCACAGACTGCATCCTTCAGCCCTCATCTGGCCTCTCTGTGGCTACAGGTGCTTCACATTATGGCTCGTAAAACTTAGCGAGAGGGAAAAATTACTGCCACAATTTGTTAGAGAGGGAGGGGGAGGCATTGGGGGTGGAGTGTGGGGGTGATGCTGGTGTAGTGAGTATATGGATACTGTATTGACATACGTGACTGTGTTGTGTCTGCTGAACGCTTCAGCATTCCAGTCCTGTGCCAGGAAAAGGCCATATTGTTTTTGAATTGAACTCAAGTGTCATTTCTGAGGAATGATTTAGTGGCGTGTTTGTCTCTGTGTGTGTGTGTCACGCGCCAGCTGGCACACTCCTTGGCTGATGGTCTGTATGCCATACGTACTGGGAGGAAAGTTACAGGGTCACAAGGCCACAGGGTCGCTGGGAGTGCACTGTGGAGAGAGGAAACAGGCCTAATCTCAGAAAGGCTGGCAGCTTCCTGTTCTGAGTGGAGGGTACACAGAGGACACTGTCTTAGCTCTGGATACCCAGCTAGTGAGTTTACTATGTAATTCAATCAGGATTAGTCCAGTCACTCACGCCCTCTAATAATAGTGAAAGGGAGGGGGCCAGGCTGAGCTTTAAATCAGTATCTCCTCAACCCATTTTAACATCAAGTCATGGTCCTTTTTTGATCTCACCATGTGTTGTTCACATGTAGTTTCTGTTTGCAGAGTTTGGGAGGAAATGAACCTCTATTTCACCTTATAATTCTTAAACAATGTTTTTTGTTGTGTGAGTTATGCTTCTTAACTAAACTCCAAACTAATCAGCAACTTGAGCAAGTTACAAAAACTGTAGGTCCTTGAAGGGCCACAGCCTCAGATGTTGATCCCCATAGACTCTCATGATAAAATGCCCAGCTTTACAGCAGAAATAAACATATTTAAAGACTGGAAGAAAACAGAAAATACCTTCTACAAACAAATTTAAGAGAGTGAATTATAAAATTACTCAACAATTTAAGTTGAGTAAATGCTTAAAGTTATGCATTAGTAAATGGCAAAATCATCCGAGCCAAATTCAAGGTATGGGGGTGGGTAAAAAATATTTATTTATTTGCCATGATTTTTAACATAATGGATTTGTACACACCGAGAAAATAATATATCTTTGATGCAGATTTAATTCCCCTTTGCAGTTGTTTCCTGTGTTTTTGATAGAAGACCCTGGACTACTGAAGTTTACAGTAAACTTGGTCCTCTTGCGGTGAGCAAAACTCAGAATATGCCTTCAGAAATAGAAACAGAAAAAGAAATGCAAATGGGCTGCTGATTATTTTGACAGCGTGTCAGACACTGTAGTTTTCCTATTGTCAATTTCTGGCTCTGAAGGCAAGTTTTTTAAATAGCTCAAACAATTTGCATGAATATTATCCAGCACTGTTATGAACGTGTTTTCATTCCAGAAATAAGGTTTAACAAACTCTGACTTTTACCCTGAACTCTGAGATGAACAGCTGTTCAGAGTCAATTCAGTCAGCTCTAAGACGACTCAACCCACATAAAAAGCAGCCATCATTAGTCCTCCACTTTAATCCTGTAACTGAATGTATATGGAACATATGGTTCACAACCAAGATTTTGATACTGTTAAATGGTTGAGCTGAGAGACTCTTTAAATGAGGAAATAAACACACTTTTTGGCTCTGTAAGAGGGAGGAGACAAGGAGAAACTCTGGGTTACTCTATTTTAATTTCCACCCCAGACCAAATCCAAATTGATTACAAACTAATCTATTTAAGTCAATTAGTCATAAATAAACAATTCACAGAGATTATAGTTCACTAACTAGCCAACATTCCCGTAACTTACTTACAGTTACAGTTACTTCAGAAGCAGCCAGAATCTTAAGAACAAAAAATTTAAACGTTTTTTTTTCTTTTTTTATATTAACAGGCCACATACACAATAACAGAAACAATCACTTGTTTATGTCTTTGTGTGTGGGTGTTTAAGCTATGTGTGTGTTTGAGGAAATGCAGGGAATGAACCTCAGTTCAAGGCTAAGGGTCCAGGGTTAGGTTTGAGAGGCCGGCAGTCAGGGTCAGATGTGCAGTCCAGTGGATAGGTTATAAAACTGTGTCAGGGTGTGTGAAGAATTTAAAAAATAATTAACCTTAGCAAGTAGAAGGATGGTTCAACAACTGAAATGTCAGACTGTACAGAGAGATGACCAGACTCACAAGCAAAGGTGTGACAGGCAAAAAGTAGGAGCCAACATGAACTCTCAAGCAGGGATGGACATTTAAATCATTGCCTGTAGGATTGTGGGGTTGCGTCCTTGGTCGCCCTCTAGGTTAAAACCAGCATTTGGAAATGGTTGGGGTAGAGGGAGAATTGAAATGAGGGGGGGCTAGACATGACTAGATGGGCTGCAGCACTTTGGATGAACCCCAAATGTCAAAGAATGAATGCAACCAGACTAAACATTCATGTGGGACAATTCTGCAAAACTCTGGATTATGTTCACTGATGACATTTTTAAATGTTCAGTGCCAGTGTTTTTTCACTAATTGTTTTTATTATATACATGCATGATACAGTATGGTGAAGGTGAGGCAACTTAAACTACTTTGCTAAAACTATGTGACAAATTCTCCTGTCATTATAGCCTCTTTCAAATGATCCCAACTGTAAAAAGTAACATTTTGAGGGTAAAACAATTGCACAATCCCAGTATAAATTGGTGCAGTGTATGATGAACTCATAGTCCTTTAATTTCACCTTAAAATATACTGTAATATTAGTGATTAAAGGCCCTGCATGTCAGGCTGGTATTTTGAGTTGCTGTTGAGACCTAGTTTGGTTTCTGGTTATACGTAAATGCACTTTTAACACAGTATATATTGGTATTGGTAATTTTCCTTAGTAAATAGTCTGAATATTTATTTCACCCCTGTGTGCATGAATCCAAAAATCAACATGGATGTTTATAGAATTCATATGATTTGACATTTGTTTTTATTCACAGGAAATAGTACAAAATAATTATTTAATCAGTATTTTTATGATACGCTCAGCAAAAAGTAATGGCATTACTTTCCTGCACGTAATCTAACTTAAGTCACCTTTAATGAAACAAGACAGTGGTATATGGATCAGTATTGATTGTGAGGATTTTGGCCCTGGCACAGCTTGGCACCGAAGTGAAACAGAGTGATGTGGTATTTCCCTAACCATAGTGGGAAACGGCTGTAAGGCTTTTGGTTTCGCTTAATGGTTTTACTTTAGCTTTAAGTAGTCAAAAAGATTAGTTTACACTGTTGCACTTTCTTTACAACATTTGTTCATGAAACTCCACCTTTTTGGCATGGCCTCTGGACTTCAGTGGCTGCATTTGTTCTCATTATTTTTAAAATATATGATTGCCAAACTAGGTCTAACAAACTTTCAGTGTCAACATAAAAAATCAAATAGTGTTTGTATTTTTATTTTTTTCAGAAAAAAATGAACACATTTAAAAGTATCGCTACCTTTGTGGAAGCGGAATAGCATAATCTTTACTGGTTTACCAATCTCTGTGATCAGTACACTGTATCTCATCTTGCCATCCAACCCACTGATCAAGTCGCCTCTGTGGGTATGTTTGCTATCAGCGAGGCGTTCAGAGCGGAAATGTCACATCTCTTGCTCTGCTGCACCTCCGTCATGCCTCTATCAGCATGGCTGTGTGTCACATGATGAGTGGTATCTTATCTAGCTAACCGTAATAACCATTTATCAGATCACATACTCATGAACTTATGACAATCCTTTTCCCTCCCACCATCAAATTCATATGTGGTTTACATTTATCTGCAGTTAATCACCCAGTTGCAAAGAAAATAAAGTGGCAGTTTCCAGAAGTTTTCTTTGTTGATTTGCTACTCAGAATTTCTGTTCCACTGCCAAATGATATCATTCAGCACTGAAGTGTGTTATTACTGACCCATGTTTTACAAAAGCCACTCGTGCTTTTAAGCAGAGTCTGCAAGAAATAGTAAGTGTCTGTGTATTCTCCAGACTCTACCACTAAAAATGGATCCAACTTCTGAGGCAAACCGGCAGTCACTTTCTGGGCAAATCTGCCTCTTCAGTGCAGTGCTTGTACCCAGTGCATGGTGAAGCCTTAATGTCTAATAACACATCCTTACTTGTCTTTTTATTGGCCAGTGCAGATGGTTTTGAGCTTTAGTGCTATAACATACAGTTCAAGTTCTCTGCAGACGATTACTGAACCGACATAAAAGCTTGTTGAACGAGGAAATGGGTACCAAATTACCATTATATGATCAGGGTGGATTACCGTAGCACTCAGTTCATATAAAACAGAACTAATCTAACATGAGAGCCTCATAGTCATTGTTTGGGTTCACCTTCATGTCTTACTACATCAAAAGCTCTACAGTGACAGAATGGCACAGCCCCAAGCACAGAAAAAAGCAAATTCCAGTACAGAAAGCCCAGAGGCAAACAAGTGAGGGGAAAAAACATCTTTTTTTACAAATGAGTAACAACTTTCACAGACTGGTGGGTGTGCGAATGCTGTCACTTACAGTGATAGAAGTTGCAGTGCAGTACAGCAGGGCAGCACTTTGGGTCATGTAATTATAGCATTACCACATAATGAGAGTCATTTGTACTAATCACAGGGGCCACGCTGACTCTGGAGACGAGCTGCTATAGAGGCAGGGAGTCCCACTGGGAACAGCTAAAGAATAGACCTGCAGGTGCACCATCAAAGCAGAAGAAAAAAAGAAGTTTGTTCTCGTACACCTATGACTGTGACTAAGTCTTTCTGTAGTCCTTTTGCTCTTCTGTCAGTAGAATGCTTTAACTTATTTTAATCTCTCAGACAACGTCCACGTTAACATGGCTAAATCTTAAAACAAATTGTTTCCGTCCTTAGAGGTTTCTTTAAGTTTTTTGGATATACAGTAGCTGCAGTGTAGCTCCAAGGATGATGATCCAGATTGAAATATCTCATATTGATTGACTGCCATTACCAGTTTTGTGTAACTGGTAAAGGCAGTCAGTTCACTGGCAAAGGCAGTCAATTCATGCTTACCATAGAATGCATCCTACAGACTTCTGTGATCCCTTAATTTTCCTTCAGCGCCACCATGAGGTTGGCATTTTTATTTTTTGGTGAGTTGTCTCAACAATTATTGGATGGACTGACATCATGTTTGGTCATACAGTATATCCATGGTGACGAAGTAACCATTCCTAATGACTTTGGTGATTTTCCTGAGTTTTCAGTTAACCAGACAATTATCTCGAGCAGCCTGGTGGACAATTTGGGTTTCCTTTCCTTTCCTTTCCTTGTTGCCCTGGCTTTGTTGTGTTTGTTAGCTTTAAGTGGTAACATGATAGTGTGCTATAAAGATTTGTTGTATTTAATACAACAAAATAGCCTGGAGTGTGTTTGAAATGAATGATGAAAAAATGAGTTTTGCCAACTGTTCACATATACATGAATGCAGGACGAATATCTGGTCCTGCAATGTTCATTGAGGTGAAAAATCAACTTTCATGAAAGCAGGGTCAGAGGCTGTTATTTTATCCTGCAAACAAACAGACAAACGCATCTGCACACATCATACTAAAAAATCACCCCCTTAGCGGTGGTTTTGCAGATTTAGCTGGTTGAAAGTGGAGATATTCTCGTTCTGCATCTTCACACTCCTCTCTCTCATGCACTTCATCTATCGCCTCCCTCCTTCTATGGTGAGGCCAGAGCCAGAAGAGTAGGTTTGAGCTGGTGGGCAGCAGCAGGACTTAAGTGCTTCCTGTAGGGCCTGTGGACAGGAGGAACCGCCGCTGGCCCTCAGCCTTCAGGGGTGGAAAGTATGTGTCGTAGGCTGTGCTCCCACCTCCCACCTCCCAGCCTGGGAACGGAAGCTGGGAGCCGCCAGGGAAAACAAGCAGACAATCAGGTAGGGCCTGAGCCGGGAGAGAGAAAGAGAGGACAGGAGGGGAGGCGGAGCTGCTGGATACGTCAGGTCCTGAACGGCTCAACTGAAGCTCTAGGAAAAGCATACACATGTAATGGGGTTTGGGATGGAGGTTTTGTTTATATGTTTGTGTGAGCATTTCCTCATCCATCAAAGAAAGTGAAAGGATGTGTGTGTTTTCAGAAGGGGAGCGTGTGTGTGTGTATGTCAGACGCGCATGTGCATCGCTGAAACATAATCCGATATTAAAGTTCAGAGAGTGTTTGTACAGTGTGTGTGTGTGGTAGTGCGGCTGTGTGAGAAAGTCGGGTACTGTGTGTGTGCGTGCGTTTGCATGTTGTGTGTTTGGTTAAGGACAGTGGCCAGCAGGGGACAGGGTGGGTTCAGGGCAGGGGAGAGGGGATGCCTAAAGGGAGGAAGACTGTGGTGTTCAGTTTCTACAAGGGGGGTCCTGTCAGCCTGCACGTAACACAGTGTGTAGTGTATGTGGGTGGGGGGCACAGACCTTTCTCTCTCTCTCTCTCTCTCTCTCTCTCACTCTCTCATAGACTCACACCCATCAAGTGAATGAAACTGAGCTGTGCAGCGTTTCAGTGTAAATGAGCAGGAAAATGAAAGTGGATTTTTTTCCCTTCATTGGTATATTTGAATGGTTTTTGAAGTGAATGAGAGGGAGCACTAGAGGACAAGACTGAGCATTTTCTATTGTTGTGTTCCTGTACGAAAAAAAAAATCCCCGATCACTCATTTGTAGCATCTTAAAATTCTAAAAGAAGTAATCCAGCTAATAAATCAATCCTCTATTTGTTCTACAATTCTGTTAAACATCCATCATAACAGCTATTTAATCTAATGCTGGGTTATTAAATCTTTTTTGCTATGCTTATGAATAAACAACATTGTCTTTATACCAGTGGGATTTCATTTGAAAAGAACACAGACTTCTGTTTTGATTTTATTTTTCCTAAATCATGTTTCCATCTTTCGCTGCAGTCCAAGGAATTTGCCAAACTGCTGTTGAGTTGTTATGATAAGATATCTCTTTTTTTTTTTTTTTGTTAATTTTCCTGTATCAAGTATTTTCTCTGTGTCAATGTGGTTTTGGTGTATTTATTATTCATTATCGATTTTAAGAATTGTTTGGGTCTGTTTTTGGAATGATCTCTTCATGTTATGCTTGGAAAGGGTACAATTTCTTTTCTATTTTTGAAGAAAGTAATTGTGTGTGTAGATGTTTCTATTATGCGTAACAAATCTTTTCTGTTGGGTGGCTGTGTTACATAAGTGAGTGTCTGGAGGTCAAACACCAACCCTGAGGGAGCGGCAGTGTCAGCTGCTCACCGCCACTCCAAACTAATGAGTTTTTTATAAGCTGTCTACTTTAATAAATCTCCATGAAGAATACACACTTGTGATTGTTGCAGCCATACATATGAAAATAGTGTTTGTCATTCATTTCCATGCAGTTTTGTAGAATATTAAAAAAGGCTGCTCTCTCTTTTTCCCTGTAAATGGAACTCACAGCCATTTCATTAGTTTGAGGTGGCCCGAAGAGGTTGAACATGCTCTTTATGGTCACATTTGGCTATAAATCTGTCACTTACTTCCTCCCAGTAGTGATGCTGTTTTAAAGCCAGTATTGAATATTGCTTATGATCCAGCTCTCGTTATCTGGCCAGAAATATGTGTTTTTAAACAAAGGGCTTGTGAGTAAATCAGTGGCTTATGAGCCAAAATGGAGCTGTAAGTGCTGATATCTGATACAAGCAGACTCTGCTTTACTTTCCCACCTTGGTTCACCTGCTCTACACCTGTTATTACAAAGCATTGTAATCAAGTGAGCAGTCATGACTGGTTTAGATCATTTGTTCACTTTGAGGTGCAGAGTTTTCAGAGCAAAGTTCGTCAGGTCACTGCAATGCCTCGACTCGTGTTTCAGTGTTTGGTAGCCGCTCTCCTCGGGATTGGGTTATTTCCTTTCTTCCTTTTGTATAATGGAAACAAGTGACTTACATAAGACAATAAACCAATTATACTGTGTTAGGGGATCACACAGCTGCCTATGTTGCTGTATTTATTAGCATTTAATTTAGTCACTCAGCCTGCATTACATAATTTTAATGATTTATGTTAGTTAGACTTTTGTGTACATGTGTGTTTGCAAACATGATCGCCGCTGTGTGTGTCGAGGTTGTCTTTCTGTCTGTTTGCTGTACGTGCTCCATTGACTGTCCCGGGTCGCAGTGGGACGCCAGTGATTGAAGCCGAGTTGAGAGAGGGGAGAGAGGGGACAGACGGAGGGGATAGGGGGGTGTGGACGTGACATCCCCAGCTGGCTTGTGACATCACTGCAGCGGGGACAGGAAGCAGGGGAATTGGGAGGGTAGGGTACAGTGGGTGACATCAGGGCTCTGTCTGAAACTCTTGGTCCTCCAGCTGGGTAAACTAGACATAGAAAGACCCCTCGATCCCACCCACCCATCCGCCGACCCTTCCAACCCCGCCTTTGTCTCTAGCCCACCACCCTTTCTTCGAACCCTCTCTTGTCTGTGACTGTATGTTCACAGACACTACCTGCCTCCTCTGACTCACATATGATGCCATGTGTTTCCTCATGCCGTCCCCCTTTATCTAACTCTCTCTTTCATGTGTGTGTGTTTTTGTTTGTTTGTGTGTCTGCTCCTCATCCGCTCACTCTGACCTCTCATCTCTGTTGAATGTGATCAAACAGACCTCCCACTGCCTTACACATAGACACATATAACTCATTACATGTGAATATACATGAGGAGTTTGAGCTCTTCTTTCTAAGGACAGAATCGGACCCCCTAAGTGAGCATCTGTTCAGGGGCCACCCGGGAGCCTCCAAAACAAATTCAATTCCAGTATTTTAGCATAATTTATGTATTTAGGGATATAAATAATGATGTTTGTGTAGTTGTCCAGCACAAGAGAAAAACAGTTATTCCCCCTCCATTGACTTTGACCATTGACTGGAACAGTCCTGTCAAGTTTCTAATTATTTGTTTTCTCTCAAAAGTCACAGTGGCTCTGGTCAGTGCAAACTAGTCTTGAACTGGATTAAACAACAAATTCCAATGAGCAATTTGGTTTTTAATTTACGTCATTACCACCTAGTTTGTATCACTTAAACTTGGCAACCAAAGCTTTTTTTTATCTTTCTAAAACACAAGTAGCTCTAACTTTTATCATTCACACACCTTAATAGAGCTCAAAAAGCGGACACACACATTGATATAATACTGTTCTGTAAGTTACTTTACGACAAAGAGAGAGGGAGAGTGAGTGTGAGCCGGCTGCCAGTCACACTGAGTGGTTGGCCGTTGGTTTGCACATCTCCGCTTTGAATGTGAAACACATGTTAATGTGTGGGTGGGAGTCAAGAGAATAGAGGAGAGGGTATCCATGTCTCAATATGAAAACGCCCTGTCTGTCCATCTGCAGGAACATTTAATAAGACTTGCACACCAGCAGACCTTTTTCCATCCTCTCTCTCTCTCTCTCCATCTCTGCAGCCTCGTGCTCTCGTTATCTTTGATCTCTGAGCTCAGATTCTTTTCTATGCAAATGAAGTTTTCTGGGGGAAAAACTGTGTTTCGGTGCAGTTGTGAATGTTTGCGCCTGTGTAATGTTTCGGTTTCCCTGTACCTTCTGTGTTTGTTTAGGTGTGTAAATGTTTACGCTATGAACCCTACTATCTGTCATATGGTGTAAGATTTCTCCTCAGTGTGTACTATGTATGTTCCGCCACATGTGTTTGTTTGAGAGATGTGTTATTGTAGGATTTGAATGTGCACGAGGGGGCTGAGTGCGTGGCAGCCTCTGGCCTGCCCCCTTCAGTGCTCTGGTGTGTGTCTTGGGGCTCTGCAGTGGGTTTATGATGTCTGGCAGAGAGTGTGGAGAGTGCAGATGGCAGGAGTAAGAGAGAAAAGGAGGAGGGAGGGAGGGAGGGAGGGAGGGAGAGGTGTGTGGTTGCATTAATATGGTCTGCAGTTCTCGTTAGCACTAATCAGGGGCTTCCTGTACCGAGAGGACCATGAGTTCACCTTCCCAAGTACCCCAGAACCACACACACATATACACAGATACACATGCACGCACACTTTCAGAAAACATAATACACAACAGTAGGGTGCTCACATGCACACACACACACACACACACACACACACACACACACACACACCCTTCAGTCCCACTGGCTCCCTCCCATCTCTCACTTCCTACTCACTCTTGCTGAATACTGCATGTCCATCACTGCGTGTCTGTTTCTGCCCCCTCACTCTGACCATGTATCCCTCTCTGTTTGTTTGGCTCCTCATGCTCTGAAACTGGCCATAAAATAAGTTGGAAGGAACTGCAAGCGACTGAAAGTAGAGCTTTTTCCACTCTCGGGGTGACTTACCATATGCTCTGAGTCACGTGAGACTGCCGCGAAGAGTTCACTCTCTCTCAGAAAGGCCCTCGTCCCAACGTGAACTCTGAGGGGTCGTGAACTCCAGCTGGAGTGCAGAGAAACTGGCATTCAGAGTGGAGACTGACAAAGACAGACTAGCTGGCATAAAGGTAGCAGAGATGACATCCTGGAATGTGGAGCACAGTGACGCACTCGTGTGCGGTAAGTCATGCGCTGACATTGGCATATTGAAGGAGAAAAAGCACCTAAGCCTGACAGGAATCAAGTCATCTGCATGCGCGCAAAGCGTGTAATACCATCTGTGAGCGTTTAGCAGCTCCGAGCTTGTGTGGCCATGATGGCATGTGGAATCTTTGGGCAATATGTTGACCACAGAAACAATAGAAACGAGATTCCACAATGAAAATGTCATAAGTACCCTCGCCCCTTTTCCTCTCCCTCCTCCCATCCCTTCCTCTCCTTTCTCCAGAGTTTAAAAGAGCCCCGGGGTAAGATAAATTAATGTATTTAAGATGTGGAAATCAGATATTGAAATCTTTGCCCTCACCATCCTCCCCCTTCTTCCCCTGCTTCTCCCTAAACCCCCAGCCTCCCTTCTCCCTGCACTGCTGCTCTCTATAATAGAGTTTAATAGTGCACAGGGAGACAGTGTGATAGATAGACTGAGAAAAACTGAAGAGATTTCGTTCAAACATTTTTTTTCACAGTGCACGGTTTGTGTCAAATGTTTTTTTTTTTCTTTTACTGTGCCCTGGGCTTTGCAATTGATAGCCTCCTCAAAACTCAACCACTACCACCCTCCTCCTCCTCCTCCTCCTCCTTCTCCTCTTCTTCCCTTCTACACCTTCCCACCCCACTGAACCCTGGCCAGCCACAGCTGCCTGACCAGATGTGAAAGAGAAAGAAAGGGAGGAGAAGGAGAGATGGAGGACAGGGAGAGGCCACCTCCTGCGGGGAATGAGGATTGAAACAGAGAAAGGGGGAAAAGGGAAGGTATGGAGAAGGAGAGTAGAGAGGAGATGGGAAAGATGGAATAATATAGTTTGTGACTAAATGTGAGAGAGCAAGCATAAAGTATAAATTATCCCTCTTTTGACAGTACCTGGGCTTGTCATTAAAGACCACCTACCTAGACCACACCAGACCTTAGTGTGGTCAATCATCAAAGATGGCCCAACTCATTATTTCTGCAGCTTTGTCCCTCTTTTCACACCTTGAATCATCACTAAAGACAAAACCAAGAATTAAAGAACCATCGACAAGGTTTGAAGTTTGATCTGCCAGTTAGAGGAGTCTGCATGTATCCAGGCTTGTCCATGGGCAGAGCTGATTTATGTAGCAGCTCAGCACTCTAAGCCCCAAGTCCGCACTCACACCGTACTCCTGGGGGCTGTCTGATTAGAGATGGGGGAGAGAAACCATGCACTCACACACCCCACCATTTGGTTCTCATTACACACATATTACGTGCACACCCAGAGCACACACACACCCTCACACTTGATCACGCACACACAGAGATGCAGATGCAGACTTGTGCAATCTCAAAGAAGTAGTGCCATTCCTCATTCACGTGTGTATTGTGAAACTGGGCATTGGCAGCTGTAGCACTGGATGAAAGAAGCAAAAGTAAAATGAAGGAGTGGAATGCAACAAAAAGAGCAGTACTATTAAGAAAGAACACAGAATTCACTTCTTAGGCAATATTTTGGATTAAAATTGAACTAAACAGTGGTCTGCTTATCCTCTTAAGTCTTGATTTTTCTTCAGCCTACATAAGAATTAAGTAGAAATACACTTTGAACTTGTTACACTCCCTTTGCTTGGTCTCCTTCTTTCCTCTTTACAGCCCCGTGTTCAGCCCAATAAAAGCAATAAATAATGTCAGCTGCAATGGCCTCTCACCGTATGAAAAAATCTAATTTAAGTTATTTTCTACAGTTGCCTTTGAAAGATACCATCAAACTCATGGTTGAGCTCAATTTTGTGAATTTGAAAAAATAAAATAAAACTTGGTGGTACCCCATGCTGTTTTAACACAAGTGTTAATATGGGAGGACTGTAAACACTCGGCTGTAATCACAGACCGCAGCATGTGGTTGCTTTGACCGCAATGAGATGAGGAGATGCATGTGTTATAGGTAAATGTCAGGGCGCCTAAAGGGTCGCAAGGCTAATTTACAACACAAAATGTTGATTTAAACAGCAGACCAATGTATGACAACGCAGTTGGGGTGTATGTGATCCACTGAAGTCTTTGGATCACGGGCCATTTGCAGCATGTCATTAGAACCTTGTTAAAAATCTGTTCGTCGAGCACCCCATACCGTTAAACACACACTGCTGCCCTGCAGCATGGCCTGTAGATGAGCTCAGTCCTGACGCAGGTTCTGATGTTTCCCCCTCAGCCTGCTGCCAGTGTCTCAGACAGTCTACCTCCCCACCCAGACTCTTCTGATCCTCACCCCCAACCCGACACCTCACCCCAAGTGACATCAGACCCAGCAAAGGGCGGAAACACGTAACACACATAGCCTCACCGTGCCGTGCCCCTCAGCAGGTCAGGGACATGACGCTGGAGCACTGATGGGTAAACCAGATGCACACATTGACAAACACACCCATACATACCAGACACACATTATGCACATACAATAAAGATAATAAATCACAGCCATCCTGCTGAACAGGGAGGATGGAGCAAATAAGGAGAAAACAGGAGTATCAGCTATGTATAGAAACATTTCTTTCATTGAAAGTTTTTGTGATAAATAAACCAGTACCCATAGTGCAATAACATCTCTAGCCTAAACAGCAGAATAGACCACTTGCCTTTTCATCCATTACGACACATCTGAACGTTTGTCAAAATGAGTCATATAGCATATTATGTGTTACATACTGTTTATTGTTGCTACATCATAACAATTATAAACACAAAGCCTGATCTCAGTCAATCCTCCACTGATACAAGAGCATCCAGGTCTATTCCTGTAGGTGGTCTGGTGTGTGTGTTGTTTATGTAAAGAAGCACCTGTTTAGGAGGACGCCGTCCTTTCAGCCGAGGTCCCTGGTGATCACGGTCAAGTGTGAAGAGAACAATGAGAAGGACAGAAGTGGATGAGACGTTTCTGTGGGGGACGTGGTGGAGACAGATTAGGCTCGCTCTCTGAGGGGGTGTCGCTGTCTGACAGGAAGTGTAGGTCAGCGCTGGATGTGTGTGTCTGTGTGTGTGCGCACATGTCTGTCTGTGTGGCCAGGTCCACACCAGCAGGTCATGGCTGTACAGCCAGCAGGAAATGACCCAAAACATGCACATGAAGATTTAACCCTGTGTGTACTGTGTGGGCTTTGCGTGTGAGGTTGTGATCTGTGTGGTTACTATCATCACTTCTTCATGGAACATATTTATATTTTGTAGCAAGCAAGTTTGTTATCTCTTTTAAGTTATCAGAAGTGAAAAGTGCGATGTATTTTTGCAATTGAGGATGTATAAAAGTACAGTGGCTGTGTGGCTGAAGGTAAAATATGAATTTATTATAAGGATTATTATTATTATTCGAATCAATGCTAATTAAATCATGGCTGCATTATGATGTAATGTTTGGAAGTAGATGAAGTAACAAAGTGTATACGTGATCACCCAATTACACGTAAGAATATTTGGAATACTTGAGCGGAGGTGCTCTAAATTTAGCTTCCCCTTGACTTTCCCTCGCCCCTCCCAACACTTCTGCCTTCCAGTTTGAAACAATGGACCCCCTATGCCCCCCCACCTCCCCCATCCCCCCCACCCACCACACACACAAACACGC
>JAOWBC010001387.1:17706500-17739036 GCA_028566105.1 Hypoplectrus providencianus | reverse complement strand
ACACACACACACACACACACACACACTGTGCCCAGATTCAGACTTTGCTTGCGAGTGCGTCACCAAACGATCGCGTTGAAGTCTCAGCAACAGATCCGGTAGTCTCACCTTCACACTTTGTGTCAAACACAGAACACATCTCCCTGCCAACACTTTCACATAAAGTCACTCTCAATAAATTAAAGGTCACAAAACTCTGCTTGACACACACACACACCATATATGTGTCTCTCACAGTAACACACACTCTCACCTTCTGAACTGCAATTGTTTGCATGCCAGCTCATTAGTTTGTTCAACTTTTTACCCTCCAGGCCTGAAGTATAAAGGTTCTCTCTACCTTCCCCCTGATAGATAAAGATCTCATTATTACTTCTAATGTTTATGTGTGTGTGTGTGTGTGTGTGTGTGTGTGTGTGTGTGTGTGTCACCCAGCCAGGCTGGCCGTCAGCCTCTCTCCCTCAAGGCCACGCTACTTTGTCCAGGCTTGTCTGGCCGCTGTGTTTCTCTGCACTGGATGTGCAAACTTTACGATGTAAAGTCCCTGTTTGGTTTACTGTGTATGATTCTCTTTGTTACTTCCAGCAACTGTGAATGACAAATTCATGAACCTTTTGTACCAGTTTCTATTATCACCATGTGGGTTGGTATGAAACACCAAGTTTCTGGAAAGATTAGCTCATACTCAATGTCGGTTTATAGGTGTTTTTGGCATCCTGGTGCGCAAAAAGGCTGCAGTGTTTTTACATTTTATGTGTTTATTCAATATATTATTTGCATGCTTCTTGCCCGATAAAGCACGTACAGAGGCAGAAAGAGCATATGCATTGAGCGAGCTGAGAGAAACAGGATGGGTGGATTTGTCAGGGCAGGTGCCCACATGTTAGTCAATCTGCAGGCAGGAAATTGCACTGGCACAGTCACACAAACACACACATTGCCCACAATATACACCCAATTTGTCACCCATGCTTCAGCAGCTGAAGCAATACTTCCTCCTCATACTTATTCTGACCCTTCACTACTTCTCAAACTGTCTTCACTTCTCTTGAAATCTGAATTCATCTTTGTGACACAGCCAAACCACCCAGCACCATCCTAATCCTACTAATCACTCACAACAACACATTAAGTCACCGGGTTTGAGCTTCTTTTGACTCCACTTTGACTTAACTGTTTATTACCAAATTAAATGTCATAGCCAAAAACTATTCTTCTAAAGTTTTGGCTGCAAGTAAAGGCAGACTGATACTCCCTCCAGTCAAAAACCCTCACATAATTTATTCATGTGACCTTTACTCTTTCATCAAGCATTTTGAAGTTGGAGTTCCTGCTTCGTACAGTGAGAAGATGTTCTGTATTCTTTGAGCAGTGTCTGTAACTTGTGGAGGATGACACATTGAATTTCCCTTAATTTCCCAAATATATCTTGAGTCACTTGCCCAAACAAGACGTCATTGTTTGTGACAATGCTTAAACATTGCATTGCATTAACGAAAGTAGAGAGGGAAACTGGCACTCTGTTACACAGAAGTATCTTTCTAATGTTAACTGACATTAGCAACCATAAGCGACTAGTCAGGAGAGAACAAACAAGGCTTAAACATAGGGAATGGAAAAAGACTGGATTGCTTAAACTATGTTACTCTGTGTTTTCCCACAATGCTAAATATCATTTTAGCATCTTTGGAATCGCTGTAAAGAGATATCTACTCTACCACAGAGCAGCATTTGGTTTGAGAAGCATTCTGGTTTCTGTTTGTTGTCCATTTGTAGTTCGAGTAGTCTTGCATACCATATTGCATATTATAAATTCTTACATGTTTGTATTCCCTGATTTCAGCTGAAGTTCATAATACAAGCTATGCCCATTTCTGCCTAAAAATGCTTTTTGCAACATCATTTTACCAGTTCATAAAATGCCAAAATCTGTAGGAACAATTTCCTGTCAGTGCAGTCACATAAGGAAGTGGTTCATATCTTCAATAAGAGTTACTCCTATCAACACCAAATTTGACAACGTTGTTTCCCATGAATCCTGAGGAAGTCTGACAATTTTCTACATGTCAACCTGCATGTTGCACCGTAATCAAGGTGATGTGTTTTGGCTTGTAACTTGTCTTGGCTTGTCCCACATTAAATATTCTTACATGAAATGACTTCCTGTTGGTTGCAGTAAAACATGGCATCAATTTCTCCAATTAATACAAAGTCACTTTTAACCTGTGTTCTGAGGGCCTGGCATGCGTTTCCTCTACGGGTTGCAGTTTTTTTGAGCCACCAAAACTCTTTTTCAAGCCACAGAAGACAACTGTTTTCACCTCCTGCGTTTGTGGTACACTGCTCCTCAGTTGGGGGGGAAAAAAATCATCTAATCAGCTTTAATCCTTAGTTTGTAAAATGTGTTAATTTGTTATTACTTATTTCTAAAGTTACATTATCTCACTTTTACATGTTCTGGGTGGAGACAATTAAATTAAATGCACTAAAAAACAGTGATGCAGAAAAGATACAAAATATGTTTACACACTGTGGATGTACAAAGTTTTGTAATCTTTTCCTAATTGTTTGAAAACCAGTTCAGGCCCTTTCTTCTATGGTGGGGTACATACAAGAATGTTTTTTATGTCTGTTTTCGTCTTTACATCCAGCCAAGCAGGTGAACAAGGTTTGGTATGAGGGCAAAGTAATAACTCTGACACATTACTTAACTACATGCATACTTGGCTGTACAGCTCAGCTGCATTATATCTCCACGTTTTTCAACTTGTCAAAAGCAGAACTAGCCATAACACCAGCGTATCACCAGGGAGTAAGGTTGGGAAACGAATTCACAGAAAGTGGGAGAGGGAGAGAGTACCATATGTGGGTGAGAAACATGTTCTCATACAGGCTGTTTTTCTTTTGTTTCAGCTGCGCGGCCCCACCTTAAATGAGGACAGGGAGCTAGGGAGTGCACTGGACAGAGGAGGAGAGGGGAGAGGTAGATGGGAATTCATTGAAGAATTGGGCATAATGTGCTCTGGGCAGTCCCTGACCCAGCTGTTTTCCATTCGGTGGGAGTCCAAGCAATGAAATGTAGCAGGGGTGGGATAGACAGGCAGAGGGGAAGAGGAGAAGGGAGACAGTAAAACATGGCGTGAGACACAACATGTAAAGGTCATGAAGATGGCCATTTAAGTGAACAAGCATGTCCTTTTGTAACTCTCTGTGTTCTCCTCTTTCCCTCACAAATTAAATTGAACTGTGGGCTCATTCAGTGCAACAAAACACACTCCCTTTAAAGGAATGAGAGTTGTTTTATATCCATGTATTGAGCGTATGATTTTAGTGATAACCTACAACCTTTTTACAACTACTAAATAGTTCACACTGCAGAATCCAGAAACCATGCATATACGTGTACACAACCGGTTACGCTGTGAACGGCGTTGTTCACATGCTTGCATTTGTATATAAATCATGTTCCAAGAGGATTCCACAAGAGGGCGCGCTACAGAAATCAGATCGTAGAACGACTAGATTTGCAGACTGTTAGTAACAGTCATGGGAAGTTAATAGAGTTTTTGTAAGATTGTCACAGAGAAAGTGACTTCAGGACCATCGTAAATAATAATTAAGTCCCTTAAATCAAGAACCCTATGAAATAGTGAGTATTTCTTTTACACTGTCCCTACAGGTCATGTGTATGTTGCGTCTTACCGACATGTATTGGTAATTTTTTGGTACAAGCAATACCATCACACCAAACGACCTCAGGATACGAGTGGCATCCATCACATGCAAGGCAAGGGGTTGACTCAGCCAGTTAAATTATATTCAGGCTTAAAGTTCTGCATAATTAAATATTTGGCAGCTTTGAGTTCGAGGTGGTTGCCCTTACATGTGGCTTGTTTCAGTAACAGTGACTATGTTCATGTTTCCTACAGTCTGGATTTGTTGTATGGACAAAACTTCAGGTCTCACTGGACTAAGATGTGACTGACAGAGGATATATGTTAATGTAATAAGCACAGGGAACAAAAGCTCTCAGTTGTAAATTTAACTTGAGTGAGAAAAAACATAGATATCTGAGAGGGCCTCTCCTATCTAGTCTCGGTTCTCTAATTGTTGCTGAATGAGCACACCTGCAAATGACAATCTAACAATGACTGGAATTTCTTTTTAAAAGTCAGAGTTTGTGACCTTTTGATGGTTCCTGTGAAACGTGTTTGCCAAAAATAGGTGCAAAGCTAATTCATGCTGGAATTTATTTTCATATGACATTGATTCATTTGTCAGTTTAGTCCCTGTTTCAGCCACAGACAGATATGAACACACACTTCCTTATCTCTCTCTTCAGTACTGACAGCAGTCACTGCAGGGTGTCTGTGTGAGTCCCTGGGAATTTAAATGACCCTGCAGTCAACGCCTTTGCCCTTTCTCATGTCCTATTTACTCTACATTTGAAGCACCAGGTGACAAACTTCTAGTCCACTGGAAAATCACAGATTATCCATCTCATCTGTGTATTAGCATTCTAATTCTATGTAAAGGTCTCAACCAACATACATTATTCACATCCTGAATAGAAAACAGAGACAGACTCATTACATTCACACCTGTTGCTACACACACACACAACCAGAACATGCAAACATCAGATAGAAATGTCTGAGTTTCTAACTGGCACCCACAGTAAGTCCCCCCCCCCCCCTTCACCTTACAAGGCTGCAGCAGGGCATCCAGTGCCCGACACCAGACACCTCAGACCTTTGCCATTTAATATGTGATGCCTCCGAGTGGCAGAGATAGCAGGGTGTAGGTCGGCCTGCTGCCATAAGTTCTCCTGGTCTCTCAGTATAGGCAGTTGGCACTAAAGGTTTTTGACTATCAACAAAATTCACTCTTGGGTTTTGTTTTCTTATTTTGGCTGTCATTTCTATCTGTTATGATAGATACTGTAGAAAACTGGAGCATAAGGGCATTGGTAAAAAAGTAAAGGCAGAAATCCCTAGCCATTACACATTACACACCGTTTTTGTTTTTTTTTATCAAACACCCAGGGTCACTAAGTGATATTCAGGTTCACTTTGCTTGCTTACAAACTAGTGCAGTTGTTGTTTTCAGTGAGTGATTGTTACCAACATTACCAACATTTGGTTTGAGGCTGTGTTCAGCCAAACTTTGGCACATTGTGAGAAAGCTCAGCCCCTCATTAATTTGACTGACGACAGTGCATTGATGCATTGCAGAGGGCTCTGGCAAGGTTGTCAAGGTTGTTAAAACCATTTTTCATAGGCTACATTAACCATTAAAATTAAGGCATGCAAACATCCCTGCCTGTGTACTTTGTAGCATGGACAGTTTCTACTTTTTACCTCACAGTCATTCTGACTGACATAAAATAGTTACCACTATGATAACTTCCCAGAGGTGGAACATTTTATTTTAGGCCACATACATGCATATTCTTTTTTCCCAATACATTCTGGCCTTTTGTGCATCTGTAAAACGTTGTTTTAGGTAACTAAAAATGGAATTTATTTAAGACTCTTTCTAGGGTGATCATTTTTCAGATAAGGCAAGATTTTATGCAATGCTGAAATAGTGCTGATTCATGCCTTGCTAACTGGAAATTTTACATGTTTACACATAAATGCTTATTAACCCTTCCACTGTTTCTAGAGCAAACAAAGTGACCTATTTTCTCAGGCCAACCTGGGATTTTTACATTGGACATTGAATAATTGCAGAAAATAATAACATAGTGATATAAAAGTTATAATGTTTGAAGGGATGATGCAGCTGACTGAATTAAAAAGCTACGATTATGCTATTGCAAAAAACACTGCAATCACATGACTTGTACATCACTGCCGTTATCTGTCAATGCCTTAAGAAGGTCTCTGACAAGCTAATGAGTGGTTTTGATAAGCATGCGAACCCATGGCCTAATATATTAAATATTAACATAATGGACAATAAACAAGTTTGCAAGAGCTCTGAAAAACACAACTAGAGGCTGTGTGGTGTACTAGAGAGAGTTACCATGGGTGTCTGACGTGACGATGACGTTTAATGTCCCAGACAACCACTGTAGTCTCATTTAGCCAATTGTTGTCCACCTATCAAGGACACGTAGCAAGTTTAAAATCCATATGTTGGGGTGTTTGCTAACGGATTCTGTCTCTTAAGCTTGTATGAACCGCAGTCCCTATTGAATTTCGTTGTTTAAGTTATAAATTCAAACAACACTACTTGGTTAAGGTCAAGAAAAAGATCATGGTGAGGCTTAAAAAAATAAATGTATAGAATTTAAGAAGTCACATAAATAACATAAATCAGTGAGCATTGTGCGTCAGTATTTGTTTATTCCTTCGTACCTGTATACATGTGTACTGTGCCTCAAAGTGTAAACAGCTGTGCAGAATTCTGGCATTGCTACTCAATCTGGACTTCCTCGATCATATTTCAAGTCATGTAGCTGAAGCAACTAGCCTTCAATGACGCAGCCTCTTGTAATTTTTTAATTCATGGCAATTTTTTGGTCTGAACACACACTTAGCCTCAAATATAGCCTAGTGGTTGAGATAATCTGTCCAAACGTTTGGCTTGTTTACAGCCTGTCTAATTATGTCGTCTTTCTTGACCCATTGGACTGCAGTGAAGTCAGCGTGTTCCTCAATCTCTGCTATAAATTTAGCGAGCACAATGTTCTCATAACTGATAGAAAATACGATGACAAGTTAATTCCTCACTTGGAAACACTTACTATCTTGAAAGTTCTGGAAAAATCTAGTAAGTGGACTTTGAGTTTTCTATAATAGATACAGTATGATGGCCACAAATATGAACAAGGATTTAATAAACTGGAATTTTCCTTTAACTCTGAGAAAACTGAGCCTGTGTTCCAGGTTGAGGAGACAGAATGAACTGAGACGTGATGAATATCATGCTGTTCCTTTTGTTTTCACCTACTGTTCAAACAGCGTAAAGCAGACGATGTCTTTCATTACACCTGGTGAACACGATCTCTCAGGAAGCCCCTCCAACTCATGAATGCTGATGATTTACAGCACCTGAGAGGAGAAATGCTAATTTGTTTAATGTCAGGACGTAATTTGTGGCAAGTTGCTTGATTCATATCAAACATCTGGAAGGCACCATGATTTCTTGTGTGCTGGTGATAATAAGGTGATTTTCACACAGTGGAAAAGGATGTGAGTGTGTGTGTGCCTGCCTGGCTGGTTTTGCTCCTGCTGACAGAGTAATGGATCTGTTCATTGTTGCATGTGGACTGTGTGTGATGTATGAGATTCATTTGAAATTCTCTGTCTTAAATGAGGCACTCACATGTCTCCATGCGGCAGAATATAGACTCGAAGGCGAATGTATTATAGGAAAATGAACAGAAGTTGCTAGTTTTTGTGGTCGTCATTGCTGTGAAATGGTCTTGATCGTGGTCTTTTGTCTCATATTTTTTCGTTTAATGTGAAACGCATATCATGCACAATAAATGTGTCAAAACAAATGGTTCCTATACTGCTCTAATACTTAAGGTTTGATGTGGAAGATTTTAAATGGGGGCAATCTGGTGTAATTAAATTCAAGAAAATATCAATTAAATATTTTTTTTTAGAATTGTTTAATGGAGTGTATCAAGAGTTAATTTTCGGAAACTGATTAAGCCATTTTTATAAATAATAACCAGCACCCTTTTGATTGTTGATGACTTAACTGCACATAAAATACATGGTTTAGCAAAAGTAAAAACCGTTTGAGATGTCCCGTTGAAAACCCAACAGCAGTTTGATTGATATTACCTGGACTGCACTTACTCCCAGATAAAACAAAAATCTAAATGTAAATACATTTGTTTGTTAATCAAAAATGTATTTTTTAGATATTGTTATGCAGATTTACTTGTATTTGATTAGTCTGTGCAATAAAAAGCACAAAAACTAAAAAAAATGACGACACATTTCCTTGTAAATCCATTATGCAATTCACTTTATTGCCAAGTTGATTCTGAGTATAGTAACAAACAAACAAACAAACATGACATTTTTCACATTGGCTTTTAAAAAAATTAAAAGCCTTATCAACATGATTTTATCAAGACACCATAATTAAATGAAATTATTATAAAAACCCACAATTGAAATTTACACAAAAATTAACTATAAAACATTTTGACATGCAATAAATACATTCATTTCACTAAAGCAAAGTAAGATCAATATTGACAATGAAATGCAGGAAATGCAAAAATACTGTTTGGTTTAATGTATTGCTTTTTTATGACATAAACTCGAAACCATAAAACACTGGACTTTATTGATGTTTCATGGACTCATGCCGACTGAAATAAGATCCTGTCTTTCACTAAAGTATCTCATTTCCATTGTAATTTTCTGATGTATGTATTCTGTCGTGTATTTTTTTCCTTCCATCTGTAGCTACGTCTGTCTGCGTGGCAGGCTGCTGAACTTTCTCATCCATGAACCACAGAGTCGGGTACAACCACTTCAAAACGTCACACTGATCTTCATTAGATCATAATCCATCATTTCTGCAAACAGCCTTTTCCAAAACCAGAAAAGATGTTTGTCTGTGTTTGTGTGTGTGTAAAGACCCTGAGGCTCTGTAACATTTTGGCACAGGTTTTAGTGTGTTGGGTGAAAGCCGTCAGTGGAATCACCTTTTCTTTAATAATGGCTTTTTCTACAAGAAGCGACACTCCAAACGGAGCAGGGAAACCTAATTAAATCTGACCTAATCTGGAGCAGCAGTCTGCCATCCAGCTGTGTGTGTACTTGTGTGTCCGCATGTGTGTGAGATATACAATCAAATCTCCTCGACTAACTTTCGCGCCTCCCAAAAATCCAGCTTGTTTTGTCCTTTCTCTTTGTTTGTCTTTGAATTTTAAACTCTGGAGCAGAAGTTGTACTCTGTAAACGAAAAGATTCAAGCCAAAGTCCACTTAGTCCGTCTTGTATGCGTTCAAGGTAGAGACGGAGACAGACGTCCAAGCTAAACAGATGCAGGACGGACCCCCTTCCCTATTTAACTACAAAGAGCCTACTGTGGGGGTTGTGGTGATTGGGTGATAATTGTTAGCTCTGGATAAAGGATGACATCTCTAAGGACACGCTGACATGAATGTTAACATTTAAAAAACATCGGCAATGACCCGCAGCACTCACCAATAAAGAGGCAAAAAACTTCATTTCCTTGCAAGATAATTTCCTAAAAGGGGGAAATGAAGTAGGACGAGGTGGGGGGAAAAAGAGCTCACAAAGCAACCAGCTTTTCTCTGTTATTTACTGAAGGTTATGACTATCGAGCACAGGCTATTTTTCTCTCTGTTTCTGCTTCTTCTCCTCTCCCTGACTCGTTCTCTCCATCTCAGTGCATGACTTGGCTGGTGCAGCCGAGGCCCGGCTCAATTGTGCAATTTCATACATGTTTACTTTACTGGCATCTTTCTGAGCATATTTTCCCCTGAACATTTCCCCTCACATTATTCTGCATTTCCTCTACAACGATATGCTGTCTTTAATCTCCCTTTGTAAGCCTTTACTTGGCCCGAGGATCAGAATACAATAACCATGTCAGACTTTCTTCTTTTTTTTTTTTTTTGGCCAGTCATCTGCTGTATTTTAACACATGCCACAAAGTTCATTTTGGAAATTGATCAGGGCTTAAAGAAAAAGAAAGTAGCTCTTCACATAAACATTTAGACAACTGTCTTCTTCAGCATGAAAAACAGCTGGAAGTAAGTGGATCATGGGAGAGGAGGAGGGAGGCGGCGGGCGCTGTGGGTCAGCGGTTTGTGTTCAGTGTAAGAGGAGCAAAGGGACAGAGAGAGGTGAGGAGGGAAGCTGTGCTTCGAGGTAACAAGGGGCGGTAAACGAGTGTGGCCAAGCGCTGCACTGGAGGGAGGACGAGGAGGAAGGCGAAAGTGCCAAAGGAAAGGCAATTGTGGGACTTCTAGGGGATCATAAGAGTAATAAAAAATCACAATAGAATGATTTTTCCAGAAAAGTGCAGTTCGGGGAAATAAATCTAAAGCAGCTGCTTGTAATAAAGACTCTTGAAAGTGTCAAATCTCTCTCTTGTACTTCACCCTGCTGCACTGTGGGAAAGGCGTTCAGACGTGTAGATGGACAGGTGCACTATGTAGACACACACACGCACACACACAAGTTATTGCAGAATCATCAATGCTTGTTATATTAAAGGCACATTTGTATTGGTTGACTTGAGAGGCCGTTTTTGGTTTCAAGGCATGATTATTGACATTATTTGGCTCTAGCTTACATTTAAACATGAGTCCTCATAAAAAGAAATATGTACACTGGACAATAGTGGCATGTCTGCGCTGTGCTCTCAAGAGTGGCCACGCAGATGATGGCTTTCATAGCAAGGCAAAGTCAGAGTTGGTCAGGAGCTTAGCTCGGCAATGCAACACGTGGAAACTACAAAGGTTGTCGCTGAGTTTTGTTTTGAGCATCTGCGATGTCTGCTAAGTGCTTCAGTTCTTTTTGGCACAAACTGTGAAATACAATAAATGTCAGACAGCGGCCTGCAGATCAGGACTGTCGGAGTCACAGAGGTGACATCGGCCCCGCTGCTGCTGGTAGAAAGCTTAAAGGCATACTTTGCATTTTTCAACATTAAACCTAAAGCCTTTTTTGGTGCACACGGGCCACTAGAACTCATCCAGGCAGTTTTTACTTCTATATTGTTAGTGTAATAAAAGTTATGCTCCTGGGATGGTTGCCAGAATACCATTAGAAGGTGATGAAGTGACCCAGAAAGTAATATAAAACGATCAACCGACATCATATTGTGCTCATTTATTCATTTTGATTACAAATTTTTTTTTTAACAAATAAATTGTTTTAAATGCCTACTTTTATTTCTTTCTAAACATCTTCATAGAAACTGCTTTGGTGGCAATAAGAAGTTTTCTGGTTTAGTGTGTCATATAAATAACATTAACAAAAGCATATGGCTTAAAACCCCAAGAGGCGAGTGGCTGCATCAGTTAATTGAAACAAGACTCTTGTAATTTTACTAATTGAACAAACCACAGAGCAATAAAAAAACTGCCAGTTTTTTTATTATGATTAACATTACAGCCTCTAGGCCCTTCATATCGATCAGCCCTGCCCCGATGTAAACAAAAAAGAAAAGATAAAATCAGGATAATATTAAATAAAATTACTTAAAATTTTGTGAGCAAAAACATGGCAAAAACTTGTATCCACAACTGTAACTAAATGTCTAAAAGGCTACCTCGCTGCGCAGCTCTTGAAAACACACGATGTCGTATCACCGTGATACTGAGCAGAGGTCTATTCCCAAAGAGCAAAAAGGGGAAGGAAAACAGAAGATACAGTCTACTTGTTTTCTGAATGGAGAGTTTTAGAAGTACGAACAGGCTTTCATACTGAGACAATGGCTCGCGTCCACCCCGCTGCGCTCTCCCTGCTCCTCTCCCTCCCCATTCTCCGTCTCTCTATCTGCCTCTGAGCAGAAACACACGGCACATCCTGCTCAACACAACACACCAGCCAAAAGTTCACTTCCTGCTCCTCAGCTCTTCTCCTTCACACCGACCCTATTCCCAGGACATGCATTAACGGCCCTTCATATGCTCAGATGGCACAGGGACATGCAAACAGACAAGGAAACGCTTCCCCCTGTAGATACACAGCCCTCCCACCATGTCCATCATTCACATTAATGCATTTAAGCAAATTTCAAACAGTGCACGTCCTACAGAAATGTTCAGCCATTATCTTGCTCTTCCCTCCTGCACAGATTTGGAGTGACAGTGGAAACACTTTGTGTTATTTTAATGGTGTAAGGCAGGGATAAAGGAGGAGACAGATTTTCATTTAAACTAGTGAATGAGAAGAAGTACTGAAGTTCCCACGACTGACATCCGCCTCTCCCTACATTTTTAACTAATATGCATATGCATGTGTACCAAGATCTCACTGTTATTAATGTTTTATTTAAACTAAATTTGCTTTTTATGTTATAAAGTTAAACAAAACTAGGAGCATCATCCAAAACAAGCTGGCTTCCTGTGTGTTTGTGTGCACGTATAGATTCAATGCAACTGTGTCACTGAAAGTTCGCTAACCTCTGAAGGAAAGAGGTCAAACAATATGAGGCTAAGTTTTATACTCGCCCTGCAAAGCCACTGCGAGTCTGTTTGGGGAAGTACTGAGAATACGGAGAAATGTCTTGCAGAGCAATTTCATAATTTTTTTTTGTCACCTAGACTTGTGAGTGGGGTTCAAAAAGTCACAAACAGCCAGTTAAGATACTACCAAAATGACTTTGCCTTGTGTTTATAGCAATGGAATTGGTCAGACCAGCACAGGCCTCTTTGAGGACAACACAAAAGAAAAAGTATACCGCATAGTAAAAATGAAAACAAAACAAAAAATGGTAATATCACATGTTATCTCTCCACCATAAAAGTGTAACAAGAAATGTATAAACACAGAAATAACCACAGGTTTAACACAGGACGACTGCCCTGTAAATAAGAAAATAAAAATGTATGTGCATGTGTGTGTGTGTGTGTGTGCATGTAAGTGTAATTGTAATTCAATGGTTTAGTAAAGCTTAGCGTCCCCATGCTGGGTTCAGTCCTGAGGTAAGCACCAGTTTCACGTGCGCTGCTTTCAGTTAAAATTAAAAAAAGAAAGAAAAGGAAGTGACAGAAAAACAACATGTTTGATATGATCATATGCTACAGAGAAGAAGCCCTTAAATTATTGTTACATAAAAAAAACAATTCCAAAAGTCAGGCACATTGTCTCTGTGTTTTTTTAAGCCTTTTTAAGATTCACTACGTGTATCACAGTGTATTTATGGCTTTAGTCTTCACATTCACCCACTGAGGTTGGCATTGGCACTATAGTGGTCAGACATTTTTATCTGATTCAAGGACCAGTAAAAGTGGAAAAAGGAAAAGAAAAAGAGAAGGCCAGCATGTTCTTTGGAATGAATATTTTAAAGACAAAAATGTGCCGTTAACCCGCAACCTTTAAGTGCTCTTTTGTTTTTCAAGCTGGAGGAACTGCTGGTCGGCCAACACAGAAATATGTCATTCTTTGTTTCCACGTTTGATACCAGCGGGGAAGGGAGGCGAAGCAGGGAGACATTTGCTAGGTTTGGATATGATGTTAATAAGTGGATCAGAGGGGTAAGATGGCAGGCATGAAATGGGACATCATGCCGGCGAGCAGTGGGAATTGTCCAGGAGAAAGTGAGATTTCACAGGGATTACTGAGGCACAGCAGCTGGGGCGTGCTGTTCACCCGCTGGCTTCCAGGGAAGACCCACAAACCCCTTCTTATGTTCATATCGCGGACAGATTAGCAGCTCGCTATGTGTGTGCAGAGAAAGTGGGGGCTGTGTGTGTGTGTGGTGAGGAGTGGAGTGTTCTTAAAGCAGAATACAGCGCTCACTTTGGCCTGTCAACAGTAGCAGGGCTCCCAGACAACAGACTGCAGGGGAGGGAGGTCATATCAAAGGTCGGACAGTGGAGGGGCAATGCTGCATCTGACTACTGTTCCTTCCCAAATATTCATCAGGCTGCTGTGAATTGACTAATTCCTCTTGACAGTAAATGACAGATATCTATAGCATTAACTCTGACCCGGTCCCTGCCTCTCCGCTCGACTGCACCCGTAATTGTAAATATTACACAATGTCAGAGGCAACGCCCATGCTTCGTCTACACCATGAGATGAAGCTACACTCATCATGAGCAGGGATTAGTGTGTCATCAGTTGGGTATGTGCAACCATGTCCCAGTTCTGAGATCACAGGGCTGTGCGCACTGCGTCTCAATAACAACTGAAAGCTCAGGGATGTTAGTCAAAATGCAAAGGAAGTGTTAGCTCAAAAAGGGTTACACGCTGTGTGTACTGCTGATTAGGCTACAATTACTGTCACATGGTATGAGTCTGTTTCCACACAAAACGGAATTGGTTATTTTTCTTTTTTCAAAATGTGGAGAAAATAAAACAGAGGAGACTTTACCAAAACGTTGAAGCAACCGCTCTTATCGTTCAGTCATTTCCTTGGGAAGCAGTCGATTTGGAGAAGCTGGTGAGTGAGATACATAAATTGTCCAGTACCCCAAAAACAGGGAAAAAAAAAAGAAAAAAATATCCTCCCATTACTTTAAAGTCCAGAAGAGTTGGCTTATTCATTTGGTAAAAGTTCAGCTCAGGTCTGGACCAAAACCCTGAATCTTGTCCTTATGTGCTTTTTCATTTTTTTTGTACACAGGTGATACTTAATAGTACACAGGTTTAGGGTCAGATTGCAACATTTCCTTGCAACATGTTCTCTTTGGATTTCACCATAATACAAAAATAAATAAAACAAATTACATTTTGGTTTTTAAATTTGTCATTTGGCTCAATAGCTGTAATTTTTTAAATGTTTGTTTGCATACACTGTACATAAATACTGTACTTTTAGTGAGTGTCTCTTGGTCACGGAATAGCACAGAGCTCCTTTATTAAGGAGGACTTTAAGATACATTGGATGCATAGAAAGGCACTTACAGTCTACACATTTTGGTGTGCATGAGCAGACCAATTCCTCTTGGCCTGAGTCTGAGGTGCAGAGGAGATATTGAGTTGAGGTGAATGGCTTTAGAATACTGCAAGTTGTGTGTGCACACAGACCTATTGGTGACTGCCATTTATACAGGTTGTATGGTCTTAGCTTGGTGAGTAGCGGTCAATGGTGCGGGCTTCAGAGAGGGCCGGTGGGGGAGGGGGGAGTGGCTGGCCCAGAACATCCATCTTATCGTGGGGGAGGCCCAGGTGCTCTGAGGCCAGTTTGGACAGTGGGTAGAGGCTCTCCATGACCTTTGCGTCAGCTACCAGTTGCTGCTGGGCTTGGATGAGAAGCTCGTTGGCCTTCTCCTGCTTCAGCCCCAGATGCTCTGCTGCGTATTTACTCAGAGGATAGATGCCCTCAGCAAAGTCCAGCTTCAGCTTCCCATCTGTGGTCAGACCCCCTGCGGTGCCCCCACTGCTGTGCATCTTCATGTGGCTGATGAGGTTGCGCTGCTGAGCGAACTTTCCTCCACACACCTGACATTCGTAGGGTTTCTCCCCCGAGTGGATGCGCATGTGCTCGGTCAGGCGATACTGGCGGGTGAAGCGCATGCCGCAGGAGTCGCAGGCAAAGGGTTTGAGCCCCAAGTGGCTACGCATGTGGCGTGTCATGGTGCCCCGCTGCGTGAACTTCTTGCCACAAATGCTGCAGGGGTAAGGCCGGGTCAGCCAGTGAGTCTTCTCGTGCTGGCGCAGAGTGGCGGGGTCTTTGTAGGACTTCTCACAGGAGGAACAGCGGTAGGGTCGGATCATCTCCCCAATGCCCCCTGAGCCCAACCCCTGGCTGGACTTGGTCTCTAGGTGGGACAGACTGTTCAAACTGTTGCTGCTGTTCAGGCTCCCATAACCGTTCGTATTGCTGCTCATGTTTTTGGTGCTGCTGTTGTTGCTGTTTCCCATCTCGCCACCAGAGTTGACGTACAGTTCTTCTTCCGTGTGTGTCTCCACATGTGCGTTGAGCTGCTCTGAGCTCGGAAAGCCTTTGTCACAGGGAATGCAGACATACAGATTGTCCCCAAAGCTCTCTGGCTCATAAGGCATGTGGAACCTCCCCATGGGTCCAGAAGGGGACGGGCGGCCCTCACTGCTGCCTGTCTCCTCTGTGCCTGACCCGCTCTTGTCCTCTGCTCCTTCGCTCTCCTCGCCGGCCTTGTGGTGATTATGCTGGTCTCCATTTTCACCCCCTTCCTCATCCTCCTCATCATCATCTTCATCTTCAGCTGTGTATGACAGTGGCTCATGTTTAACCCAGCGGTAGATGTTGCCCATGTCTCTGCCTGCCTCTCCACCTTCTGTGGGGGTGTCAGGGCTGGGGGGACACGGGTAGCGATCTCTGCCCTGGGAGCCTGAGCGGTGCAGGTGGGGGAGGTGTGGGCCCAGAGGCTGGTTGAGATGGGGGAATGGTGGAGGAGTGAGAGAGCTTGCCTGGTCAGTCGACTCCATTTTCTCTGTGGGAAAGGCCCTTCCATTCGCCCCCTGCACTGGAGTGGTGCGTCCGCTCAGAGTCCCATCGCGCTCCTCATCATTGTGAGTGTTTGCCAGATGAGACTGAGAAGGTGTGTGCTGTGACTGGGAGTTTGGGCTTTTCTTGGAGAGATCAAGGCCGTAGTTTGGGGAGCAGTTCCTGTCAGAGTGGGCTGAGCGCCCAAGCTGGGCAGGCAGAGCTGACTGCAGGGATGGGAACACTTGAGAGCCCTGGGTGGAGGTGGGAGCGTACAGCTCCCCTGCATGGATGGCGAGTCGATGGGGAACCAGCTCCTCTAGTGGTGATGCCCGAGTTGGATGGCTATTCAAAATGCCTCCTGGGGGGCATGACTGAATGACAGGAGTGGAAATCCTATACCTGCCACCGCTCCCTAAACCCATACTATTGGGGCCCATCTTTGGGTAGGGCAGAAATGTAGGACCTGGGCGGGGAGGGTACTTGCCATTTCTTTTCAACTTCTTTTTGCACAAAGCCACTAAATCAAGAAGCTGTAGATAGCTGGCTGCTGCCAAGACTGCCCCTAGATTGGGTTCAGTGGGAGAAGTGGGGTCTCCATCACTAAGGCGGCCTGTGTAAATGTAGTCCAGAATGACCCTGAAGACCCCTGGACTCACCATCTCGTGGTCGAGGTTGATGAGATTGTCATGGACCACCAAAGATTTCAAGTAGAGGCTGCTGGCAGCCAGAATGTTCTTGTGAGCTCTGAAGAGGGCGTTCTGCACCACAATGATAACATCACACAGGAAGCCTTTGGTTCGCTGGCTGTTGAGCTGCAGGAGGAGATCCCTAGCATGACTTGGAACTTCCATGGCATCCAGCATCGTCTTCAGTCCGCCACCTGCAACAACAGATATCTGTAAAACGTCATGTGGCAGTCAGCATTTTCAGTGACATATTTTGCCCGAAAAGAAGGATTATTGATGCATTTTTAAAAAAGGATTCTATGATCATATTATAAATTACACAACAGACTTAATTAAAATATATCTGAGAGCCACAAGGCTTGATTGACAGCATACAAGTAAAAGTCTAAAAAAAAAAATTAATAGAAATATGGAAACAAAAAAAAGCCTTTGCATGTGCAAGAGGATTCATATAGAATATATGAGGATTAATTTATAACAGATTTTCTTCTAAAACATAAATTAATCAAACTGCATTTTTATGCAAACTCATAAAAACAGTTACAGTTTGCATAATCATGTTTAATTCATAGATTCCACTTGATGAAACATGCAGAGAGCAGAACTTATGTGTGGGAAGTGCACATGAGGGCCACTTAGGAGAAGTGAACTTTTGCTAAAAGGTGAGCGGTTGCAATGGTTTTCTCATTATCAGAAATTCAACTCTACGCATTCACTTCCTCTGCAGCGAGCAAAAGAAAGAAAAAAAGACTAAATTCAGAGAACAGCAGATATATATTTTGTAACCACTGGCTTCCTGATAAAGTATTCCAGAAGTGGTGTGCAAGAGTTTTAAACAAAACGAGGGATGAATGTTTCACAAGCGTGATGAACAGCAGGTATAAACCTGCGGTGGGACGGACACATCCAAAAAAAGATAGGTCTTTCAGCTTCCCAGTCTGCCCAGTCATATAAGGAACGCTGCGTGTACGGGATGTAAATCAGCATTACATCAGTCAATATTCTACATTGAGATGAGCTCCAGGGATCTTGTTCACACACGCACACATAGAGCGCACACACACACACACACACACACACACACACTCAAATATCAACACTAATTGTTCCATCAAGCCTTAAATAAACTACATCAGCTGCATGCATAAAACACCATGTATTGTTCAATCAGTGGCATCTGAGGATAGTTTACTTATGAGATTAAACATCTCTAACTGTCCCTGAGGGTTTAGTCTCACTGATGGGAAACAAGCTTCTAAATAAATATCATGTCATCTGTCCGATCAAAGTCTTCCTGACACCAGCTCATTCACTTCTTGTTTATTTTATTCACTATACAAGCAGCATAAGAACAGGGAAGTATGTATTTAAGTTACAGGAAAAAAATGACGACTGAATAACTAAAGAATTCTGGATCATCATGAACCAAAATTCATGTCTCTTACAATGCACTTCTGACAAAACTCAAGGGAAAGCGATCACTTCTTAGTGCAAATGTAGCGGGGAATTTCTGTGAATGTATGTTCAGCATCTCTAACAACAGAATGAGATGCCCTTACGGATGAAATGGAAAATGAAAAAGTTAGTATAATGTCCCGCTGGTGATCATGTGGAGAAGAGTCATTAATAAGGAAACTCTTAAATCCCCCTGTTTCTCTTTCTTTTAAAATGTTCATTTTTGTTGTCAAAGGTGCTGTCCTCATCTCTACATGACTTCTATACTGCATTACTTATTATCTGGTCGTGAATATCTTATTAAAACAAAAAGGCTATGAATAAAAAGGCGGGTACGACAGGTTTAGGTGGGTTTATGCTCCATCATGTCCCCAGTTGTCATCTAAAGTGTTTCCACTTCTGGTTTCTGTCTGGCTTTGATTGCTCAACTGTCATATTTTACTATAAATTTCAGCGGCGGTCAGATCAAACATGTTTAGAGATGAGGGTGATATGAGGAATAGGCCAAGTACTTTTGTTGAATGTGCTGAAGTTTTGCAGCCTCTGCTGCATTAAGGTGTGTTTAACTTACTGTTACTGGTAACTCTGCGGAGCATGGTGACACATCATGAACTCACACACACACAATCTGTGTGCTTCTCAAATTTATGCGGTCTGGAGCGTGACGCAGTTCATTTGCATTACACAGCATAACAGATAATTCTTTAAATCCTGATTTATTAAGTTATTTTCTATTGCAGACACTTAAATCAGAATTTAAAATATCCTTGTAAATTTTGTAAAATTGTTTCTAGTGGAAGGAGAAAAAAAAAACTCATCCACAAAGCAACATTTTTGTGCACCTGTGACATGCTGTGCATACAACAAATTATTTTCGTCTGTGGTAACAACAGGCAGGGTGGCTGTGGCTTTCTCATCAACACAATAAGTCTCTTTCTCTCGTAAACTGAATGTGGCTTTTGAGAATCGACAACTTGCCTTTTTTTTTTTTAAATATCAGACCTCACTGTTTGATGTAGGACAAAAATTGAGAGATCACAGTTAAACATGTTTTTATAAAACTCTTGATCTGGAGGGCATGTGTAAGCTCACAGCATCCTGTTAGGAAGCCATCTATGATTGCAGTGATATTCTTAGAGCAAGCCTGCTGCATATAAACACATTTAAAGTCAGCACTACAGCTTGTTCTGTTAATCCGTTGTGTTAAACAGGCGAAATTAAATCATTTTGCTAGGCTGCACATTCAATCAGGGATGCATGGCTGTTTCCATCTGATGCTTTTTAACGACCCGTCAACATGTTGAGCAGACTTAGATGATGGAGATGTAGTTTACGACGTGGCACTCAGTTATTTGCATTAGATTAATATTCATTCTCCCTGTGTTTTGTCTGTTTTCTTACTTTAGTGGTTTGGGGGTGAAGCGGGAGATGAAGCTTCCTACCCCTACATGCAGCCTCTGTCACATAAACACTCAAGACATCTGCTTAAAACGTTGTGTTGACATTTTATTTTTTTTATTTCAATTTGCTGCATTACCTTGTTTATTTTAAAACCCATTTGACCATGTTCACATACAGCCCATGTTCAATTTATGAGGCAGCAGAGCATCATTGTAAATTGACTAAAAAAGCATTTAATGTATTTTTATAATCAAACTCACAAAAGGCATCTATACATGAAACAGGCTGAGTTTCACATTTACAGTTTAGAGACATTGGATCCTGCAGCGCAGATCGAGCTGTTGCTCTCATGATTGTTAAAAAAAGAACAGTTTTAGTCAGGTCAGCAAACACCATGGAGAGTCGGTTTCCTGTGTGATTGCTCTAATCGTGCATCTAAAAAAAAAAAAAAATCATCACTTATTTAAAAAATAGTGTCGGAAGTATGACAGCGTGTTTATCTTGATGGAAACCGAGTTAATTAAAGAGCAGAGTTAGCACGAACCCTAAAATTAAAATAAGGTATTGTTACAATTAGCGGATAAATTGTAAGTTTTTATTTTTTATTTTTTATTTTTTTTACAACAGAATGATCGATATTATTTTTTTCGTATATTATTTTAGTCTTATATTTAATCTCCTTTTCTAATCGATTGACTTTACATCATTGTTCTTGAATTTGGCATTACATAATAAGTTTATAAGTTGGTTTATTTGCCTGTGTCACGGTCCAGTCCATTGCCCGACATCTGCACGGTCCCGTTCTGCAAGCAAAGCATGAAGCTGCTGTGTGCTGACTGTGTGTGTCGCCGAGAGGACGCGTCCTCTGTGTGTGTTTCATCTGTTTTACTGCTCACATATTGTACAGAAACCCGTATCACGAGGGAACCCGTCTCTCTGAGCTACAGTGTGCTCTATAATCCTTCACCTTAGAAACAGACCTGTTTCCAGCTATAGGTGCATCAGACAGATGTCTCTTCTTCAGAGCTGTCAGAAAAGCTTGTCTTTCATGCACGTACATAGAACATCGGCGTTTATAGAGGAAAGCTGAAATGTATGCAATAAAAATATTCTTATATTATTCTTCAGTGCGTCTGTTCTGCTGCAGTTAAAACATACAGTGATGGGTCTTTTTTAATCATAATTCTGATTGTACTATTGCGTCCTTATTAACTTCATTACAGCAACTCTGAAGAAGTTTCCTTTTAACAGAGAACGATATTAATTTGAATTTAAATTTGAGATAATTAAAATAAATATACTCGAAGGTGACACTAAAAATTGCGTCGAAATTCTGACTTTGAAACAGTTTTGCTGATATCTAAAGCATGACTTATAATGTAAGCATCGTCATTTCATCAGACTGATGTTAGATAATTTAAGTATATAACTGACTGTTCCATGTATAATAAATAATTAAAAAAAACACACACACAATTTTAACCGACTCCAATTAAAAGCCATAACACAAAATAAGAGAAGTTTTTGCTATCGATATTTAAAAAATAAAAGCTTCTGGAATAAAAACGAGATAAACGCCACTTAATATTTAAACGATTCAATAAAAAAAACATATTTCCTCTGTGCCAGCACTAACTGCACAGTTTGGTGAATAAAGAGCTAATCGTCACCCTCGTGTTCTCGTGCAGCATATCAGCTCTTACCTGCATGCCCGATGTGTTCTGCCATCCGATCTAAGTCTCCCTTAATGATCATCTCAGCAGTCTCCAGGAGTCATATCTGACGTTTCAGCTTTGAACTGCCAGCCTCCAAAAAACCATGCCAGTTTTCCGAGCGCGTCTGCCAGCTCTTTTTTTATGATTATTAATTGATATGAATTTCTTGTCGCTCCTTAGGTCCGTCCTCCCACCCACTTTCCTCCCTCTCCCTCTTTCTCTGTCTCTGCCCCTCCTCTCCCCTCTTTCTCATCCCCTCCTATAAAAAATACGTGCTTAGACCAGCATCAGTTTCCTCCGTTCTTTTTTTTTCTCTTTTTCTTTTCTTTTTTTTTTTGCTAGTAATTTCCTTAGCTATTTTTGAGTCGGAGCAATAACGCGCACCGGGATGATAATGGAGCCTCTATGCGCCTTAAGTGTTTTAGCGCCCCGTGTGATGTCAGTCTATAATAAAACTAAAAGGTAAAATCGAGGGCAGGAACTTAGAGTGACCCCGACTTGAACTTCTCAACACATCGTCTTAAAGAGACAGGCAGCCGTTTGTATACGCACGTATATCTGTTGCATATTTACGATCAGAAGGCCCTCTTAAACTTTTTAGAGTAGTTTGATGATGGGATATGACTGCTTACAACAAGAGTCTTTTCATCCCAAGGACCTCAAGGCAGTTTATTTTAATAGGCCTATATATTGTCCCTGAGGCAAACATGTAATCAAAATCGAGCTAAATTCGCATTCTTTTTTGTGTGATTTTGGAAATAAAGTCACAACTGTTTTTGTTGGACAAAAGTTGGACATAATTTGATTAATTAAGAAAAGGTACCTCTCACCTCCCTGCAGACCTCCCCTGAGAAGTTTTGGAGGCTTAATAGTTCCCCCTGGCTTCCCTTAAAGGGCACAGTTAGCAAAGAGGAAACTAAAAGGTTTATCAAAACACTTAAAATACTATAAACACCCCCTCCCTCAATACTCCCTTCCTCAGGTAAAACACCTGCTGTGCCTTTAAAAACAGAGGGGGAAATATGGCCTTTAAAGTGGACAGCATCACTGACAGTGTAGGCACATAAAGGTCCACTGAGAACTGGCAAGGTAAAAGCATTAGGGCCTATTTTTTTGTTTTTGTTTACCTTCCTCACCTACTTAAAAACTTTAACATTTCCCCCTATAGTGATTTCATGTCTAAATATTCTTATATGTAATAAAGACGCAGCTGTATGCCATAACGATGTTCTTGTGTCTTTAAAAGAAATGTTTAGCAATTTATTTTAAATATAATACACCTCTATTTTGCAGTAAACAGATTCACTCAACTTATTTAGTATCACATAAATTATTGACACATTTTATTTTATTTGGTCTTTTATAAATGCATTTTCTTACTTAATATCTTGCCCTTATTCTGAAAAAAAAAATAATAAAATAATAAAAATAAAAATCACAGGAGCTACAGCGTTTTGGATGATTTGGATATGCACATGTCAAGAAGGAAAACTGACAAATAGATAAAATCTCATCCAGCCGAAGTGACAGTGAGATTGGGCCGGACGTGCCCATAAGATCCAGATGCTCCCGCTTTGTCTGGACTGAAGGATACACCAGGGCCGAAACTAAACCATTAAATACACCAATGCAGCCAGGATAAACCCGCCATAGGAGTCCAGTATAAAATCTGCTTCATTGAGATCAGGTGTCACCAGTCTGCGTGAGTGCCATCCTGCCTCTCTGTCGTTATCAGTCTTACCTCGGACTCATGTCTGGTGCTCTGGCCGAATGTCTGCTCTCCTTTTCGGCATTCCGTCATGAGCACCTCCGCTGTTTCCTCCAGGTCCAACTCTTTCTCCCTCTCACCGTCTGAAAAACTTGTCTTCCGCGTTATTTTCGCAGCCCCGTGTCTCCCGGTTTCCCCCTGCTTTCACTCTCTTCCATACAGTAAAAGCTCACGTGTTAACAAGACTATCTGACACTTCAGACTGTGTTGGGGTCCGGTCGGACCGAAACCTGCCGGCGGAGACTTTACGCGCACAGCGACACCCAATGGTGCAGCGAGTCCCACTGGTGTTCTCCAGGAGGGCATGCTGCGCAATGATTTTATGGTGAAAAGCAATAATAGGAAAGCTATTACCTCTAATGACTGAAAAAGATACAGCGACCAACAAATCAGCCATATTGTTAAAAATGTTTTGCGGGAAATCAGGACTTTTGTCAGCAAAAAGTGTTTCTGATGAATACCCTTCAGATTCATAATAAAATGACCAAAATGGAATGAGGTCTACTGATATTTAACATAAGTAAGTGAGTAGCGCCACGCCATTCAACATACTCTGTTACAAGTATTTAAAGTATCTAAAAAGTGCAAAAGCAACAAAATATACTTCAAGCTCTGAGTGATTTTGTGGTGCTTTTATCCCTGGCAGTCCTATAACGTTAGATCATTAGATCAATAATAATGATGCATTTACATGCAAGTTATGTTTAATATTATTATATTAATATAGAGTATCACTGCTTTTTAAATGATAGTTTGCATGATAGTTTTACTCATTAAATATGCATCATGTATCTTAGGCAGAATTTTTTATTTTTATTTTTATTTTTTTTTGGGGGGGGGTTAAATTTTTAAAGTAACTTTATCTGTCAGACACTTTTCCCTTTAGACATGTAGTCAGAAATATAACAGCACAAGATATATATATATATGTATAAAAACAATAGCCTCAAAGAGTTTGCCTAAGACAAGTACAATACTTAAGTTAATGCACTTACAGTGAAAACAAAGTTTAACAATGTCGCAGCTGTTTTTCAATTTAATCATCATTCCATACTGGATTATGTATATTTAGATGATACAAATCATTGGTAAATCATCTCCAGAAAATATTCAGAGTTTGTATGTTTGATTTACATGTTTATTCATTTGTTTACTGATTTGCACTGGCCCTGTAACTATAAACATTTCAGTAAATGTGACAGCTTCGGCATCTTGGCAAAATTTCAACTGCAGTCCCTTGGCAGGTTTAATGAAACAGGAAACGCATTTAACAGCAAAACTGCAGAAAAATATATTTCACAAAAACACGAATGCTTTATAACAATGACAACAATACATAAATCAGACAACAAATCCCCCCTCAGATCATTTGAATAAGATAAAATAGTAGGGTAAAACACTTAGTTGCTGCAGCTGACTTCATTATCCCTTTAAAAAAAATACACTTTGATTCTGTTTGGGCACAGTCTAGTAAGCAGGAGTCATTTCCTTTCTATAAACATTAATTTTAACACATATTAAATGTAATGTATTTGGACGGATTATGTCAGACAGGCCTGCTTGTTATTATCCCTTCTATTCTTTCCATCGTCACCCTGAGGTGTTTGAAAGACCACAGATTGCAATTGATGAAACTACTTATTTTACCATCACAGAGGTCGTTAACAGACAGACAGCCGATGAGATCCAGTTAAACACGAACCAGACTGAGGCCTGTTTATGTTTGTTTTGATCGCAACAGCAGCTGACAATCTCATAAAGCATGCAGGGTCTCTTCCTCTTGAAATTATCCGAGCTCAAGGTGCTGCTGGTGTTTCATTGAAGTGATCCGAGCCACCCCGAGAGCTTGTCGGAGTGGAGGAAGGTATTGTCTCTCACTTCCATGTTCCCTTGATGAACTGCTGATAACCTCCCAGACAGAGGTAGGCAGAGCTGTGCAGGAGAATAGATATGTTCTATCAAGGATGTGACAGCGTGCTTCGATTCATGGACCAAAATAGTATTTTCCACTTACGGAAACACGTAATGATGTCATAAAGTGCTTGCCAGGTAGAGCAGCGTCTTTTACATAGTGTGACCCCCTTTTTTTAAAATACAGTATTGATTTTAGCACAGACAACTTCATAGATTACTCATATTGTGGCCAATATAGTGAAGAAAGAAAAAATACCTTTTCTATGTTGGTTTTGCAACAATATGGCTATGTAAAACGAAACAGAAGGGTGCTTTCTTGAATAAATAACCTTATTCAAGGCTATTTAACCTTATGTTACATTACAACATACATATATGCAGTCTTACATTGTGGACTAATGAAAAATGAATTAACAATTCAGTATATATGATAGATTACACATATACAGACTTGATGTTGCTTGAGAAAACTTTGCCTGATAGCTTTTTACAGAACAAATATTCCAAAAGGAAGTAAAATCAAAGGTTGTTGGTGTGGTTGGTTGGAACTATACATCTATATAATAACCTCATGACCAATTAAAAAAAGTCCAACAACATGCCTGAAGTTGATGTCACATGGCTTTACGGGGTCAAGGGTCAAAGCCTTGATCGTGACTAGCCTACATAAGAATCATAACTAATTACCCCAAACTTTTGGGCTGCATGTTGCTTGGGCCTCCAGTACAACACACCACTAGGAAAGTTCAGTACGGGTTAACCTCTGACAACCCTGTCTCTCAGTGCATTGGGGAAAAGTTACACCAGAAAAAACTCTGTTTCTATCTATTTAGTTTAGATTGTGTTTTAGCCAGACACATTTTAAAAAAAGTAGAATATGTTACCTTTCAAATGAAGCCCCACACAAGAAGTTTTGCCTTATAGTTCTTCTGTTATACGCTTAAATTATTATCATTATTCTAACCCTAACCCCAACCCAGAAAGGAGGATTTTAAGGAGGAATTTAATTGTTTAACTGCAAATAAAATAGTTTTCATATGTTAACGGGCATTTAAAGTACATTTCCTACAGTGTATATTTCAATGTTAAGGGGAGGAAAGTGTTAAAATGAAACACAGTATGATACTATAGAAACTAATGTTGCTTAATTTCAGTTTCCCTGTGTGTCTCTGGTACAGCTGTTGTCTTCCCAGACAAACTTTATCTCACTAATCAATCAGCCTCCTGAGGCCTGTGCTGGACATTAAACCTCAGCCTGTCCAAACACAGTTTAACATACCGTAATCTGGAGCGCAGAAAACCTGAAACGCTGAACTCTTAATGAACTGAAAAAGCCTCCAAATTGCTGGTTGTAAGCAATGATTCAATTAAAGCTGTGAGAGCTGCGGGCCCTGAACACAGCGCAGGCAGCCCATCCCAAAGACTGTGCACGTCTGCTTCCCCAAAGAGCAGCACTCGGTGAGGAACCAGAGCCTGAGATAAGGCCGCCTGGACAGCTAAATCCCTTAACAGTCTGCTGTCACCCTCTAAATCACACACCTTTCCCACCATTTCTCCAAGTGTGACCATTGCAGGTTTTTCATATGATATATGTCTTGCAGCGGCTTTCTGGGGTTGGATATGGAAACACAATGAGGAGGTGAATACTCTGAATGACTGTAGCCAACAATTCCATACATCTGTGAGCAGATATGCTGCAGGGTCACCATGTCTCTAAGGCCCGCACCGCGTTTTTTTCAATTTAGGTCTCAAGGGAGGAATATTGCAATTGCCTTTGTATTTCTCCACTTCTGTCTGCCAGTGCAGAGGTAGAGCGAGACTGGACAATAGACAGGATACTCTAAATGTAATCTTAACACCTTAAAACAGACCATGTGAGTGAAATGTCCCACACAAGGCCCTTTACTTTCTCCCTTCCTTCTTTCACTCTCATCAATCATCCCTCTCTCCTTTCTTTGTTTCTCTCTCTCCAGTGGACAAGGCCACACATATCTCCAGATGCTTGTTGTGACCGCCCCGCCATACCAGACACACCCCCATCTCCAGCTTCAGATTCCCTTCACCACCAGAAATTGAACGGTAGGCTCAACATTTACACACAGAGCTCTCCTAATTCATTGTAATGAGCAGTTTTGCGACAGCTTTAGAGCAAAGGCGTGCAAGGCATGTGATTTGAACGAGCAGAGCTGTTGTGTGCGTTCGGTCGCTATTCTAGTTCACCCATCTGCTGGTGATGGACAATTATGGTGCCATGATTAGAGCCAGATCAGAAATACATGATTTTTTTTAAATTATATAAATGCAAAACAGTTTCTGGTTTTGAGAACACTCATACCATACCATGTTTTATTCCTGAAATATATTTGGCTCTATATCTTGCATGCAGCAGGGTGGCACAAGAGGTTGGTTCCAGTTCCAAAGGGTGAAAACAAGACAAAACAAACACCTATATATTCTTAGAGCCAGGACAAGCAGGTTTTGTTTGTTTGTTTTGCATAATTTAGGAAAAATTCCTAATAACCATACCATAACTTGTGATGATTGCTGATGGAACTTCAAAAACTACTCAAAGTAAAAGTGAGATCCAAACTACAACTGCAAGTAGCACTGACCGCCATTGATGCCAAAAAAAGAACAAAATGGAGAACTTCAAGATGGTTTCTTGAAGGAAGATTGTTTGATACGACTTATTTTTTCGACAGACAAGCAGCAGACATTCATTTCACATTACTTGCCACCAACACATATTTCACAACATTTTGTGAGATCAGGTTGGTTCTTAAGCTAGTTGTAAACTTTGCCTCTGCACTGGTTGGTGCTGAGCAGGCATCAGGTTGTTGTTTTGTCTATTGTTGTCTTAAAAACATTGCTTAGAGAGCAGTATGCCTGTAAAACATTCAAGTTATGATTCAAAGCCAGAAAAGCAATAGTTGAAAGATGCTAAAAATGCTGTGAAGGCTGAGAAACTGCAGAGCCGGGTGATAATTCTGTGTTGTTTTATTACCAGTGAGCCCCTTCAAGTAGTAAGTGATCTATTGTTGATATAAAAAGGTGGATTATAGCCACTTTAAGTTTCTGGCAACTAATTGCAGCTCAAATCCCTGCAATAAGACTGAAATGAGACAACAAAATAACTACCTCATAAAACATTTTATTGATATTGATTCAGAGAAGGTCAGGCAATGCACACGTGAGATATAATTAGCAGCGTGGCCTTGTTATCTGCTTATTCTTGCACTGAAGTGTAAATGTGGGTATCTCAGCGTGTGTGTATGTGTGTGTGTCGGCCAGTCCAATGGGCGTCTGCGCTGCACATGGCTGTCCGATCCATGGTCTCTGCTCCCTGGTCTCTCCTCATTAGCCTCACACAGTGCAGCCATTCCCCTCACGCCCCCTCACCTCCTCCCCCCTCTTCTCCCTCACTACCTTCCACTTACAGCGCACACACACACACACACACACGGGGAAGAGCGAACCTTTTGTTTTCTGTGTCCGACCTGCGCCCCGTTCCAGCCCTCCTCCTTTTCTCTCCTTCTCCTCTCCACTGACTTAAATCTCTTTTCCGGCTTGATACTGCTGAAAACCATATGGTGTGTGACATCATCAGGGCAGGAAGCAGGGAGAGGGGAATGGTAGAGCAGGGGAGAGATTGGCTTGCCAGGTCTCTGTGCAGTGATGTCAGCAGAAAAGCACTCTGGGAGGCCCATTGGGGGGTGAGAGCAGAGCAGGTTGGAAATTTTTATCTTTTTTTTTTTCACTCCCACCTGGATAATCAGGGGCTAATGGAGGGCAAGTAGAGAGGCAGCTTACAGCAAACCTTGATGTAATTTGTCAACATGTCGGGTCATGAACTTTCCCCATTGTGCTTAGTTTATTTCTGCGTATGTGCCGTTTACTCCAAAAATGCTTCCATCTGATGGATTTCTGTCAGTTTGGACCATCTTTAGATGTCTTGGTCTTATCCTGTGATGCTGAGAAACTGCTGCAGATCATCTGTGTACCTCTTCCTTTTAGTCACTGGCAGTCCCAATCTGCTCACCAGGCTTTAAGTCTCAACCTCCCTCCCTCCCGCTTTTGTTCTCTGGGTGAACTCTGCAGCTTTGTGTGAGATCCTGGTCTCCATACCATCAGTGCCGACCCATCCAGCTCTCTATCAGCACACACGGAGATACACATAAACACTCTGTTAGCCACTCACACAGTCAGCATCTCACAAACACATGCACCAAAATACCCATCCCCTCTGATTAATGGCAGAGCTGGGGAGGGTGCCAGGCGAGGAGGGGAGGCATTAGAAGGAAGGAGGAGAGCAGAGAGGAGGAAGGAGGGCCTGCTGCAGCTGTGGTTTTGGAGTCGGTCTCTGCACCCCCTTGCTGCCCCCTCTCTCCATCTCCTCTCTGGCTCCTCCAGGGACACACGCCTTGGCCAGGCCCCAGGAACCAGGGAGTCAGGACCAGGCTAAGGGGGATAAAAAGGGGAACAAGAGAGGGAAGGAAGGATATCACAAAAGAAAGAGAAAAACAGAGCTGACCTAATGCAGAAGTATTGTCAGGCAGCACCTACATAAACAGCGGAGCACATGGGATGTTCCTCAAAGATTTTAATGGGCAAAACGGTACAAAAATCATCGTTCCCAAAACACTTGGGCTTCAGTTTGTTTAACTATTTGATATTGCTCTATTTTTTTGCATTTTAGCAATAGTTCAGCTAAATCAGCTAATTACAATCATTAAAATTGTGTCATGCAATGGCACATGGAGCTACCTTAGAATATACCAGTTTCTGAGGTTAAGATCTGCAGGGAATGCTATGTTAAAGCATCTAAGAAACTTTTATTTTGAATGGATTTTGGAGACGTCTTGAGGACGAAAGTGGTAGTATAAATAGCAGTTTGTTTTCCAGAAACAATATATCTATTTGTAGCTATGCAGGATTGAATAGAAACAAAGTAAATTTTAATTTTAGCCACCAACGTCAATTCAAGCTGATACAAAACTACATCTTGCAGGATATTTCAGAAATAAATCCTATGAAATTTATGGACATATATCTAACCTTTGTCAGAGTAAGAGGGCCAAATCAGGATCTGTTTTGAATCCCATAACATATAACATAAAAAATCAAACTCCTCCTGCTTCCTTTTAACTTGCTACCATACTACCTTGATACTAGTTTGCCTGGGAGTGTAAAAAAGGCCCCTCCAGCTGTGTGCCTTAAATCTTTTTGAATTTGTAGAAAATCTGACCTGGTGACAGGCATTACAAAAGAAGAGTTATGTGCATTACCGATTTTTAAAAACCAATTCCATTTGGAATTATTTTCCCTCGTTTGCAAAATAAAAAACTTGATTAGGCAAATAATAAAAGATGTCTTATTGAAACAACCAACAGCAGTATAATGGATCTTCCTTGGACTCCACTCAAAAAGTACACAATTTGCAATTTAATTATGCCAATCACAAGTAATTTAAAGAGGCTGACCAGTGCCATGGTTACCTGAAATGTCAGACGTGATTATAAGCAGAGGTTTGGCAGTCTGTGAGCAGATGGTGTGAACAAAACTCTGTCAACAATCAGACATTCATCAGTGAATTGTTTCTCCTCCAGTATCAGAACACTACGGCTGGATTTTCGGTATTAAGCGGAAAAGAACGTGATTTCCTCGGAAGGAGAAGGGAGTTTGAGTTTGTCTTGGACTTTGCCAAGACCATTTCTGGTCCACTGTTACTTCCCAGGGAAGATGAGGAATGATGAGGATGGAAAGAGAAACGTTAGACAGTGAGAGGATGAACCTCAGAGAGCAGACACGAGATGAACACTTTGGCACCACACGTGGCTGGCTTGCTTCTCTTTTGTAATCTTGTCAGAAGCACTTGTAATAAATTCAACATTAATGTGTACCGAGGTGGAAAATTTTCCTTTAACTGTGAAGGTGGTGTGCTTTTTTATGGTTGAAGATAAGCTTATCAGCTCTCCACTTCATGCTAACTCTGATGCATTAACCTATAGCCTGACTCAACATTTGCAGGCTGTTTGGGTACGCCAGTGCGTGCTTCAACCCAAAGTGTGATCACTTCACCCCCACTGCCCTCAAGTCCTGGGTTAGTGTGTATTTGAGGCCTATTCCCTCTCTCCTCTCCCCCACTACTCTCGGTGTTTTATGGGCTGTGTGCTGCGGTGCAGTGACCTCCCTCTCACCCCGGTGCCACCCAGCCGGTGCAGGATTCAGGCGCGCACGGCCCCTGCCAAAACCCCATAGCGCCACATCTGCAATCCATAAACGCCAGCCACTCTCGCTCTCCTACTCCCTCGCCCACACCGCCTTAGACTCTCACACTCCTCCATTTCACTCTGTCTCTCTCTCTCTCTTTCTCTCTCTCACCCACTAACTTTTTATTTTAATTTCCAAATTCTATGCATCCCCCTTTTTTTTTACATTCCTTTGACTGCTTCCTCCCACCACTCCTGGTTTTATTCATGCTGAACATCAACTGGCTCTTCCCTTATCTCTCACTCCCTCGCTGCCCCCTTCTCTCTCTCTCTCCTTCCGCTTCTTTATCCACATCCAACGGAAAAATCTCTCACCCATTATATCTTCAGTGGGAGCCAACTAAGTGTGGTGGCAGTGAACTGGGAACCACAAGACATTCCTGATCCAAACAGCACTAAGTCACCCGCGTTCATGTCTTCTGACGGCGGCCTGTGCCAAACACACACTTCACTTATGGGCCGCATTCAGCCTTACCACGTCGTCGCAGTTGGTCCCCAAACAGCTAAATGTTTATCTGTTTCAAATTGATAGTGTCAGGGAAAAATGCAGTGCGCGCATCTAAACTCCATTTTTGTACATGTGTTGCTTTAAGAGCGTTCTCCATCAAGGGGGTATTGAATTCCCCCTCCCCTCGCCATGAACTGCTGGCCAGAAGAACACCCCTCCCCTCAACATTAACAAGATGTGTTCAACACATCACTGTTACTGTGCCCTTGCCTTAATACATGAAAAAAATAGCGAAGTAGGAAATAAATTGAGTGTTACCACAAAACTGTCCAGAGCTCCCAGCATGCCCCCCATGGGCAATAGAGACATTAGTCTTTCTCGATTGTATTATCTTTTTTTTTTTTTTCTTCAACTTTTTGCACACTGTGAACTTTTGCTCCCCTTCTTTTCTTGGATCATGTTCTCCTCTCCATCCCAGAGTCTTCACCTTCTGGTTTCCCAGACATATTGGCATGCCTCTGTGGTGCAGTCCCAACACAGCCCAGGGATGAATCATGTTGCTGCAAGCATGCGAGAGCTCAGTTTTATGATAAATACTGCAATTCATAAATCGGTGTTTTCCTAAGCGAGAAAGCATGGGGCAGGGAAGGACACGACGCACTTCAGCTTCAGAAAGGTCATGATATGAGTGTGTGTGTGTGTGTGTGCGTGTGTGTGTGTGTGTGTGTGTGTGTGTGTGCGCGTGCGCGTGCTGACTAGAGCCGAAAGGGAGGCTTCAGGTCAGG
>JAOWBC010001387.1:17653142-17700085 GCA_028566105.1 Hypoplectrus providencianus | reverse complement strand
TGAGGACTTGCCTGGGTGACTAACACGAATCCATGGCCCCTGATACTTAACATTATTTAGTCATCTTCAAACTTTATCACCTCACAATGCCATTATGTTTACATTCTGTGTCTGCACCTTCAGCTTCCAGAAGTTCACTTTCTGTTGGCCACGTCTGCTCTCCATCCATGGGGTCCACCTCAGCCTCAGTCTGCAGACTCTCCCTGGAGGATGGATCTGCTTTCATGAGCACCCTCACGGGAGCCTCTTCTGCTCCTCCATCCTGTGGTAAACAGAGGTGATGAAGGTAAATGGGGAATACTAAGATGAGAATAACTGCACTGCGATTCCAAAACAAAGCATTGCATGTCCACATTATAAGACTCAGAATTTTTCTATTTTTTGCCACCTTGCAGTCAGCTTTTCCCTCATTCATTTAAAAACAACCAGAGACATTAAGTCATTTATTATTATCAATTTAATGACTTCTTTAGCCCTGGCAGGCTTTCTTAAAAAAAATAATTAAATAATAAAGCCATAAATTATTAGTTGTAATATATTCTTATATATTTCGAACAATCCTTGAACAAAACAAACATTACAAATGCTGCCGTCAGAGAAAAATAACCAAAAAAGTTTAAAATAGTGATATTTTACCCCAAAACAACCCATTTATGATAATGAAATCCAGTAAAGAACATTTAAATCTAAAGCAAGGAGGCACATAACAACAATTCAGAAGCACTGACTGAACTGTTGGCTGTTACAGAGCAGAGAGGAGAGGGCATGTTGTTGACTGGGATGGTTCAGTTCTCTTCACCTACCATCATGTCTACGTCTCCTCCCTTTCCAGGCTTCATTTGTCTGGCTGATGTTACGTTGAGGGGAAGAGGGTCTGATGGCGCATCGATCTGACTGAGCTGAAAGTCTCCATGTCCACTGATGTGCACCAGTCTGTTCACTTGGAGAGGACGGCCACGGATGTACCCAGAGACACAGAGGGTGCCCAGGCCAGTGGGGCCCCCACCTGTCCCTTCAGCGGGGGCATTGGGTGTAAAAGTGACATGCTGTGCCAAAAGATGTGATCGTCTGGAGCGGAACCCGAGCTTTCTCTGTCTCTGAGTGCCCAGGTGTCTGAGAAGGAGAGTGGCATCCTGCTCCGAATCCAGAGGGAAGAGACGGACATCAGGGAAACGGTTCTCTGTGATCTTTGATAGAGCTCTCCTGGATTCAACCCGTTTTTTCACGGGAAGATCAGACACACCCTGACACACCAGAGCTACATGGAGTGAAGACAGGGACAGAAAGATACACACTTAGAAAATGTACACCATAAAAAAATCTAAATTTTATGCAAACAGCGTGTTCAGGATCCTACCCACCATGGCTGGGCAGGCCCTGGGCGAAGAGGCAGGAGAGACAATAGTCTCCATAGCTGTCCCATCCTTCATTGGAGTCCAGCACAAATACAAGGCTATCTGCAATCTTTGCCACATCCAGCAGGGAGTGTATGTCAGCTGTCCAAAGAAACCATTAGTCACATCACTGCAATAAACTGCATTTAACTCTCTTTTCATTGGAGTTGAGGTTCTTTGAAGCAACAGCTGTTACATATCACCCAGTACTTACCTGTGCTGTGGCTGAGAAAGGTGAACCTCTGTTTAAAACGAGGCAGAAGCAACCCAAAACTGTCACTGACGCCAATAACACACGGCTCCTGGTGTACGATTCCCCCAGCACCCTCCCCACGCAGCAGTTTGGTAATGGCGCCAGCATCAACTCCAGCATGGAGGGACACTACAGCCACCAAGTGTGGCGGACCATCCCTGCTGCCTAGACGTCGCTTTTCTGTCAGGACCTTGAAAGACAAGAGATATGGAACTCTGCAGCATAAACCAGGAATTCCAAGAAAACTATATTTTATGTGAAATATTGAAATTACCATGTCTTTCTTGTTCCTGCGTAGCTGGCTGGCTTTGTGCCTTCTGTCCATCCTCTTTTGCTCCTTTCTTTGTTTTTTGGTAAGGGCGGTCACTGACACTCTCCCTAAGAGACAGGTCAACAGAACAATATATTACCATATTGTACAAGACCCAAAGTAATTTGGTAAATATTATTCTTGTAACTTTCACAGTGCTATATGATGGCTGCTTTAAATTGGGCCAGGGGTGTTAAGTGGGCATTTGTCACCACCATCCCACTCAATGCAAATGGATGATGGTGGAAATAAATAAATAAATCCTATTCTATGCACTCTGGCCTTTTGCCACATACCCCATGCTGTTATCTCTGAACTAAAGGCTGTAAATAAATATGCCGTTCATACGTAAACAGTGTGTGAATAACATTCACACAGCTCTTTGCTGGCTTTTGATTTTATGCTCAATTTCAAAAGATTAATAACACCTGTTCATTCTAGCACAAGAAAAGAAAAATAGATACCTTGAAGACTATTTTAAATCTTATCTAATGCTTAATTTGGGGATATAGTAATAGATTAAATGTTGTAATTTGTTCCATTTGCTGCAGTGAATTATTATTTTTCATCAGGCTCTCAATTCCCTGGAATTCTCTGAGCTTAGGTTTTGTGTCCACTAAAATAATGTCCATGCTAGCATTATCTTTAAGCTATAACGTTAAAATAGCCTGATCTAAAAATTAAATATGCCTATGTTGTATGACAGGATCACATACATTTAAAGGGTAGTGACAGTGCTAATATATGGTTCAGCATGGAATGCTTATCATTTAAATGGATGAAATTATACTTTTAATAACGTGATGGCACGTATGGAAGGATTAAACAAAATTAATAAAGCCAACAAACTCGCTCAGGTTAACATTGTTTGACAACTGCCTTCCGTTCCTTGGGACATCCGAGAGTCTCATTGGTTCCCCAGTTCTTTAAACGGTCATAGGTCAACCGGAGAAAGCAGCAGTTCAACAGCAACGTCAAACGACAAACGGTGGGACTTCTTAAGCAATTTAATATATAGAAACATACAGAGTTGAATTATATGGAACATTTTTCCGTATAAATGATGCCACCCCACAAGTCATTAGGAAACTCAACACGTGCACAGAGTATGGTGTGTTTGCAGAGCTAACAGCAGCTGTAGAGTAAGGTTTTATAACGGATCGCGGCTTACCTTTGTTTTCTCTCTCAATTTCACCTTTCGTCCGGTGCTTGCCATGTTTGTGGCCTTTATTTTTCTGTTTATATACGCCGGGTCGGTGGCCCTGCTGTTTTTCTTCATTCGCAGCCATTTTCACCATGTGGGAAATCAGGCAATAAACTTCCGCACTCACAGTTACGTCATGATAGAGTCGTGTCTTCAGACTTTCCGGAGGAATTCCCCTTCAAAATAAAAGCATATGTTGTGATGTCATTTTCCACGTCAGTTGAATTAATTCCTACCGCAATTATATTGATTTTTAGTACGACTTTATTTTACTATTTACAGCATAAAATATGAACAAGTAAACCAAAAACCTTACATATTTTTTAATATGTCAGATAACACTTAATCCTATGCATTTAATATAAATTATTACTGTTTACAAAAGAAACCCCTGTGTATCTACAGATTTTTTTTACATCTCATTATGAACATACATTTATTAAATTCCTTTTTACATTCATGTGGAATACTGCCTGAACGAATAACTTTAAAGTCATTTTGTATTTTAGCCCTACATGTACCATATTATGTCATAAATACAAATTTTTCTTGGACAACATTTTTTTTTTTTAGGAAGACACTGGGTGAGAGGCAAGTGTGCATTCAAAGCAACGATGATGGAAGAACTGCGTGTCGTGCTATTTCTTGCTGTAGAGATTCTACATATTCAAGCAAAATGTTTCTGTATTTTTACCAAACATGTTTTACTGTCGGACTAAAGTGAAAGCTATGTTTCAGATGATACGACCCACTGCCTTTCTTTTTACCTGAGTGTTGGTCACACAAATTACGTATGCCATTTGGATTTTCTGTCTGGCTGGCTCTACCAGTTCACATTTATCCCACCTGGACAAGCCAGTTTAATGCCTCTTTTACCACCTCTAAAGGCAGCAAGGAGTTGAGATCACTTGTTCCCCTGCAAAGGATCTGGGAGGTTCAGACTGTAGATGAAAAGTCACAGAGGCATTAATATTGTGGCTTTAAAGTCCTCCAATTGGTTGACAGATAGCCACCCTTATCAGCTGCCAATTATGCAATTCACTTGGGGCTGTTTGTGGCTATGAATTGTCATATTTTGTCCTGTCTCCCCTGGGATCTTGTCTTTTAGTGGAGAAGCTCCAAGTTATGCAACAAGAGCACAACACCAGTCACATGTGGCACCCTCTTAAGAGGAAGCATGTCAAAAACATGTGGCCTCTTCCATACAAATTTAGGCTGATCCAAAGAGCCCTAAAGAACCCAACTTGAGTAAAAGTTTGCCATTTGTTGGCTTTGGAAAGGACTTGTTATTGTTAAGGCCGAGTTACTATGCAGATAAACAGAGAGAGAGAAAGAGGTAGGAATAGTATAAATAAACTGATTTATACTGCAAAGGTCATTCACTGTCAGTGTGTAAACATTTTGTTCATATATTTTCATAATTATTATTAATTTAAATAGTATACTGTGTGTAAACTTCTTAGATATGGGATTGTGCATTTTTATTTTTTCTCAGTATTTACAGAGCATCAAGTGCTTCAAAGTAAAAAAAAAAAAAAAAAGAAAGAAAGAAAGAAAAGGAAATCTCAGTTTTTACAATCCATGATCTTTAAAGAAATGTGTTATGTGTGTTAATGATGTTATGATTTTAATGATGACCACTTGACCTTATCTCTGGTCCAAACCAAAGCTAAAGAATTCCACTTGTGCATGAGCAATAAACACCCAAAAAATGTAAAAGGCAGAAAATACGTATGATGTTTTTGAACACTCTGTAAATTAATGATTGTTTAAGGTGACCTCTTGGCCCCTTCTTTTGTTAGTAACAATAATAGAAAAGAGTGCCACTAGCAAAATGATATAAAGTAAGAAAGGAACATTTTTTTGGAAAGCCAATGAAGTTTTGAACTCCTATAGTACATTCAACAGTAGTTTATTTGACATCCTCATACTGGATCTATTTGATAAAGTAGTTAACCTTTCCGAACAAAATTTCAGATCATGATTTTTTTTTTATTTATTTTTTTTTTTTACAAAGGGAATATATATTTGTGTTGTCCATCTTAGGGCGTCATTTATATCTGTGTTATATAATCAAATCACAAACTCATACGTTTTTTAAGAGTTCGGAATCTACTCTGCTGTTTTGTTGACATTATACGAGTGTTTTTTAATAATGTCTCCGCCTATGAATGTTTTTGGGTCAGAGAGAGTTTACTGCAACTACAACAGGCAGGGCGGAACTGCTGTTTGCAGTATATCGACGGAAGACGGACAGTCGGGCAGAGTTACAGCTTAACTAAACAGCGAAGTAAGTAGTTTTAAAATGCCAGTGCGCTAGGCTAGAGCCCCGCAGTTTTGTTGCGACATACGCGGATACCGTCGCGGCTTGTTTCTGCGTGCTTTGGAGGTGTTTGAACTTCCCTCACATTCTCCCCCAACGTATTTTCACGAAGGGAGGCGGCGGCGGAGCGCTCGGCGGCCATCTTTGGACCTGCCTGGGAGTGGGATCTGACTATTCTGGCACCCCAGTTACTTCGAGGGTGGGGATTTTTTAACCTACAATAATTCACAAATCTACGCGATATAATCGACTGACAGCCTTGGGAAACGCAAGGATTTAGCGTACGAAATCACCGCGCCGGGGATGAAACGGGAAGGACACTTTTATAATCCCAAACTGTTTTGAATTAACACGACAGTCTCTACAGTGCTGGCCTGTCAGGAGAGGGTGAGTTCAAGCTAGCTGGCTAAGCTAACTTAGCAAACATCACATAGGTTAGCCTGCTAGTTTAGCAATTTCTTGCAAATGACTCTTGAAGTTTGTTTAAATCCACATCATTCTGCTTGTTAAAACACTGTTCCCGTTGTAATACGTCGTGAATGTTGCTGGAGGTGTTTGATCATATGACACGTAACTTAGCTTAGCTAAGTTTGGTGTGTAGCTAACATTAACAGTCAACGTTGGCTAGTTTTTTTGGGAGCTCCTGATTTTGTTTGCGCACGCTTGAGAGAGTCGTTGGGCTTTACATTTGGGAATGTGTTGGTTTTATTTACCAGTGTGACAGATGAAACAGCTGTTGGAAAGTGACAACTCTCAGAAAATCCCACTAAGCGCTCTCTCTAATTCCACTTGTGTTGCAATTTAAGTGAGGCATTACCTAGCTACAGGTAACTCAGGATGTAACGCAGCAGGTAAGGCTGGGCCACTTGTTTACTTCAGACATGATAGTTGGAGGCAAACCGTGGTCATTGGATCCTGGTTGACATTTTTCTGAGAAACAACGCTTCTTAAACTACCTTTTCTGACAGACATCTATTTCCATCATACTGAAATGACTGCACTATGGCCTGTACATAAACATATTTCCTAAGTTTGTATTCTTTGACTAGGTTGCTACAAATAGATTAAGCAAGCACTAATGCTGTGACACAGTGTTTTTTGTTGGTGTGTGCTTTGGATTTGAGTGCCAAACGGGAATTACGCATAATTTACACGAAGTAGTTAAGTAGTAGATCTGATTTCTGAAAAGTTGCACTATGAAAAGATAAATTAACTGTATGGTATCAAGGATGTCACAACTTAATTTATTTGAGAATTTTGATATCCTCATAGTGTTTATATCACATGTACACCTGCCTAGAGTAATAAGAAAAAATCATACTTTTTACCATATAGGACCTCTCAAAAATGCCCTAGATACAAGTGACACCGGGAGAGAGGTTCATTGTGTTCATGATGCCCACTTGGCCCTTATTAGGTGCCACCATCTAACCAAAAATGTTCACTTGTGTATATAAAATAAATAGGCAGTAACATAACTATCAAAGTATGTCACTGGAAAATTCCATGAAATATATGAACTAAGGAAGGCTATGTAATTGATTTTGGGCACTCTATGAACTCCGATGACACCTATCTCTAATAGTCCTCTGAAAACCTTTCAGTAGGCATATGTTATACAGCAGTTGATCCAACTAAAGAGAATTTATTTTTATATTGTGTTTTTTGTGGTGCAGACATTCTACCCAGAAACTTAGTCTATTGGGAAATAATATATATGATATGTTTTTTTTAATTTAATTTTATTTAAGGGATTACAAGTTACTCCATTGGATTATAGGCATATAACTTTTTAATAATGTATCTTTTATGATAATAGCTAAACAATGATGGTGTTTGGATTCAAGTACTACAAAGAAGTGACTTACAATTCAAAACCTGAGTACTGATATTTCAAATGATACATTTTTGTCAAGATAAAGTAACTATTTGGTATAAAAGATTTTTAAACTTTATTCCACAGAGTCAGCAATTGCAATGCATGTCTGCAGGCATGCCATCGCTGTGGAGTCAAGAAAGACAGATAATCACTAGTCAAAATGCTCACGAGGGCCCCTTCCTACCTCCCTATAGCTGTGCGAACAGGAAATGCTGAGAAATGCAGCGCAGTGAGGGCATACATTGGGAATTCCAGCCCTCCAGCTTTGTTGTCCTGTCCTGCTGCATTCTTGTGCATATGTGTGTGCTAGTTGGAACGCAAGGGTGTTTTATGAAGGTATCAGTTATCATCACTCACTTTTGGGCTCACGTGTCCACGGTTGAAAATGCCATCATGGGATATGACAACAAAGCTCATTCATGAGCAACAATGTAGTAAAGAACAATGGCAATAAAGAGGCACAGTCCCACATGGTAATGAGGCTTTATTTCAGGGCCGTGGCTGTATCTGTGTGGAATAGTGAGTTGTTCAGTGTTGTTGTGAGACAAAAGATGTCTGCTTGGACTGGGGGCTGTGTCTCTCAGGCTGGGAAGGGAGTCTTGTGACTCTAGCGTCAGCTCTGCATCTGTTTGCAGCTGATCATCTGAGCCGCATGGACTCAGTAAACTTTCCTCAGTGATCTTTTACTGTCTACATCTGTATTGCAGCAGTGAAGCTGTATAAAAACAATTTAATAGGCAGAAACTACTTAAAATGTTTAGTCTGAGAGAGGCGTTGTGAATCTATGCTATATCCTGTCAATTTTAAGGGTGTAAAACAAATAAAAACACCCACAGTTCCCAGTGGTTTCTAGCCATGTTATATTGGTTATATATGCTGAAATTCTGAGCTGAGGGAAATTCACATAGTTTACTGTTGACATTTTCAGTATTTTTTACTTTGAGTGAGAAATGGTTGACATTGACAACTCTTTCCAGTTCAGATGATGGGATCTTCTTTGTACCCAAGGTGTTATTACTGGTTTGTTAACTTTTTCAACACCATGAGCAAAACACAGACAAATTATTTACCTGCTTTGTGTTAGTATGTTGCAGCTGGGCAAATAAAACCAGCACCCAAAGCTTAGAGAACCACGATAGATAATTGGGAATAGGTGTTTTGTAAATTTAGTGAATGGATCATTTAATTACTTTCAGGAAGGTTATATGGGCAATGTTTGGAATGTTTGAGAGCATGTGTTTGCCAAGTTCTTACAGGTTTAACAAGTAGTCCTATCACTGGAATGCTTTGTTTCACTTCAGACATCCATGTCACAGTAAAGCGGCGTGTTGTTACCTTGGTTTCTTTTGTTCCAGCTGGAAATTGTCTTCCACGAGACGGTTCTTTGTATCCTCCTCACATCTGTCTGTCTACATACCAGTCACTGAAGGTGTGAGGGGAGTTTGTCAGGACACAGCCCACTGATTTCCTTACCGTGGTTGCTGTTACTATGGAAACAGGAGACTTAGCTCTTGCCACCTCAAGATTTCTGGCTGTCCATTCTCCACATTTCCACCTGACATCATGGTCCAGTTCATGTTTTGCTTAAGCTTCTCTCACTCAGGTTAATGGGCTCTGTGTGAGCAGTGTGTTTCTTTTTCCTGTTGCGTCACTATGCCTCCCACTGTGTCTCATAGCATTGTTAATATTGTAGCATAGCATCATCAATGTAAATCAACTTATTAGTCAGATAGAGAATAGGTTTATTTCATCAGAACATCCAAGTTAACTTCTTAAACCCCTTTTGGAGCGGCCTGGGATTTAAACCGGAGATGCATGAATATATCAGGTTATACCAGTCTGTTGTGTTTCTCTTTCAGAGTCTCAATTCTCCTTTTTCCTTCTACTTTTAGCTCTGAACACATATGAGACCACTGTCCTGCAGATGAGCCATCGGTGGGGGCTTTCAAGACGCCGCGCAGACCCAGATAGTTCCTGGCGGCAGCGGCATTGCCCCCCAACTCCCCACTATGCCCAACAGCAGTCGGGCGGGGAGCCTGAAGGACCCCGAAATCGCTGAGCTCTTCTTCAAGGAGGACCCAGAAAAGCTCTACACAGACCTGCGAGAGATAGGACATGGCAGCTTTGGTGCTGTGTATTTTGTGAGTATTTCATAATTTAAAGTTGTTGTTGAAGCCAGAGACCATATTCAGTCACACATTTTGCATGAATCTGTTGTATAATTTTGTCATTTACCTCAAAATCATTGTTCCACCTAATGAAATTAATACTGCTAAAGACTTAATGCTTTGTTGAAGTATTTCAACCTGACGAGTCTACACAGACTGGGGGTTACGTAGCCTTGAAAGGCAGTGGAATGATATTGATAAATCATTCTGTCTCTTTTCAGTATACAACAGAGAGCATTGCTCTGTCAACTGCAAAGATAATTAGATCTGTTTTTCTTAGTATTTCACAGTAATTCTAAAAATATAGAAATCTTATTGGGTGACTTTGATTTAGTGGTCAGCCATGACCTCTAGCAGAGTTTACAGTGAGTGCAACTGTTGTGTTTTTAGCTATGCATATGTAATATAGATATTATAAAAATATAATATTGTAAATATAAGTGTTCATTGCTTGTCACTGAGTTTATATACACAGACTGAAATTGAACGTATATCATGTTGTTAAGTCTCCAATATAGATTTGTTATGATGACATTCATTATTTGTATTTTTGTTATAATCTTAAAGGAGTTCATTAAGTTTAACTGTCAAAAAAAAAGATCATAGATGATGTTATGTGTATATATAGAGTCTTTATTGTAGCTCAAGTAACATAACTTAATGGAAACATATCACTTACAAAGTAAATTAAGAGAAGATGACAGTCTCACCCGTATGTAATGTGCTTGTCATTCAGGCACGGGATGTACGGACAAATGAGGTGGTGGCCATCAAGAAGATGTCTTACAGTGGAAAACAGTCCACTGAGGTAGAATGACTTTCACAAACATGTCATTTTAGTTTCAAATCTTTGCCACGCTTTTTTGTTAGTTGTTTTTGTCTCTAATTTGTGTAATATTCCCAGAAATGGCAAGACATAATCAAGGAGGTGAAATTCCTGCAGAGAATACAACATCCGAATAGCATCGAGTACAAAGGATGTTACCTGCGAGAGCACACAGCTTGGGTAAGGGTCAACATGAGAGCCAATGATGATTACTTGAATGCATTAACCACTGATTATTAAACAGACATTAAACAAATTAACACTTTGCTTTTCATTTCTTTTTTTAATTGAAGCTGGTAATGGAGTATTGTCTGGGCTCTGCTTCAGATTTGTTAGAAGGTGAGTTACTTGAGGCTGTATGACTACAGACAGAAAATGTATTCTAGCTTTTAAAGTTTATCCTCATGACCCTGTTCTTAATTTGAATCGCTGTTGGTGAATGTATCCCTTTATAGTTCACAAGAAACCTTTGCAAGAGGTTGAAATAGCTGCAATTACCCATGGTGCTCTTCAAGGGTTGGCTTATCTTCACTCCCACAACATGATTCACCGGTGAGTGTTTCAAGTGTTTGGGAGCGTGCTGGACATGATGCCCTCTGGCGTTGTGTCAGCTGTGTGAAGCTGCAATAATTTCCTCTTCTGTGTTTGACAGAGATATCAAGGCAGGAAACATCTTACTGACGGAGCCGGGGCAGGTAAAACTCGCAGATTTCGGTTCTGCCTCCATTGCCTGTCCTGCCAACTCCTTTGTTGGGACTCCATATTGGTACGCTACAAAACATGCTCATTATCTGTATGTGCAGATTTGTCATTTATTAACTGATTACATATTTGTATTGTGCTGAATGTGTTTGTTTTCACAGGATGGCTCCAGAGGTAATTTTAGCCATGGATGAAGGCCAGTACGATGGAAAGGTGGACATTTGGTCTCTCGGAATAACCTGCATTGAATTAGGTACAGTCACTTTTATTGATTCACATCTGAGATTCAGATTACATTTCTTGTTGCACTGCTGGCACCAACATTAATCTCCTTTACACTTTTATAAAAATCACATTACAGGCATTCATTTTCGCTAAATAGAGAATAATGTTGCTCCTCCTTCTTTTCATAATTTTCTTTGAAACATCTGACCCTTTGCTGTAATCTGCCGCTTGGTTTGCAGCTGAGAGGAAGCCTCCACTGTTCAACATGAATGCAATGAGTGCCTTATATCACATAGCACAGAATGAGAGCCCCATACTGCAGTCCAGTGAATGGTGAGTTTTGAATAAAGTTTGAATAACAGCTGCTGCATTGTGTGATAAACTAAGTCCATAAAATCACAACATTTCTTTCTTTTGTCTTTATTTCATCTCTGAATTCAAGGACGGATTATTTCAGAAACTTTGTAGATTCTTGCCTTCAGAAATTTCCCCAGGATAGGCCCAACTCTGAGGAGCTCTTAAAGGTAAGAATGGAAAAATAAATGGCTCTGACTGATTATGTTTTACTGTTAATCCTATAACCTTAGAAGAAGTCACGGTTTTAATGCAATAGGTCTTCTCTTTGTTCATCTGCAGCATGCATTTGTCCAGCGTGAGCGACCAGAATCAGTTCTAATAGACCTGATAAATCGGACGAAGGATGCTGTGAGGGAGCTTGACAATCTGCAGTATCGTAAGATGAAGAAGATCTTGTTTCAGGAAGCCCACAATGGCCCGACAACAGAGGCACAAGATGAAGAGGAGGTCTGTCATGTAACTATATCAACCCCTGCTAGCCTGCATTTCTTTTTATATCATCTCTGTAATTGTATGTTATCTGAAAGCTTGGTTGTAACCTTATTATCGACTGCTGTGTAATATCTTTAGGAGCCAGAACACAGCGTGGGTAGAACGGGCACAGTGAACAGCGTGGGGAGCAACCAATCCATACCCAGTATGTCAATCAGTGCCAGTTCCCAGAGCAGCTCTGTCAACAGTCTAACAGACGCAGGAGATGACAAGAGCGAGGTGGACATTGAGGGAGACCACACAGTCATGTCCAACAGCTCTGTAATACACCTCAAACCGGTAAGAAGTTCTGATTATTTGTCAAATAGTTAATAGTAATCCATTATTATTATTAAACAATCATCATTGTTTATGTTGCATGATCCTGTTCTGCTATTTACATGCTATGTGCATTTTGCCTCCCTTTCAGGAGGAAGAGACGTATAACGAAGAGTCAGAGCCTAACACCCGGTCAACTGAGCCACAGTCCCCGCCTGCACACACTCCACGGCCAAAACGGAACCGTGAACACTTTGCCACGATACGCACAGCCTCAGTGGTAACTACACAGTTATTGAATTTGCAGAGCAAATAAGAAGATGGCTCAAATGACTATGAATGCTTGTATAGCTGCTAGACATTTTCCACATCCAGGGGCTGGTCAAAGCAAAACTCTCGACATGTCTTCATTGAACACGGCTACAAGGCTAAAAAGTGGTGATTTTGTATGTAATAAAAAGCAGAGCCAGCTTGAAACATTTTCACCCATAGATATGCGCTTTCCATAATAATTGTCATAATCTTTATGTGATTCATATTGTAGACCCACACACATACTGGTCTCAAATGTATTCCTTCTTGTGCTTTCCAGCTCACTCGCCAGATTAAGGAGCATGAGCAGGATTCAGAGTTACGGGAGCAGATATTGGGCTATAAGCGCATGAGGCGGCAGCACCAGAAACAGCTGATGGCTCTGGAAAACAAGCTGAAGGCTGAGATGGATGAGCACAGACTCCGTCTGGACAAGGAGCTGGAGAACCAGAGGAATAGCTTCTCCCAGGAGATGGAGAAACTGATCAAGAAGCACCAGGCATCAATGGAGAAAGATGTACGTCTTTGTCTTGTTTTGTGTTCAGATTTACAATCAGTGGCTAATATCTTAACTTGAGCAAACTGATTATGTACATTTCTCCATTAGGCAAAAACGTTTTCCAATGATGAAAAGAAGTTCCAACAACACATTCAGAGTCAGCAAAAGAAAGAGCTCAACAGCTTCCTTGAATCCCAGAAACGAGAGTATAAACTTCGTAAGGAACAACTTAAAGAGGTAACGGGGTCCTCAAAACTGTCATTTTACTTCGTACAAAGAAGTAGACATCAGTCAGTATTTGATTTGCTTTCTTTGGTTTAGGAGTTAAATGAGAATCAGTCAACACCCAAGAAAGAAAAGCAGGAGTGGTTGGCCAAGCAGAAGGAGAACTTCCAACACTTCCAAGCTGAGGAAGAGGCCAACTTGCAGCGGAGACAGAGGCAGTATCTGGACCTAGAGTGCCGCAGGTTCAAACGGAGGATCTTGATTGCTCGTCACAATATTGAACAGGACTTAGTGCGTGAGGTCAGTCCCCTGTCTCCTTCTTATGTTTTTCTGCTGAGTTTCAAATGTTATGAATATTAATCAGTTGATTGACATCTTAAATTTAATTGTCTCTGGTGCATAACAGTCTTGTCTCTTTGTTTCTCCATGTGCATATAATTAGGAGCTAAACAAGCGTCAGACCCAGAAGGACTTGGAACATGCCATGCTTCTCCGGCACCATGAGGCCATGCAAGAACTGGAGTTCCGCCAGCTCAACACCATCCAAAGGACGAGGGCTGAGCTCATCCGCCTGCAGCACCAGACGGAGCTCACCAATCAGCAGGAGTACAATAAGAGGAGGGAGAGGGAACTTCGACGCAAACACGTTATGGAGGTCCGCCAGCAGCCCAAGAGCCTCAAGGTGAGAGCTCAGCTTGTCAGCATGCAGGTCCATTAAATATTCAATAGATCCTCTAATTTTAATAATAATCAAATGCGGCTCTTGGTAGGATCAGCTTAACATGCAATTTACTGTTTGTGAGGCAAACCTAGTTTTTCATCCTGAATATGAAGGGAGTGCTGAAACACTGATCATAGAGTAAAAGGGCTGCGTCAGTCATGAGTGTGGTGCTTTTACTGCCTCTGGTTGATTTAAAATGCAAAGAAAGAAGACTCCTGCGCAGTGTCGTACTTGCAAGACATATTTATTGCAACATTTCAGATGCTAGATCTTCATCAGACAAAAGCATTTTAACTATTTTCAATCTACTTACCACCTTCCTCTACAACTATTGATGAAACGGATGGCAGTGTTTTCCCTGTTTAGTTGATTTCAAATAAAATTAAGGAATAGAACCTTACCCATATTTCTTTTTCAGGTAAAGTCTGATTTTTGGTTGTACCTCAGTGGTCTTAACCCAAAAACATTGTGATTATGCACAAATTTTGTCAATACTAAGCTGTGTTTCTGTGTTGTCTTTATGTTGCTTAAGAAAATAAAATGCATTAATGTTATTTTTTACATTACAACATAGTCAAAAGAGCTACAGATCAAGAAGCAGTTCCAGGACACATGTAAGATCCAGACCAGGCAGTACAAGGCACTGAGGAACCATCTGTTGGAGACCACACCAAAGTCAGAGCACAAGGCTGTCCTTAAACGGCTGAAGCAGGAGCAGCACCGCAAACTTGCCATCTTGGCAGAGCAGTATGACCACTCCATCAATGAGATGCTTTCCACTCAGGCGGTGAGTCTGGGAATGTTAGGAATGCAGGATTTCAGAGTGGCCATCAAGGTGCCACCTAGTTTTACAGTCCAAATCAGCTATGGCTGGATGTGTATGCATTTTACTCATCCTATCCTGATCCTGATCTTCTCTGTCTGCAGCTTCGGCTGGATGAGACTCAGGAGGCTCAGTGCCAGGGCCTACGGATGCAGCTACAGCAAGAGCTGGAGCTTCTCAACGCCTACCAGAGCAAGATCAAGATGCAGACCGATGCCCAGCACGACCGCGAGAGGAAAGACCTGGAGCAGAGGGTGTCACTCCGAAGGGCCCTGCTGGAACAGAAGGTTTTCCTCTTTAAATACACTATTTTCTGACTGAATGATTATTGGCTTGACTTGAGTTTTAGAAGTACTATTCAAAACACTTACAGCCTCTCTGAAGGTTGGGCATGCCGTTTTATGATTAACATGAGGTCAGCGACAGTCAATAACAATAATTAAGTTGTAATGTGTCAAGTATTAATAAGTACAATAACATTATTGCAAGAGAAAGGGAGATTTCGATATGATATTATGATCTGATGAAGAGTTGAATCTGATGAAGATATTTTGGATACGCTGGGTTTTTACCACAGTTTGTGATAAACCTGCTCTTGGGAAGCTGAGTTGAGATAAATGTTCAAAAGAAAAGTCCATGTCTATTTTTTAATATTATAAAGGACTTGGATATCAACAGGTTTTTGGATAGGTGCAAACATCACAATGTCATCCTTTTTAAGAAGATGGTTAAAGGAAGAAAAGGGAAAACTTACATTACTTAAAAAAATATATACATTGGGATTGAATGCAAAATGTTCAAATTGGCTCTCGATGTTCCAGTTTTCTATAATGTGAGGATGCATGGCTACATGAAAACAGGAATATTAATGGATTATTAGTTTTCATAAGTATTCATATGGACAGCTGAGCAGGAATATTGTCTTTTGGAAAAGGTGTCAAAAATGAGAATATTTTGGGTCTGTGATCTTAGGTAAAGGTAGTCTTTGTGACAGTATGCACAATACTTACTCTGTACAGTTTTTTTTTTTTTTTTTGCTCAGCTGTGCTTCTCTGAAACAACAGATTTACAGTGCTTGTGACTTATTTTTTTTTTACATTTTGGATTCTATTTACTAAATATGCATTGTTGATGTTTGCCAGTAGAATACGGTGTAATTAACTAGTTTAACTGTAAAGCACATATTTATCAACGCTCTTAATTACTTTTTTTGTCTTTTTTATAGATTGAGGAGGAGATGATGTCCTTGCAAAATGAACGCTTGGAGCGAATCCGGAGCCTGCTTGAACGCCAAGCCCGAGAGGTTGAGGCCTTCGATTCGGAGAGTATGCGCCTGGGCTTCAGCAACATGGTGCTATCAAACCTCTCCCCAGAGAACATCAGCAATAGCTTTCCTGGGGCTCCAGCCAGCTGGAGTCACCATCAGCAGCAGCACCCATCTGGGAGCTCTCAAGGGTCACACTGGGGCAGTGGCGGTTCGGGCGCAGGGTCAAGCCACCATGGCAGCCATCACCACTATCACTCCAGTCCAGGAGGGGCGCCTATGCAGCAAGGCTGGGGGCAGGGCATGCAAGGAGGAGGGGCGCCATCGCCTTGGGGCCACCCATCAGCAGCAGCCCTGGTGTCCCGCAGCAGTGGAGGTGTACAGAACAGCCCCCAAGCAATGGGGAGGACATCCTCAGGAGGGCGCAGTGAGCAGAGTATGAGCAGGAGTACCAGTGTCACTTCTCAGATATCCAACGGGTCACACCTCTCCTACACATAGATCCCCAGGAGTCAGAATTTAAGTGTGGAGACGTAGAATCCAGCAAACACAGCAGGACACTCCCCCCTCCCTGTGTACAGATGTGGATGTGCGATGAAATAAATGTTGCTCAGGTCAAAAGGGCTGAAAGAGATGCAGCCCGTCCTCACGGCAGTTTATCGGCACACATACAGATCCTTAAATTTATGTTACATAAGCAAGTTGAGTGTCAAAACATAATACTCCCATTTGTTTTTATTTACAGCTCTCTCCTGCGGTATTTTTAAAACGTATGTTTTGTGCTATTCACAGCCATTGCTCTCATTTTGCACATAAAACACTGTTAAAAAGCCTTTGACACGTGTTAACTCTGTCCTTAGAAATGTGGTATCAAACAATCACAGTAAATGTTTTAATTTAGAATCCCTCTCTTTCATTTTACTGATTCATATTCAGTTATACACTGGTCAATTCTCTGACGGTGGTTTAAAAACGCAGCAGACCAAACTAAAGATGCTTTGCTGTTGTGATACCAGCCTGCTGTAATGGTCATTGTGATAAATTAGATGCCTCCTTTTTAATCAGTAGTTTTATATTACCTGATTTCCTGGTCAAATGAGACAAATTCAGAACCAAATACAATTATTTTAGCTTTTTTCAGGCTCACGCTACAACACTACTACAGTGCCTTTTAACCCTTTTATTATAAAAATTGGTCTCAGATGTTTATAGTTTAAGATTTAAAATTTCATCATCAGCTTATAATCAGTGCCAGTGTATGTTCAGTTTACTCAGATTTTAGTTCCAGAAGTCCCAAATGCTTTTCTCAGACTATTATATTCACTGTGTATGCAGTAAAGTGGGTTTAAGTCTTATAATAGGGAGAAATAGAAAAGTAGATGTGTATATCAGCAACCATATTTTTAGGTCTTCAGAGTGGTGGTACTCTAGGGGTTTATTTTAACACTCCTTTGTTACAGAGAATGGTATTGTACACATTAACAGGAAGGAAAAGGAAACTCATTTGCCTTCAAAACAATCCTAGTATCGATCTGTTGATTTTATTAGTGCCTTTTTAAACTGCTGCCTTTTTCAAAGCACTTTATACAGCGGAAAATGTGTGATATTAATATTTGACTTCTTTTTGCTAAGCACCTGGTGGATGGGTGTTTTATGGTACGCATGTAGTTGGAGTCGAGCTAACCCGTGCGGTGATTTTAGGAGCATCTTTCCAAGTAAAGACAGGATGTAATGTATGGCGACATGCAGTATGTGAGTAAAAGCATTCCCCCTGCAACTGTTACTGAAACTGAAGCAATTGTTGTTTATCTCATCTTTGAGTTTAGATTGAACAAAGGATGTGAGATGCTGCAGGCTTTCTGAGATGTGTTTTGGCTACAGTTTCCATAAAACAAACTGAACTGAGAGAGACTCCGTTGTTTGCAGGAAGAGAGCTTAAGGTAATTGTCATGACCATGACAGCAGGCTTGGCACTACTCAGAAAAACTAAAACACTTAAAAGAAAAATGTTGGGGCCCAGTCAAGTAACACTAAAAATAATAAAAGGTGCTAAGTTAGAAATGTTACACCATCTCATCAGAACCCAAGAGCAAGGGTGACTGAGTGAAGCACATGCTTGCATGATGACATTGTATCATATACATGTAGATATAAATCTGAGTCAATGCACACTCTTTAAAAACAGCCAAATAACAAAGTTAATGTGGCAAAAAAGCACTTAGGTATTCCTTTGATAGCTCTAGCAGTTCCTTTATAATATCTGTCTCTGCTTGCTCACTTTTCTCTGGTTGGTGTTGAAATATAATTGGAGAAGTTGTTGCCCTTAAACCTTTTCACAGCCTCTCTGTCCCAGTTAGGCTTTCCATTTCCACACAGAGAGGCCGCTTTCCAGAGACAGCAAAGGATATATGCTCCCATGAATCACAAAGCTGGAGTTAAATGTGCATATGTGTATATTTTATTAAAGAAAACATTTAAAAACTAAACTCTCATTTTAAGAAAATAATTTCTAAAACTAACTATTTAACTTGCAGACCACACTGATGTTAGCAGACCTTTTACTCTCAGTGGTTTTGAGTTGTCAGTTCATTGGAAGATATTCTTGGTTTTGTGTACACATGCGTGTATTTGCTGTCATCTCCTTTAAATGCCACTTCTTTAAGTCAAATGGCCATGTCTGAGCATTACCACTGCAGGGTTTGTTTACCCCCCCGCTGCAAATGTTTGATTAATATTTTTTCCCCATTCCACTCTGATTTAGAGCCACCTTTTCACATGCTGGCTCTTTCTGAATGTCATACTGAGATGTATTCCTTTCACGTTTGAGGACACAAAAATGCTGGGGTATTTTTCTTAAATAGGTGGGATGTTAAGTTTCCACATGTGTATATATCCTATCCTTTAAAGTATGCATAATATCAATTTACTTATGGTTTGGTCCCAAAATTCCTTTTTGTTAAACTGCTGACCAGTTCCAGCTACTGTAACACAGCAGGTTATATTCATCATTTCTTTTCTGATTTCTTGATATTTGGAAAATAAAAGGGGAATGTATTTATCATGATCGTTATCTTACATTAAGTCAAAAGCCAAGAGTTTGAATGTCAGGCCAATCAAACCTCACATACATGCCAACCTAAAGTTTGTATGCACAACTTTTGCTCACTTTTATGTCAATGTTGTGTGTGAGGGAGTCTGGATATTATTGTCAATCATTGTCATTCATGAGACCCCTCCACAAACCTGGAATTTATTTTATTTTATTTTATAACTTTGATGTCAAATTTTGTCCTACTGACTGAAAGATTATGGGATATTGAATAAGAATTGGCAACAAACAAATGGCGATCCTTTCTATGGTCAAACACTGTGCCATACCTGAGTTGCCAAGCCCAGATACCACTGCATTGTCTCATCTCCATGGTTTTACCTATCAGTGGGCTGATGGCATTTAATGTATGAAGCATAATAACAAGTTGGTTCTGGTCTAGTGGCCAAAGTAAAAAAAAAAAAAATAAAAAGGAAATAAAGGCTTGAAAAGATGACGTGGTGACAGGCAAATTATGAAAAGAGATTGCATTTCTTTGAAGATGTCAGTATTCTTCTTTGGCACATTACCACTACAACTCATAACCTGTATTAAAATGTATAGATGGTGGAACTTGTTATTGAATGTCAGAGAGATTATGAAGATACTACATAAGAGATGGCAAAGTACTAAAAGTGGATTTAAATTGTGTAAAAAGAGTCATAAAACAGAATAAAAAATAGGATCAAATTCACTATTTTGTTTGTATTATATTTACCATTGTGTTGGCAGAGGGATATTGAACAGAAATCAGCTGTAATAAAGTAATTTTAGTATAAATGGCCTTGTGTTTTTATTTTTCTGTTCATTGTCTACGATGTATAGATTCATTATGCAACTGCGAATTTTGTCTGTCTCCAGCACACTTGCAAACAATGTTACAATGCATAAAAAGTATGAAATAAAAACATATATATACATATGCTTATCCATGAAAGTTGTTAAATTTATAGGTTGAGTGTGGGATAGTTAAACCAAAATATTTAAGTAGTGTGCAAGTCTAGGTTGATAGTTGATAGTTTTGCGCTGCATGACATTATTGTGACATACGATTAAAAAGCTTGACTGTCACAAAGAAACATTATAGCTTGACTGTCAAAATATGTCTGGATACTGTGACATTATACATTAATGCTGTTAAAAACATTGGCATATGTGTGGTTTTTATAAAAACGGTTTATCCTATGATGTTTTTTGTTTTGTTTTGTTTTTTGCAGTAATGCTGCGTATTTAATGTACAAAATACACAATATAATAATAGAATTACTGGTATGAGCCTGCAGGGAAGGATGGAAAGGTCCCCTGAATGTCCGCGGACCACAGGTTGTGAATCAATAAGCCAATCACTGGTCCTAGAAGCGGAAACGCATGCAACGTGATATGTGACGAGAATTGTAAACAAGGGTAAATGTTTTGCTAGCCTGGACAGGGAATGCTTCACCAAGAGGCTCTTAATTGAGTGAGTAAATTGTCTTAACAACACAAGTCATATATTTTTATTATTATTATTTTTACGTTTTTGCCCCGTTAACTATACGTAAATGTGAAAAATAAAAGTCAACTCAAAGTCGGCTTGTAAAACAAAGTTGTTCCATTTTATTCTCGTTGTGTTTGTATATAAAATCATTGCATTTGCTATCACTCGATTACATTAAAATGTAACGTTGATCTATAGCTAATATTTGAGTGAAAAGCACGTTAATCAATCGGGAACTGGCCTAAATAGCAACACAAAACAAGTAGCGAGTTAGCTAGGCTAAGCTAAAGCTTCAATAACGGCTTTAGCTTCCGAGCCAGTCACAGTTTTATTTCCAAGACTAAAGTAACATTACATATCTTAAATATGTCGTGCTTTGAGGTTATTAACCAACAACTTATTTGATAGAATATTAGCGATTCACGAACTTAAGGAGCAATGCTGTGACATGACTTAGTGCTAACGTGGCTAACTATAGTGTAGTATAAAACGCATAACGAGTAGCTTAAAAGCTAATATAAGCATTTAACATATTGTTAGCTGAAAGTTTGGCCGCAGGTTTTCGTTCGTTAGTTGTAAAAGTAGGCAACAGCACAAAAAAAAAGTTAGAGGTTGTTCATTATTTTTAATCTTCTTGGTAATGCTGAGACCATTTTTAAAATATATATACCTCAGGCATTAGTTTTAATATTGTGTCATTTATTAGTAATATTCACAGCCAAAATTGGCTTACATGACTAAGACAAGTTAAGAAAAAAACGAGAGCAAAAACCAGATAAATGACGCGCAATACTTGAGAAATAACGTTTTATGTGTGTGTTATGTGTTAAATGCACATAAAACTTGATCTGTAAAAAGGTTGTGAAACAGAAGTTTAAACAGAACAAACTGCAGAGAAAATCCAAATTAATACTATTCTGCATCGTAAGTTTACTTAGGATCATTTCATAGCAGTATAAGCAATTATTTATTTCCACTGTGTTTTCGGATTTCCTCACAGAGTTCCAGGATGTTGTGTGAAGTCCTGCTGTCATCCCTTTGGTTCATGTTTGTGATCTTCTGGGTTGAGACAATAAGCGTTTGGCTGTTTCTGTCCATGTTCTACCAGGACAGGGCTTTTTACCACTGGGGAGATGGGTAAGACTTGTTCACTTCTTTAAATACATCATTACACCTTTAAAGTTTGTCATGAGAAAAAGAATACTATAATTTACTATTTTTTATTCTCATCTGGTTTTGTGATTATATTGTAAAATTTTGCCTTACGAACAATCTCTTTTTGATGTTACTTTTAATTGATTTTCCGCACAAGTATTTAAGTGTTTCTTCAAATTACAGGTAACTGAGCCTGTTATGAACCAGCTTTGTAATGCCAACTCTTGAACAGTCTTGAACTGACCAGTGACTCCTTGAAGCCACTAATGTAACCATAAAAGGCCAGATTAATTCAAACTTGCTTTCTTGCACAGGTCCCCAGATTTATCACTTTAAAATCCCCACCACCATGTATATAACTTTGAAGTAGAGGGAAGAAAAGAGAGGGGGTAGAATGACATGTGTTAAAATATCATCTGCATTTTCTGAATAGGACCCAAATTTAGAGTTTTCAAGCCCTGGCTTAACCAATGGATGGAAAAACACTTGAGACCTAATGGACAATGTCCATGATGGAGGCAGTGTTGTGCATACTCAGTTCATGGGTTAGTGAACATTATGTTTTAATAGAACTATTCTTTTATCTTGCAGGGTATTTGCTGAAGATCCTGGACAGATGATATACATGTTGAGCAGGCAAGAACTTTTTATCCTAATTCATTGAGTTTATAATAATATGAGCCTTGTGTATTTGTGTGCACAGTTTAATCTCTTTGGCCCTTTCCACAGAGTGGATACCCATATGCAACCAGAGACGCAGACCTGAGATGGGAAAAGATCAACTGAAACTGACTGAAATGGACTGTCAATAGAGGGCTGTTGCAGTTATGTGACTGAAGAACATGATGTAAAGCAGTAGCTGTTGCTCCTTTGCACTGACTGCCTTGCACACTGATGTGCACAGCCCTTGTTAAAATAGGTAAATCTAGGCCCACTTTTAATAATGGGTGGTGGAGAGTTGCAGTATGAGTGAAGGCGCAAAGAAGACATAGAGGGAGGTCATATATTTCTATTACACCCAACATTATAACATTACAATTTTCACTTTAATATTTTTGGGGAAGCAGAATGAATGTAGCAGCTTTGGTTTGGGTGTTTATTTTAACTCCATTTTGAAGCTTGTGTTGAGGTTGCGTTTTGATCATCCTGCCGTTCTATGCAACTAAAGCCGTTGTTGCTGTCAGCAACTATGTTTATGTTTTAAATGTCAGGTTGCAGTCAATCTGGTATAAATTAGGTACATGAATGTTATTATTTTTGTGTATGCTTGTTGTCACAGCCTTCAACAAGGAGCTGAGTTAGCTTTTATTACTGGAGGTGGTATATTGACGTTTAGATAAAAGTCTGAACATTGATAAATGATTTGAAATCATAATTTGATTAGATTTGACATTTCTTACACTAAGAACCCTTACACGTACATAAACACTACAGGAACAACTTTAATTGAGCTTAAAGGTGTATTATAGTGCTTGAAAATAACTTTGTCCACTTTCGACCACAACTTGTGGCCTTTATCTGCAGATCGATTTTCCTCATTTGTCATGTATCTTTATCCTGATATACGACTTGTTAAATGATTTGTGTTACATTTATTCTGAAGTCACATGATAACTGAGCTATCTCCATGGGAATTTAAAAAGCTCAGTCTGTTTTAAAGTTCACAAGATAGGACCAAAAGCCCTGGAAGTGGACCTTGTGATCCCATTTGGTCAAAAAGGAGAAACGTGTCATTTGTATGTGTCAAAGACAGGAAAAATAATGTTGGTGAGAGTAAACCTCATGGTATTAATTCCTCTTGCTGAGCAACATATCAGTGTTATATCGAGTAAATGAAATAAACAAGAAATTATACCTTTGAAAATGCACAACTCTTTTCAAGCCTGTGAGATTATTGGTCTGCTAAGACATGTTTTGCTTTGAACAAAACCAGCAGATAGTTTTGGTCTCTTATGAGACAAAGAATGTCAGTGTTGTTTTGTATCAATATGCAAAATAAATTAAAGTATTTTTAAGTGCATTTTTGCCTAGTGTGCTACGTTGTACAAAATAATACCGCACATGCCACGGCAGCAGGGGTCGCTCACAACAAAAACAAGTCCTTCTCAGAGCTGTGGATCTCAATACACCACCGGATCATCACCCTGTCCTGCCGGGTCGACAATAAAAATGCCGTACACATTCTGATTAAAGTTAGGTTACATAGTTGTTTGGAGTTTTACTTGAATCGAAGTCTCATCATTGTACGTATTTCTATTGTCTATTTGTACAAACAAATAGCGGTGCTTCTAGGTGTGAGCAGTTTGTCAAAACATGGCTCCAACCATACAGACACAATCACAACGAGAAGACGGCCACAGGTAAGTTAATTAAAAATTATTTTACAAGGTTGTTTAACAAGCCAATGGTACATGTGCGACATATTCATTTCTTAAATTTATCGAGTTTATACTAAGGCCACTCTAAATGCTCAACAAAAGCTTATTAGGTTGCTTACTTTTGAGTTTACAACCGTTGCTAACTATGCTAGTTAGCAGCTGAACAAACGTCGTTAACTTGTGCTGACCTGCTAGCTAAGCTAACTTAGCGCGCTAACTCCAATACATAGTGTTCATTATCTAACTTCGATGCGTATATTTGGTGTCTCCTGACAGTCGTACTCTTAGTAACTTAATGTCGAGGCAAACCAATTGGTGTGATTTGTGTTGAAAATAGCTAAACGTTGATTAAAATGGCCAAGGACAGCAAGTGCTAATTCTAATCCTAACGTAGCAACGCTTGGCAAATCGGAATTGTGTTGATTAACGTTGACTAGATTGCATGGTTGGAAACCCTTTGAATATATATATATTTTACCTAAAGTAAGTAAATCCTCTTAATAATTAAAACACAATATCAAATAGTTGTTATGTCTTGGAGCTTAAGGGGGTGTCATGAGAAATATTGATAAAGTTGGCATTTGTGCAAGAAATTGATTTTTGATTTTAAGGTTGAATTTGCATAGTTATCGAAGAGCATTTGCACGAAGGTGATACAGGTGCTGTTCTTTCAAGTATAAAAATGTGGTTTCCACCCTGATTCTCACCATAGAAATGAAAAGTAAACGAAGCGCATCTATCTATACATGCGTAGTGCAAGTTAAGATGGGAGAGCCGTGTATAATGCAGGAGGACATTAATAAACTTCCACAGGAACATTTCTGTGTCACACTCAAACATTTTACTGACAAATATATGTTTCCTCTTCCAGTCGGCCGTCCTCTCACAGAACTGTTCCAGAGAGGTAAGTGGATTGATCACAGTTAAGTATTTACAATCATAAATAATAATGTCATGTGTGCCTCTGTAAAAGTAGCACGAATGTATGCAATCATCACTTGGTAACCTAAACTGTGTATGTTCATGTGTTCCCATGGCAGATCAGGGGTGGTCTGTCGAGTGAAGTACTGTAACAGTTTGCCTGACATCCCCTTTGACCCCAAGTTCATCACATATCCATTTGACCAGCACAGGTAAACATCCAACCTTTCCATACACAGGGTACACACTGTAACCTGGGGAACAGCTTCACATTTGTGTTTCTGTCATGGCAGGTTTGTACAGTATAAAGCCACTTCTCTAGAGAAACAGCACAAGCATGAGCTCCTGACTGAGCCAGATCTTGGGGTCACCATTGATCTCATTAACCCAGACACCTACCGCATAGACCCAAATAGTAAGTCTCCAGTTGTTGTTAAATGTCGCATCCTGTTTTGTTTTTTCAGGCTTCTTTGCTTTACCAAATATCTTTACACTTACCCAATCTTTTAAACCTTCAGTTCTGTTGGATCCTGCTGATGAAAAACTGTTGGAAGAGGACATCCAGGCTCCATCCAGTTCAAAGAGGTAAGGCTAGTAGTAGAAATTGGTTTATGTGGATATTTTTCTTCAAAACAGGAAAAACATCTGTTCTCACCCCTGCAATAATTGGGTAATAGTCAGAAAATCACAAAAAAACGAATGAAGGCCTAGCACTTGAAACCTTCCAATCAATGCAAGTCCTTAAAGTCAGACATTGTGCAGGAGTCTTCTTTTATTTTTTTGTTGTGTAAACATTTTCTTCTTCTTTGTAAGGTCACAGCAGCACGCCAAAGTGGTGCCGTGGATGAGAAAGACAGAATATATCTCTACAGAGTTCAACAGATACGGTGTTTCCAATGAGAAAGTGGAAGTCAAGTAAGTTGGCCACATGTGTTCACTTTGAGCATACCTTATAGCTAAGGATCTTGTGTGTGTGTTTATAACATGAACATGTTTTGTGCTTAGGATTGGTGTATCTGTTAAGCAGCAGTTCACTGAAGAGGAAATCTACAAGGACAGAGACAGCCAGATTTCTGCTATTGAGAAAACATTTGAAGATGCCCAGAAATCAGTAAGAGAGCATATAACACATCTTGCCAAATCTTTGTTGATTTAATACCTTTTTATTTCAAGTAACTTCAGAAAAATAATTTAAAAAAAAAAAGCTAGGCAATTGAAAATACGCTACAATTTGTAAACATGTTGTTGTTTCTGTTCAGATTTCACAGCACTACAGTAAACCCAGAGTTACTCCAGTGGAGATACTTCCTGTTTTCCCTGACTTCAAGGTGAGTTTTAATTTCACTCAGTTTATTGACTTAGAGAATCTCTGTATGATTTCAAATGTCATGCTACAATACACAGGATAGTGCAGTAGGTCAAATGCAGGGAAAATCATGAAAAAATGTGAGTTCTAGATAGTGACAAACTGGCACTTAATAGATTTATACCATTTACATTTTGTACCTTTTTTTTCTCTTTCTCCAGATGTGGATCAACCCGTGTGCTCAGGTCATCTTTGACTCTGATCCTGCACCTAAAGACATATCAGGACCAGCAGGAGTGGAAATGATGTCTCAGGCTATGATCAGGTATCTTCAAAATAACTGATGTGTGAATTTTGTTGAAACAGTCACATTTTAGCATTAAGATTAACACATGCTTGGTCTGCAGAGGTATGATGGACGAGGAAGGAAATCAGTTTGTGGCCTACTTCCTGCCTAATGAAGACACAATTCGCAAACGCAAGAGAGACTGTGATGAAGGGTTGGATTACATGCCTGAGGATCTGTGAGTACACATTTCAGAAAATCATGCATTTAAAAATCAACTCATTATTTGCTTTGCTGCAATAACTGGAGGTTATATTGTGTTTTGTTTTTTGTGTTTCAGGTATGATTACAAGATAGCCAGGGAGTACAACTGGAACGTCAAGAACAAAGCCAGCAAGGGCTATGAAGAGAACTACTTCTTCATCTTCAGAGACGGAGACGGTGTTTACTACAATGAGCTTGAGACAAGGCAAGATATTAATCAAGAATAGACGTGTTAGTTGTTGAACCTTAATGTGAAGATAGGCAAAAATAGCTAATTCACACAACAGATAGTCCCTTTGGTTTTATTATGGATTTAACAGTACACAAAATTCATGGTTTGTTATGTACCTCAGTTTTGTGTTACAGTAAAGTACGTTCTCAGCACAACAAGTAATTGTTTGGGTAACAGGGTACTGTGCAGAACTAATGCACAGACTGTTACAGCCCTCACTGTCGCAAATGGAAAAGTTGCTTGGATAACTTTTGGACCTTGTCCTTGACAACCTGTCTTCTGTCCTACAGGGTGCGTCTGAGCAAGAGGAGAGCCAAGGCTGGAGCACAGTCCACTACAAACGCTGTGCTGGTGTGTAAGCACAGAGACATGAACGAGAAGGAACTCGAAGCCCAGGTGAGTTTTTTCCAATTGTTTGTTCGACTGAATTTGTTCTTTTTATTTAGGCATTTGGAGAGCACTTTGTTGCCTGCATGAAAGCTTTTAATCAGATTAGTGACTGAACTTTTATGGTCTTATTTAACTCAATAAATTGATAAATACCATCCTTGTAATAGCAGAATTGATTTGTTAAGACATTAATTTAGAGGGATTGTCAGCATGTGTATTGTGTTTCAGCATGACTCCGTTAACCTAAACCAATGGCTGTAACTGCTGTAACACTATCTATATGCTTGGATTCTTGGAGAGCAGTGAGCTTATCATTCCCGTTTAATTGTGATTTTCAGGAAGCTCGTAAAGCTCAGCTGGAGAACCATGAGCCAGAAGATGAAGAGGAAGACATGGACTTGGATAAGGACTTGCAAGACTCTGGTCAGTTTTCTCACTGCAATCCTCAACACTTAATTTGTACTAAATGGCAATCTGTTGCATGGAAGTGATGTATTCAACTTTTTTTCTTTTTCTATTTTTCTTAATGATATTTGAATTGCTTTTATCCAGGTGATGACAAAGACAAGAACAGCGGCAGCGAGGCAGAGAACTCTGGCAGTGACTCTGAGAGGGAAGATGAAGACCGAGAACAAAGGGGAGAGGAGGAAGAAGAGGATGAAGACCGCGAGAAGCGGAGGAGGAAGCCGAGCGCTAGCGGAAGCGAGAGCGGCGAGGAGAGGACCAGAGAAATGCGAGACGAGGAAGAGATCTTCGGCAGCGACGACGACAGCGATGACAACGAGAACAACAAGAACTCAGCCAGGAGCAGCGGGGACGAGGGCAGCGGGAGTGAGGATGAAGGAGGGAACCGAGGAGGCAGCAGGAGTCGCAGCGCCTCCCCAGCACACAGCGACCGCAGCAGCGACCACTCGGAGACTCGGGCTCAGAGCGGAAGTGGAAGTGAGAGGGGCTCAGACTCCAGTGATGCCAGTGACAGTGAATAAGCTCTGTGGTCTGGACAGCCAGGTGACAGCCACCTTTCTTACCTTCAAGTTCCGCTCCAAACATGACACCGCTGCCCCGTCACTGATAATACTAGTCTGGGGATGTAGTTTTGTAATGATTGCGTATGAAATGCAAATTGAGCTCAATATGCTCACTGCTTTTGGACTGGAGACATCTCTCTTCAACACAGTTTTTAATTGTAGATTTCCCTGTCACACTAGTAGCTATTTGTACACCCTTCCTCTGTTTTTGTTTGTCAGATATTCAGTACTGGATCATGTAAAATTGTCTTTGTTGTCTCAGCTTTTGACTTGTCATTGTGGTATGACTTTGAAAATGATAATAAAATACAGGGGACATTTTGTAAAAAAAAAAAAAAGTAGTTATAGGTTGGTTTTTTCCCTGTGTAATAGAGTAAGGGAACGGGTTATTTCATTAATATAATGACTTATTTTATAATCACACCTAGACCAAAATCAGGAAAAAATAAGATCTTAATTTAGTTAATTAGACTTTTCTTGGAAAAAATTAGGTTCATGTCACAAAACTGACAATTCAAAGCTAAATTTTACGCAGTCAATTGTTTAATAGTATTAAAATGCACAACAGTTAAAATCCATGAGGAATGTTTTACAATCAAATGACAGCAGGAAAGCATGCTCAGCGAAAAAATGCCAGCTGGTTTTTCAGCCACTCTTCAGTCAAGTCATCTGCATTTCTTGTTTCAAAGACCTTATAGAGGAAAGCAGAAAAATTACATTTAAAATGTGAATAATATAATACCTTCAAAGAAGTTCAGAGATATGAACTCATCAATCACTTAAGGCTATCTGTTAATACATGGGGTGACATAATGTAAACAAACAAGAGACACTGAAAGTATGAATATCCCGCTCAACAAGTTCCTCCTGAACTTAAAATGCTCAGACGTTGGTTTGCTTTCAATTAATTTGACTCTGCTGAACAACATCCCATTAAAGTCATTTTAAAGTACAGGTCAGATATTTGAGATCATTACCTTTGTGAGCTCTGCGGCTTGGACCAGTCGATTCTTACTGCCCGCATACATCATCTGTTGCTCTGGCTTACACCCTGTTCAAATTAAATTGACATTTTTCCAAGTTTTTCCAAGTGTCTAATTTGAACAGTCAAACATTCCTCAACCAATCCAATAAGTGCCACATTGCCACATCCATGGCTACAATACCTTTAATAAAGTGGCTTTCTGATGAGACGGAGACTTTCTAATTTGGCAGTGAAATTATTCTAGTAAACAGAGCATTTGTTCTGAGATTACTTTGAATTTAGGACACTGGGATTACTTACCCATTGGACTGGAGAATATGAAACAAAGTGGGTAAGACACCCTCCCATCAGCATGCATGTACTTGTAGCTGTAGACAATAAATGTGCAGTACTGTCAAGGAATTTAATTTTTTTTTTTGATTTCAAGCACTTTGCAAATTGAAAGATTTTAGGAGGATTCTAATTTTAAGGATATCTGGGTTGCCGTTCTGGAAGTTCATCCCTCAAGTCTTCCAGTGAGATGTCCTTAAAGGCAAACTTGGGTGTTTAGTGACTTTCAATGCAGATTGAACCAGCAGTCGACAACAACACAAAGAAAAAAAAAAAAGACTTGCCTCGTATTCCTCTTCAAGGATAACCAGCTGTTTCGCCATGTCGATTTTGACTAAAAAAACCAAAAATTATTAATTGGGCTTTTGGCTGTGTTTAATGTTTTCTTATACACTATTAAATGGATCAGTAGTATATGATACTTACTTAGTATGGCAGCATTGGTGGTCTCTTTTCGAAATCTGAACTTTTTCAGTTTATCTTTTAGGCTTTCATCCACTTCACACACAACCAGAGAGCTTGACTGCGAAATGGCATTTAAAAAAAATATCACTTGAAATGTGTCAGTCTGAGAGATATGAAAATATATCCTGGTGCTTCTAAAAAGGTATGTAGATTGATCTAAAGACAAGGCTAGGAATAGAAACAAAGAAAGGGGGTAAGAGACATCTGCTCGGTCTGTTCAGATGTTGAGGTCTCTATCCACCTTGCATGGATGCATTAAACATTCATCACACTATTCTGACATATTGAGGGCAGGAAATGTTTTTGCTGCAACATGCAAGAATGTAGCTTCCTGTGTGAAAGACTGTGGGGGATGGTCGACTGTGGTGTCGCAAGTATAAAATATATAATGCACAGGAATGACAGTTCATCATATCCAGTAAATTTCAACGGAAAAGCAAAATCTTTCAAGCAATTGCGTCAGTTTCACCTACCATTCTGACAAGATCTTTTGCTGCCTCCTTGTCTTCAGGTTGACACAGCCTTGTTGAAACTGTTTGCGACAAACTGACAGCTACTCTCAGACTGCCAGCATCCTCCTCAAGATGACCAGAGGGGAGGGCGGGCACACAGAGCACGCTGCTTCCTGATTTTCAACAACACAAGATAACACCGAGCTCAGCCGAGGGTTGTTTGAAACAGTCTCGCTTTCTTTTAATGTGCAATCCAGTTGCCTAACCATTATCTGAAACATAAAGAAAACTGACTAATTTGCTAATCCTTGTGATATATGTCCATTTAAAAATTACAAAAGACACTATATTTTAAGTTCAAGCTGATAAACCTATTTGTACATTTCACATGCTTTTCTAATCAGTGTTGAATATGAAAAATAATATGCATAACCATTCATCTCACTTTTGATAGAAGAGACTGTGACTTTAATAGATTCATACTGTTAGAAGTTGAAGAAGCTTAACTTTACCTAATGTTGACTGTCAGTAATGTGACAGCTTTGGTGTAACTATGGTTACTTTCACTTCCCATTACCATACAGGAATTCATGTAAAATAGAAACTTGCAGAGCTTCTCCGATCCTTAATGCTAAAAAAATACCATAGCAGATAGGATTAAGTAGATAAATAGACCTTGTTAATGTAATTTTCATGCAAGTATAAGAAGAGAAATATTTGCAGTAAAATGCAGGCAACGTAAACATAAGTAATATCTCCTTAAAGAAAGGGTCGTTGTCACAGTGTCACATTACCGTTACTGCTCTCTGCTGGAGGAAACTTCAGGCATGTTGCAGTTCTGGCCCCACCCAAACAGTGAGTGTGTCAGAGGGTCCTTTCTATGCTGTTTACCTCTGTGTGCTGTGGTGTGTGCTGCCACTGACAGCTGCAGGCAAACACCTGCTGTGACAACTGACCAGAAGATGTTATGCTCTCAGACCATTTAAACTAAAGCAATAGCAGTTTTCTATTCTCAACAGCAACCACTTTATTGAGATTGAGTGGTAGAGTTCACCCAAGGTGAAATATTTAACATTTTCATCAGCAGAATTTAAATAATAATAATTTACTATTCAACTGCTCTGTGTAAAATGTCTATCTTAGCTTTTTATTATTATCTAAGCAATTGTTTGTTTGTTTTTTAATAGTATTTAAATTACTAATTTGCATGTGGCAGGGTAATATATATTATATGCTCTGCAGATTTGTCTGGTTTACAGGCTAGAAATGTTTGATAAAATAATCTTGCCTTTATCCTAAAATAGTTTTTTGTGCATTTCTGATATCAAACTATATTTATGTTTGAAGTTACTCTCACATGCACACATTTTCTATTCTCTAAATAATAAACACACAAACACTTAAAAATTATTCACTCTGCTAAAACACTCAACTGACTAAATGCTTCATCAACAGAAAATTATCCAGCACAAATCCATGAAATATTTATTAGGTAGCTCAAATGGTTGCACAATACGTCAGACATTTAATTTTAAGCTTTTTAAATAAGAGTTATATATCAGTGAGGATTTACTGCTTATTATATTGGAAAAACAGGTAATTTGAGGACATTTCTCTGGGCCTTTTAATCTGAAAAAATACCAAGACAAAAATACAAATAAAAATCATACCAAGACAAATATACCCTACATTAAAATAGGATCATCATCATAGCTTTTCTTATTATTTTTAGTTCCTACTAATAAACAAAGAAAGACAAAACAGGAACACATGTTTACCTCAGTTAATTTGGTTCATGAACATGTGATACGGCTCAGGGTTTCTCCCTGATGTGTTTACATGTTAGGGTGGGGGCCTTTTTATTTACCAGACAGTGGGCGGAAAAGAAATTACGTACCGTCCAGACGTATTACGTCGTACTCACGTCTTGCGTCAACTCAAAATCGAAGTAGATTTCTCCAGGCGTACACTCTTTTATTTTCTGCATTGCAATAAACATTTTGTACATAAATTCTTCAACATGGCGTATTTGAAACCACGGGAGCTTGCCGCTGTGACGGAATATCCTTAAGGAATACCTCATATGGGACCGAAATCTACGCTTCTTTCAGCTAAGCTAACGTTATTGCATTTATTAGCAAAACTTGCTAAGCTAAGAAGCTATCGCTAGCTATCCCTACCCTAACGTCGAGCTAGCTATGCATTAGCACTTTAGCTTAGCTCGCTAACCAGTGACAACTGACAAAGGTAAACAACAAACCTCTTGAGTCTGTTTATAGTTATTCATAACTCACATAACTTTACCTAGCTGGCAGTTAGCTACAACCTGCTGTCGATTAAAACTGCGTCTCCTGTTTGTACCGCTAAGATTGAGGTACGAAACGGAGAAAAGGGGGCAGTAACAGCGGTAACGAAAAAAACAATACCAAATCCCGATTCGCCCATCCTTGACTTGGCCAACCAAAGTAGTGATATGAGGGGCTCAAAGGTTTCTGAATAACTATAACGTAATTGCGTGTTAAAAATGTTACACTATTTCGAAGCATTTTTATACAGTCAAAAATGGTGACACCTGCTGGCCAAGCCCTTTGTATTGCATGTGTGTGGCTGGATTAAATCTGAGACCATGGTGAAGTTCGATATGGATTTACTGCTTTTATTGATATAATTTACTTCAGCTGAGCTCTTTGACCCGACTGATGAATTAAAAAAACGTGCAGTGAAACACTAAGGGGAAATTGTACAAGAACAAACCCAAACAAGCGAGATATCTCTCTGATATGAGTGTGACTTTACGGGGCCTAATTAGGGGTTGGTCACGTGATTTTTTTTTTGGCGTGGTAAAGCGAAGCATCGAAACGTCTTGCTGTGATACTTCTGCTATGAAAGGTCTATACTGTGTTGATTAATATGCTTCGAAGGTAGCATCACTGGAAGCAAGCTAACTCTGGCTAACCGCTATCTAATGCTAGGCTGCCGGGTGTAGTGATAGCCGGTTGTAACTTAATAAACCCCCAGTCTACGGACTCGAGGTTGTAGTTATCACAATTACACCTCAAAATGCTACCATCTTCGGCAGTTGATAGTTTTGTCATTTAACGTTAGCATTTTCATGCTGGTTAATGATTACATTTTACTTTTCTTAAGTAGATCACAATAATTAATTAGTTGTACATACAGGTGACTAGTGGCAACCCTTATTCTTTGGATAGCAGGCTATTTAAATGTTTTGTGTTAAGCATTTACTCTGTTTGATGACATGAACTCTTATCTTTGATTTTGTGAATGACTCGTCCTTATTACTCAAGACGTGTGGGCGAGATTGATCGTCTAAATGGAGTGATAAAGTTTATAATACAATGTTTACCTCAAATAACACCTTTACAATCACTGTTATAGCTGAGATTTTTTGTGGATTTCTTAAATATCCTATAGAGTCCATTTTGTGTGGAGATGTTTTGAAACTCAAATTTGTTACCAGTTGCATTCTTTGCCTGTGATTAATGCTGAAGCAGTATGTCATATGTTCGCTGTGTGTGTCACAATCACTTTTGAGTATTATTCTGTGTACCTTCATTGTAAATTAAGTTTTTCATTCGCTGAAGCTGATGATTAATCTCCATGATTTGGGTAAATTTTGATGTTTGCAGCCCGTCTGTGTATGCCTAAGCAAGACTGTCTAAGAACATATACCTATGCAATGAAAGGATGGACCCAATTTGTCAAAGTACTCAATGTCACTTATTTCCAATTATATTGTGTTCTTTTTTATGTTTAATGCAGTAAGATTAGAAAAGATAAATTAATTCTGAATGTAAAGATACAGACTTAATGTGAATTTGGTTAGGATTTCAGTGTTGGTTGGATTTGATTGTTGTCTTACATTTTTCTCTCTGTTAATTTTAATAGGGTACGGATGATGGAATCCTGATCATGCCAGAGTAAAAAACAAAGCTTGTCCTGTTTGTGTCATTACCAGCTACGATCGACTCCCACTTTAGACCTCACTTCATAAGACATCTTCCCAAAAAATCTGCACAGCATCCCTGTCTGCATTGCCTCTGCACCTGAACCATGTGAGGGCCCCTCGGTCCAGTCTGAGGGGATCCCAGGACTGTTGCAAATACGACCCCGCTGTGCGGGGTTAGACTGATCCTGTCTGTGTCTGAGAGAACAGTCTTTCCACTACCCCCCTTCCCATCCACACATTCCCGTTCTCCTTACTGAGGAGACACGCCATGATGTTCCGAGACCAGGTAGGTATCCTCACAGATTGGTTCAAGGGCTGGAATGAGTGTGAACAGACGGTGGCACTGTTGTCCCTCCTGAAGAGGGTGTCCCGCACCCAGGCTCGCTTCTTACACATCTGCCTTGAACACTGGCTGGCAGACTGCACAGAGATTCACATCCTAGAAGCTGAGGCCAACAATGCAGGTAGCTACCAGTTTTTTATTTTCATGAATGTGTTTTTATCATAAATTATTTTATAAAGCACTTAAAATGTGTGTGAAATTCTCTGTTTACCTTTTCTTATTAGCAATTGTCAGTCAGTGGCATCAAGAGCCAAAGGAGAAGGTTGTATCATTGCTGCTCTCCCACCTGCCTCTGCTGCAGCCACGTAATAGCGAGGCCAAATGTGAGTACATGAAGCTGCTGCAGAAGGTGTTGAGTCACACTATTGAAAGCAGTCTGTTTGTGGAGGAAAGTAGGCAGCTGCTATCCTATGCGCTCATCCACCCTGCCACCACACTGGATGACCGCACCTCTCTGGCCATGTGGCTAAACCACCTGGAGGACCATCTATCTAGTGGTTACACACCCCGGCCCCCATCCAGCCCCTACCACCCACGTCAGGGCTCAGATGAATGGCCGAGCTCTGCTGAAGCTCTGGACCCCGGCCATGCCTGGCACGACCAGTCTCCTTCGTCCAGCACATCTCCAGCAGGCCAGAATGGACACATGCCTTTCCCAGGTGGGATGTCCTCTCCCATCAACAGCAATAACACAGGTAATGTCTGTCATTCTCCTCATGTTTCAAAATTGATAAATACAAAAGGAAATAGTTGGGTAATATGAGACATATGAGACACTCCTTGAGTTGTGCATTTTGTTTAAGGGTTCATGGTGTTAACATTTCCTTTTTTGCTGTTCCTCATATATTCATATTTTATCTTTCCAGGTCTGGGTGGGCAGATGCAGCCCAGCCCTCTGAAGAAGTCTATGTCCGTTATTCCTTCCAGTCCCCAGGGTTGTGGCTCTGAGTGGGTTAGCCAGGATGACGTGGGGGGGCGGCAGAACTTCATTATATCAGACCACGCACCCCTCTCACCCCAGAGTAGCGTAGCTTCCTCAGGCAGTGAGCAGACAGAAGACCAAGGCTCTGCTCGCAACACTTTTCAGGAGGATGGCAGTGGCATGAAAGGTCAGAGTTCACTACCTTACTGAATCAGGGGCTCTCACTGTATTTTGCTGTGGTGAAAGCAGTGCACAGCCTGCAGCTGTGGTCATATAAGCCAAAATATAACATAACTTTTTTTTCTCCATGGTGTGTATTTGATGTAGATGTTCCCGCATGGTTGAAGAGTCTCCGCCTTCATAAATATGCATCACTTTTCTCCCAGATGACCTATGAAGAGATGATGATTCTCACAGAGCAGCACCTGGAGTCGCAGGTTTTTAAGCTCCTCTTATACATGCACTGTAGCTGGGCTTTGATTACTTCACCCTCCTTATCAATTGTGAACATTACTGTCCTCAGACCGAATGATATATCAACTCTCAATGAGGCATGAAATTAAGTGACGCACCCTACAGTTATATTGAGCCAGTCACACATACAAATGTTGCGATTTTGCCTGTGCCCCTTGGCTTCAATAAAACAAATGGTGATTAGGTTTGTTATTTAGTAACTGTTTAAATTGCACTGCATTCCCACAAAAAATGACTGCTTTCTTCTCACGGCATCTTGTTACTTTCTTTCTCTCCTTTTTAGAATGTCACTAAAGGAGCACGGCATAAGATCGCCTTGAGTATCCAGAAACTGCGAGAGAGGCAGAGTGTGCTCAAGTCTTTAGAAAAGGTAATTCAAATGGGACGATGTTTTGCTTGTCTTGATGAGTACATGAGTATGTACTTGTTAGTGAATGTGTGAGACTAAAATTAGATCTATTGATAGATTAACATTATGCACAGAAAGAGGCAGAGCTGGGGCCTGATCATAAAGCATGTTTACCAATGAATCCAGGGTTATTTCAGTTAGTCTGACTAATTTTTAGTTGTATCTGTTCCATAAAGCAATTTCAGCCAGATTTCCAGCATAAGTTAATAGACTGATCTTGAGCTATAAGCCCAGTTTATGTGGTACACAGCGAACCATGATGTGGCATTAATGTTGTCATATCATGACAGGATATTTTGGAAGGGGGAAACCTGCGCAACGCCCTCCAAGAGCTGCAACAGATCATCATCACACCCATCAAGGCTTACAGCCCACCCAGTGCAGCACAGACTGCCCTGGATGCAGCCACTGCCCCAGACTCAGCAACCTCACCTTCAGAAGCCACAAAAACTGGGGCAGACAAAGAGTCAGCCTCTGAGGGCTTCCAGTCCAACAACCCACCTCCCTGTGATGGTGACTCCTCAGCCACACCCATCTCAGACGGCGACATTGCTGGACAGTTCACTCGAGTCATGGGTAAAGGTAAGAGTAAGATGTTTTTTTGAGGGCTGTAAATCAAAGGTTTCCCACCAGTTTTGTTATGCTATATTGATTCTTGGATAACAAATTGATATTTGCAGTTATGGCAAAGTCTATCATGATTCAGATTTGATTTCTTTAACAAATATTTGACAAAGTAAGTTGGCCAATTGCCCCTTTTCTTTCATGACAAGATGACATTGCTGGCATGATAACTTTACCTGTGACTATTTTACTTTCCTAACCCGTACACCTTGTCTTTTCTTGACAACATAGGGAAGTACCAATAACTTTCTGATCAAAACATTTGCAGTTAAGAACCATTAGACCTTATGTAATTTTTTATTCATTTAATTATTGCTCGAACACATATAAACTTTGTTTTGGGAAAAAGTGACTGCCTGACTGTGATATTTGTTTTAGAGATTGTGCTTTTTTGCTCATTCACGAAGCCCATTAATACCTGTTACTGTTAGCCTGCCAAAAATACGATGCTGATACACTCACACTCACAGAGTGGGAAGGGACAGATGTGCACATTTCTCTATAACCATGCTGGTATTGTTTGAATTTAAGAAGAGAGGTGTAAAATGTAAATGTTGAAGAATGTGTATCGCCACTTTTTAACCAAAATTACTTAGAAGTAGAATCTAAAATAATGCTTTTGAGTAAGTAGTGGGCTGTTTGGCTGAACTTATGGAATGCTCTAAGTATTGGTCACAACAGGGAGGACTTAAAAAAACTGCAAAGCCGCATTCTTAACCATTCAAAGTGTTTCAAAATAAAGGCATATCTTAAAGATGACAATATGTAACAATATTTTCAGTTTGCATTAATTTTATTGGTATTGTTGATGAACTGATGCACTGATGATGATATTTGTATCATCAGCGGAGTCAAATACTGTCATAAAGCTAATCGGGCATTTTATGCTCATATCAGCATTCAACATAAATTCAACACCCAGATTCTTCATTGATTATCCATATTCACATATCCAAAAAGTTCCAAATGTACTTAATGGGCATGAATGGCTTTTTTGTTTCAGTCTGCACCCAGCTGCTGGTGTCAAGGCCAGATGAGGAAAATATCAGCTGTTACCTTCAGCTCATTGAGAAATGTCTGACACACGAGGTGAGGACCAGAATATTACATCGTCTGTCCTATGTATGCATGCATTTGCGCATTGTTGTGACTATACATTATTGAAGTTTTAGGCACAAATACCAAAACAAAATACCATATTGACAAACTGATAATTGCCATGAATCATTACAAGTTTTATTTTCTCAAAATGAAGAATAAAATGTGCGTTTTCCTCCTGCATTTCCTTAAGCATTTGCTCAACCCTGCAATGGCCTTTACAAATCTGATGCCTTTTACTCTTTTGCTGTTTCTTCCCTTGTGTCAGGCTTTCACAGAAACTCACAAGAAAAGGCTGGTCTCCTGGAAGCAGCAGGTCCTGAAACTGCTCCGCCTGTTCCCTAGGAAAGCTATGCTGGACATGCCTGTGTACCGACAGAAAGGGTGAGACTCTGCCGGCCCTCTTTACCTTTGATCTCCCTCTTCAGCGTGGGCATGTCAGACTCACTGAATGTTAGATTCACGCTGCAATCCTCCCAACTGTCTAACTTTCACTTTGATTCACTTTCTCTTTCTTTTTCACTCTTCTTCATTCAAACAGTAACTCCCATCTGAATTTAAAGTAGTGTTAGAATGCAGGTTGCTTAACTCATTGATTCCTGATTCATGTTCCTCTTTTTTACTCCAGTTGGACCTATGGGTCCAACTCCCTCCCCACAGCAGGCTCTGTGAGTGGAGTTGTAGGGCGTCGGGGACAAAGGCAGTTCCAGATGACTCCTCGTGGGCTCCCAGCTGGGCGCATTGGTCTTCTGAGTCCAGGCGGAATTGGAGGAGCATCTCCACGCCACACACTCACCAATCCTGCGCTGGCAGGGCAAGGGAGACAAGTCAGTATTTCTTTCACTGGATGAGCATTTTAATGTCAGCTTGCCATGTATATTCTAAACAGTGGCCATAACTTTACATCACAAAATATTAAGCAACAATGTCAGAAAGATTCATTGTTTGATTTATCATTATGGAATTATTTTATGAAGTCACTTAAAAAGAAGGACTCTGCAGTTCAAGGCTTGATTTAAGCTTCTGAATGGGACATTATTGCGCCACAGCCTCTCCTGAAAAGTGACAATGTTACCTTTAGCCTGTACAGATGCTAATGTACTCAGCTAGCCCCCTTAATGTTTTTATCAGAAAAAACATTGCTCACTGCCTAACCTTTCCTCTGCCGTACCTGTATTCACTGACGCAACCACATTCTGCCACTCAATCTCAATGTGATTTGTCCAATACATCTGAAAGTATTGACTTGCATGATGACAACCCAAAGAGTTATTAAAGACTGTCATAAATATTTGTTCTGAAACAAGTGAAAAAGTAGGAGATTTTTTATCACTGCACACAAAACAGAACAATGGCTTGGGGATCGCATTATGATATGGAATGATTTATTATCATGGCTTGAAGATAAGCAAGGTCCTTCTAGAGTGAGTGGCATTTTCCTAATGAGAAATTGTGTTTTTTCCTCTATAGAACCTGTGGTTTGCCAACCCTGGAGGCAGTAACAGTATGCCAAGTCAGAGTCGCAGCTCTGTGCAGCGGACCCACTCACTCCCTGTCCACACTTCCCCACAAACCATGCTCATGTTCCAGCAGCAAGGTATTGTATGAGGACACGCCTACTTTATTCTTCATCCACATGGGTGTATGCACTCACACACTGTCTATCCCTGTCCTTGGTTACATTTTATTTTTAAATATTTCACTGTTGTTCCTTTCAGTACAAGTTTTTTTTAAGATAGGCTACAAACGGTAATTGGAATAGGTATTGTTTGGAAGTGACAGAATCAGTGTTGCGGGCAAAAAAAAAACAAAAAACTAAAGGCAAATTGGGCAAATGCCAAAGTCCATTATTGCAAAGGACAAAACAACAGGACAAGTCAGTGACATGTTGTGGTAAACAGTCTGTCACCATTAACAATATACATATATAATATTACTTTTTGGTTTGTATTTTATTACTGCGTCCACTTGAGCCAGTTTTTACCTGATGTCAAATTGTATTTCATGTGCATCTTGAATGCCCAATTTTGATCACATTTAAGTTTGAAGCAAATGAAATGTAGGCTGTGACTCATGCAACCCAACACACTTAAGCCTTGTAAATAGGATAACTCACCTATTTATATGTTTTGACAGATTATATTTACATCACATCATTTATTCAATGTTAGCAGGTTTCATCAGTAGTTAGGTGCTTTTCTGAGTCCCTGTTAATGTGAAGTAAGTGTATCTGACACTTTATTTTAAGGAAGATGTGTGAATAGTGCAATAACACTGCAGCACTTTCCTGATGTGAGGAAGACTTGGTGAGTAATGTGTCATAAACGTGCTGTAAATAGTTTAGTTCAGCCCAAATGTTACAAAATAGATCTGATTCAGGTTTTAATAAAAAATAATTTAATGAATCACACATTAAAAGGAATATACATTTTCGTTAATATATTTTTGACTGCTTTTTTTTTTTGTAGCAATTTCTACCATGTTTCAACATGACATTAAGTCACATGCATGACAACAAATTCCTCATCTCAGTCACCTGATTCAGATCAATACATTACATTAATAAAACTAAAACACTTTTGGAGAGTGCAGGTTTCAAAGTCAAAGGTGTATTCACTTGCTCTTGTATGGCCCTTTTTTAAAGTTGGAAAGAAAACATATCACATGGCTTAGCTAAAACCTTGCACCAGGTTTCATTTAAATCAGTTCAGTAGTTTTTCCATTTAAAAACGGATACCAAAGGAAACATGTTCTGTTTATAGAAATGTTTCTTTTCCAAGTAAAATTAGAAAATGAATCCTATTTGGACGGCTTGGATAAAAATATGGCGTTGATTTTGTTAATTTAGAGTGTGAAATAAATTGACTTTATGGCTGACAGTCATATGAACCTCAGTCTGACTGTTTTTACTCATTCCCTCAGAATGCCAAGTTCCAGGTGCTGACCTGGAGATAAACCCCACGCTGGAGTCACTGTGCCTCAGTATGACAGAGCATGCCTTAGGGGGTAAGTGTCCTCAGCAGCCCGGTACTAAATAAGCCACTGGCTGTCAAACCAACTCGACAGCAACACCTCATTATGTATTATAACTAGACCATGAACGAAAGGATTTGATGAACAGATATTGTTGCACAGAACCTCTCATATACAAACACAGATTAGAAAGTTTGCAGTCTTTTATAATTAATATTTAATTAGTTATGTTTGTGTATAAATGTTTAATTACATCTAAATTATACAATATCATTAGTCAAGTCACAGTTGGGGGGGGCACAGACTCACCTTTGTGCATCATATGGTGCGCTTGAATTACAAAATCTGCATTGTGTCAAACCAATTTAAAAGTCTGTAACTGTGCATTATCAAACTGTGTCCATTGTAATTGTAACTTACGTAGAATGGTTATCCCCCATTGTGTGATTTTCTTAAACGTATTTATATTTGTGTTATTATACATTGAATTAATTATATTGAAACTATTTACCTTCCTATTCTCAGAGACAGATAAGGCTGCTAATATATTTTCGAGCCTCTTCATCCAAACAGTACATCCACATTGGAATAATGCACATATTGCTGTTGAAACGAAATGAGATGTTTCATTTTTTCACTTTTTACTTTTTCATTATTAACAAAGAGATAACACCAAAAACCCTTTTGTTTTCATACATGAAAATGGCAGATGAACAAATGCATACTGTGGAGATAGCAGCCCAGAAGCACAAATGTGATGATATTGTATGCTCTTTCATTTAGTAGTGAGGTGTATGGCAATGTGGAACGACATGCTATTCAACCAGAAGCATATAAAAAAAAATATCAAATAGGTGAAATTGGACGGCTGACATACCATAAAAATGCATGTGAAAAATTCATGGAGACATAAAAAGGCTTTTTCTGTGCCTGTGAGAAGTGGGAGTCGTATTCTCCAACAATGAACTACTCCTTTAAGGATGAAATATATATGGTTTAGTGTATTTCATGGTTGTAAATTTCTTGAAAGATATTTATTTCCAATCTCCTCCTCAGATGGAACAGACCGGACATCAACAATTTGAAAAGAAGAAAGGAAAAACACACTTCAGTTGAGGCCTGTTCAGTTCCTCATCACCCAGCACAAAGATATACGTACGCTTAAGAAAACCAGGCAAAGCAGTCACTACAAAATGACAAAAAAACTGTGTATATGTTCTCTAATATTTTTGTACTTTATTATATACAACTAAGTTTATTAAAAATGGAATACAGATGATTATTATATTGCAGGACAGAGAGAAAAAAAGCAAACTGCTCCATGTCACCTGCAGGACTGTGACATGATGTGCAGTGGCTCAGTTTGCCGTGGTCTGAGAGAAAAACGGTGGATTGGTGCTGTCTTAAAGGGGTTTTGCCCTATGAGTTACTCTTCTTTTCCTCCTGCCTTGGAGCAAGGCTTCTTTCCAGAACACAATGACAGCCACAGCCCCTGCACCACATAATGTGTAGATTCAGAAAATGTCCAGCCAGAAGTAAGGCACTTTTATTACTGATATTAGCGACTAAAGTGTAATTGGCCCTAGGATACATAAACTCACTGAGGTTCCACTTCTATACAGGTTTTGATACTCGGATATCAATACACTTTCTAGCCTCCCTCATTGTTCTGTAACCCGTGCTAGAGAGCACTTTTGTTGGGTGAAACTTAGACAGCTTACCCTGGTTCTTTTGATCCTCTCTGGAGGGCATGTTTTTGTGGCACAGGCAGAAAGGAGAGGGCCAAAAAGCTTGAGGAAAAGCTTGTAATTCAACTAAAGGCATACCCTTCGTCTTGGTTGTTTTCCCTGAACACATAGTCAAAACAGAAGTGACTGTCCTCCTCTAAACGTCTACAAAGCCAAAGAGAAGGGTTGTGCGATTGTTAATTTGAGAAGGATATTTGTAGTGAAATGCAACAGAATGGTATACATTTTTTTTTTAAGAAAAAGAACAGCAGTCCGAATAATTTATGCCAGCTGCAATTTGTCTCTGTTATTTTATGCCCTACTACATAAATGATGATGAATCTCATTTTGTGCCGAGGATTCCCCAGAGGGATGAATAAGGGCTGGGGAGGTTTCTACTGTGCAAGAGCTGATTTGATATTGAATTGATAAAAGCGAGGAGGGTAGAGTGTTTTCAATTTACACTTTAATGCTGGGTGAAGAAAACTAAATGAAACCCATCTCAACCCTCTGGCCTCCATATGATTGGCTCTGGAAAATGAAGCTTGATCTTGTAATAAATGCTCTGGAGCACAGCGCCTCACCCTCGGAGTGCCCTCTTCCTCAAATGGCCAACAATGATGATTTGATGAATCATTTCTTTCAAGGTGCTTGACGATGTCCATATTTTCTGTTAATGTCTCGATGTGTTTCAGCCTCAGAACCCCAACATTATCACGTGGTATCAGTGTTGAATCAAAAACTCGTCTTATACGGCCTCTGTCTTTGAATGTGGCAGAGCGGAGGTGCATGTATGTGTAATATGGTCTTAACTTTTGGATCACTTTTGGTTGCATCATAAGGCAGGGATAACCATTCACATTTTATTTCAGCAGAGCCATAGGAGGTCTGTTTAGTCAAGATGGTTATTTACAGATATCTTTTTTCCAATTGTATTTTTTACTCTCCCTTGATATTGATAACTTATGCTTATTTTCTATAATCGCATGTTTTGCCACACTAATACAGCACTGTTGTAGAGAGAGGACATGGTGGTTGATGGTGCCCAGAGTCGCCAACAGCTAAAAAGCAGATATCTTGCAACTAATGTTGTATGTTTATACCGCCTAAATGTCACTGTTTACATCTCTCTGGGGAAAATGCCCAATTCATGTTATGTGATGTCATGAAAACTCCATTGTCTCACTATGTAACACATTAAAGAACTGACGCCTTCTCACACATGAGCCGGCTAGGTAGAGCCTGAAATCAAAAGCCTTCTTGCCCCCCAATCCATCTGACTCTGTTATGAGTCTCAGTAGGTTTTTTTAAGTAATAACTGTATGAGGCATGTAACGCCTGCTTTTCTGGTTGTGCGGTGACAAGAGAGAATAGCTTTCCTGGCCTTGTGATTGAACTGTTAGCTGTCATGTCCTGATAACTGTTCATGTGGTGCCTGAAATGCACAGCTCCAGCATCCTCAACATGTTGATTTAATGGTCTTGAGTAGTATTCTAGTCATGGATTTCTTCAGAGCAGGCTCTTGGATAGATCTGACTTACTAAAAAGCATCACACTCATGCCCGCATTGAGTTAACAATGCTGACAATATGCTATTTTTAATGATTCACTATAATGTATAACATTTGTGTTATGTGACACCTGGCTCAGATTACCCTTCTCATAGCCTCTGCAGCTTTGGACAGCCTACATATTACTGCTAATAGACACTGAGGTACAGTGCAGCAGATTTCTGCAAGTGTCTGTGCATAATGAAGATGCAGCAGGGGGGTGACAATGCTTATCTGAGCCACAAATTATGTGATTATGAGTAAACAGAACACTAATAACAGGCCAAGGAATATGTTTACTCCATGTTTACATTCCAGTGATGCATGAAATGAGTTGGGGGAGGGGGGAAATGCACTTCACAAGTTCAGCCTGGTGTATTTTCACATACCGAGCATCCACTAGGAGGTACAGAGCCTGTGTCATATGGAGGACGTCTACCAAGTGGTTCCAAGATCATGCTAATGTCCCTGCCAGGCTTAATTATTGAATTGATGCAGCCAACTGTCGGCTACATTGCATATATATTTGTCTTGTACAATTTATATTTAATTCTGATGACTCCCCAAGATATTTTCTAATATTTTATGAACCTTTTTTGCATCCCATGCTTACTCTACTTTTTTACTGTCACTCGTTATGTGTGAATGGTCTGAAGTGCAGCATCCGTCGGATCATTGACAGTCCAAATAAAAAAATGTTCAGTTCTTTTGCAACTTCACTTGTGGTGTGTCTCTGTCTATTTTCTTCCTTACACATTTGGACACGCCTTTTAGCGACTGGAGCGAAAAAAAATCACGCTGTTGGCTATTTTTATTGCTCTCATTTGTCGTGTTGCAGACGCCCTTTATGTTCCTGGAGAAATTACTCCCAATTACTTTTTACATCCGGGTTGCACGGTTTTAGCAGTTCATTTATCAAGCTAATACGAGCTAGCCGCCTTTTTGTTAGCGTCATTAGTTTATCTAAGAAGATACAGCGAGTCTTTCGCCGGGAAACTTTACAACAACTGATGAGGTATGTTCACATTTCGTATTATGTTTGTGAAAGCTTTATTAAAGTTGTCAATAATCTAACCTTTTCCTCTTTGAGCAAATAGCTAGCTGCTATGCTAACTTAGCCTACCGAGTATAAACAGCTGCTTGCTAACGATTTTAGCTAAGAAGCTAACCTTTAAGTTATCGTTTGATATATTTTACCGAAAACAGATTCTTTGGGTCGTCGATTTTTCAGACTAATTTGACACCTCGATAATATTTGAAGCTAACCAATTTTAGTTTAAGTTTTAGTCGAAAAAGTTAGGAAATGTCTATTTTCAAGCGACCGTTTACTTTCACTTGATAATAGTTGGTATTATCTACGAGAGAAGAGAGTCCTCTCTCCCTCACTGAGCGTTTATTGTGCATTTTTAATGGTTAAAAACTAGAATTTAAGTTGACAACTGGTTAACTAAAATAGAGAAAACTTCAGTTGCTCTGCGCTGGAGTTCTTTGTCAACTTAGTGTATCAGATGATAGGGTCACCGCTAGCTCACTATCAGTTTACTGCTATCAGGAAATCAATTAATTATAGGTTAGTTAAATATTTGTGATTTCAACGTATCTTACATTAAGGTTTGATAATACTTAAAACTGAAAGAAATCAGCTCACGGGATGGTTTAAGCACTGCTCCATATTTTCTCGTTAATATTTATTTAGCTCTGTTTTCGTTGTGTGTTTTAGGTAGGATGTGCTAAGAGCTTAAATAAAAATTAAGATGAAAGCTAAAGTGAGTTAAGATGCAGGTGAGGACAACAACAGAGAAAGTTTTCTCCTAAAGCTAGAGGCCAAGTGGTTCACTCTCTTTGCATGGTACTGCATTGT
>JAOWBC010001387.1:17626184-17642308 GCA_028566105.1 Hypoplectrus providencianus | reverse complement strand
GAGAGAGAGAGAGAGAAAGATCGGCGCAACCGCAGCTACAAACTCACGAATTCACACTTATTTTCTTGTTTCTAATGTAGGGCATCAGTTTTGCTCTAAGCTTTAATCATTCTTAATATTTTTCATAGAGGCGGGCGGAACCCATCGTCTTTTTTTCCCGGTAGTTGAGTCAAACGCCCCCTTTCATGTGAACGCGCACTGAGCCCGAAGAGGAAACCGTGAATAAACCATCAACTCCGTGAAACCACTCATCCGTGACTGCAGTTGTTAGGCTCAGTGTAGCATGATAACGTAAAAATACCCAGGGTATGTTTAAGTCATTTCTTAGCGGAGGGCTCAGGACGCACGTGCAGCTAACCTCCCAGCACCTAGCTAACTTTTGAGGCTAAAGGGTAACTACACTAGCTTCTGCGACTAAAGCGACCCCTATCCCCCGGTTTCAGTAACAGCTGCAAAGTTCATCCTTGAGATATAAAGGGGTCGGGATTATCAGAAAACGACACATTTATATGCCTATGGTTTGTGGAGAAAGAAAACCTCTCATAAAAAAAAGCTGAAATACTGAACAAACCGAGAGGTGATCACAGAGCTGCACAGCACATAATGGACAATTTATATAATGGGACACTGAAGAGATGCGCTTCTGACTCCAGGCCTCCCTCCGGCTACATCTGTGAAGAATTCAAAGAGCAAAGTAAGTAATTATTCTAAACTAAATACCATGCATTGCTGTGCCGCACTGATGCTTTGGCAGAGAGCTGTTTATTTTTTTTCCATCCTTGTGTTGTTTATGAAGTGTAGGCCTATAGTCTGTGTGGATGTGGATGAGGTATTCTGCTGCTGGCTTTGGTTTGTTGATCAGTGTCATAGTTGCGGTTATTGATTTTAGAGCGAGGTCACGTTTTGTATTGGGTTCAGTTTGTCTGTTTTTTGTTTGGAGTTAGTTTTAGTTGTTGAAAGAGTGTCTGCATTTTACTTGAGCTGTGTTTGCCTGCCAGCAAGTTGTTTGTGGCTTACAATTTTTGTGTGATAAGCCTCTTGTTTGGTATTAAATATGATCAAATATGCGCAGATTAAACTCTTACATGCTGGTTGCCCTTGCCATCCAAAAATGCACAAAATTCATTGATATGGATGAAAATATCCTATAAATTACCCATCCTTTGACATATCTGTACATAGCTATTTCCTTATATTTTTCTCTTGTTTGTTCTGCTGCAACTATTCCTGGGTGATATGAACAAATTCTTATTTTCTGATTAGAGGTCATTTATTATATTTGTAATAATCTATATCATCATACAGCATGTTTTCTGGTAACAAAAAAAAATTGACACATGGCAGTGTCAGTTTTTGCAATAGCATTTTTCTATTTATATAAATAGTTTAGGGTAGGACTGCACTTTCCAAAGTGGGATCTGTAAAGCTTTACAATGGTGAAAACAAATCAAAACAAAAAATCCACTTCCCTCATTTTCACTGAGAATGGCAACATTGGTTATATACAGCAGACTTGTCAGGTAAGTGTGTGCAGTGCTTTTGAATGTAAATCACCTATATTAAGGCTCTGCCTCCTCTTTGCTTGTGGTAGCTTTGGGTACATTTTTACCTTGAAGTCGCAGCTGGAAGCCTCCATGCTGTTAGGCATGAGGCTTGAGTGACACTTGTTAGAGATCGAGTTTGCAGGGGTGTGCAGACGAGAAGGCGGGGGTGGGTCTGTCAGTACACTTCTGCTTCAAAGCAGAAAAGTTCCACAGTAGCAATACATGCATTGCAGCCTAATAGCTGACATGTCAGGCATATCAAGTTGTTGTTGTCAAGTCATTTGCTCCCCTCAGTGATTGATGTATTTTTGAATCACACATGTCACTCAGTGGCATGGGAAGTTTTTTTACACCTCTGTTTTCAAGTTAATATATTTCTAAGGCTTACTCAATCAAACCTGGGAAAAACAGATGTGTTCCAATGTGCTGAGTAAACTATTTTGTAAGTTACATTTGCTGTCTCAACAACCCTCAATTTTGCTAAATTAAAAAAAGACTGCAGATGCACAGGCATGGTATGGCTCAGTAAACTTTATAGATGGACAGTTGACAATCCTGTAATAATCTTGTTGTCCGTTTAATTGTTTTTTACCTCTGCTTCTACACTGAAACAGCTCAACTATGTTTACCAGCTACTGCAGCACAAAAAGGGTGTTCTCTTAATCTAACAACATGGATATGTAGATCAGAGTGCTCCCAATTAATTACAGTCACTGGGCATTGCAGGTGTGAAATGGTCTCTTTTTAAGTCTACAATGAAAACCAGCAGGAACCTGGCATTGTCTGTGAAACCACTCATTCACTGTCTGTTCTGCACATGCAAAATACTCCACGTGAGCTGTGATTTAATATGGACTCATGAACCATCATCATTTTGCATCATTACTGACAGGTGTAGTATCACCTGATTGATACTCATATCTATCCTTGCATGCTTTGTATTGAGATTTCTTTTATCCATCACCCTGAAGTCAGGGTTTTGACTGGCCAATTATACAACAGACATTTTGACTTATAAAACAGGAACAGCACTTGGAGAGAGTGAAAACTCACCAAAACCGATCCTGGGGTGATCCTATATTCCTGAGTTGGTAAAGTTGTTTTCCCGGCTTTGGTGTGCTGAGGAGGTTTTTTTTAGTGCCTTTTGTCTCCATGTCTCAGTTCCTTTAACCCTAACCCTAACCCTCGCACTACAGAATTCCTGAGTGTTTGCCTGTGCTTTCCTTAACATTATTTTAGACCTCTGTGGGTTTAATTCCACTGCAAGGGAAACTAGATATTTTCTGCAGGTGTGTAAAAAAACAAAACAAAACAAAAATACCCCCATTCAGTAAAAAGAAAAGAAAGAAAATATAGGCCTAGGTATATTCAAAGTGTGCATTGTGAGTGTGTAAAACACACACAAAAACTGTGATTATACAATCTATTTCTTAGTTTAAATTGTAGTATTGTATTGATACTGAAATTCATATTTACACTAAACATTTAGAAAGAAATTGAAGTCCTGTTTATTTGGGGACAAAGTATCCGTTATGCTTTTGTTTTTCTCATTGGAGTCTCCCTGTCTTTTATGAAAACGGTTGTTGAAACTGTGCAGACTGAATGTTTCACAAATGGAAGCTCTGTGGATGAAAGGATTGCCATTGGTTTTTGTTAATCTTGCAATTGCAAATAGATCAATAATATTGGACCTTAGAGTAACTGCAGGGTTGCAAGTGAAGGTTGAATATCATTACTACACCTATGCCCAAGCGAGGTCATGCTGTGATTTATATGTATGCAGTATTTGCATTCTGTGCAATATTTAATTTGATGCTGGTGCAGAGTTCACAGGATTCAGTTAATTTAATCAATTTGACCGTTTCTAGTAGGAGCCTGTCAGCCATGTTTCAACCAAATTGCGCACTTTTGATGATTCACTGACACCAGAGAATATTGTCATTAAATATATATGAAGTTTAGAGTTGTTAAATTTTCAAATAGTTCCCAAGGTTGCCATAGAAGTCATTATTTCCAATTACATTTAACATGTGTGATGGAGGATCAGGTCAGCATCCATGATAACACGCAGGCAGAGTATGGAGAGAAATGAAGCCGTTTAATTTCAGTGCAGAAATAATAGCAAAGGGCAGAATGTTATTCTAAGCTGCTTGAAAGAATACCAAAGTAGCTGATATAAATCTTTATGTCTGAAGCACATAATTGAGGGCAGGAGAGTTGTGACATCCCAGCATCTTTCCCTCATATCTTTTGTTTTCAATCATAGTGTAGCCTCACTAAAAAATGAGAGCTCCTGTTAAGTTTTAGAGGGGGGTTTCAAGTATGTTTCAGAATAACTAAATAGGCTGTTTTCTTGTAAACAGAGAAAATATTTTACTGCCTCTTAGTTTGGGTTTTATTGGTATCCTTTGCCTCCAATTCAAAGCAATATGGTTCAGCTCAGGCTTGGCCAACGCTGCATAATGGCTTGTTTAAAATTCTGTTATAATAGTGACCTTTTGCTGATTAAAGTAACTCCAGTGAATACTGAGCATATGGGTGAGAACACAGTATTATTTGGTTGTTACCGAAAAGTAGAATGAGGACATCCAACTCAAATTGAAAAGAACAAATTAGGAAAAAGCTGAACTGGATTGGTGCCGGTTCTTGTTGAGGAAAATAATTTTTTGGCAAGAACAAAATACTCCCAAAAGTCATAAATCGAATAAAGTGTTCATTTTAAGGAAATGCCTGGCACTTTATCTTTGCTATTTTATACTTGTTCTTCACAACAGTGTGTGAATTGCTTTGCAGAACTGGGAAATAGCTAATGATTTGTTTGTTGGGGGGCCGCGGCTGCATTGCAGCAATTTGTCAGTTCTTGGCATGTAAAACTTTGGGAACTGCACGAGGAAAGGCCCAGATGGGAGGAGACAGATAAGTTTCACAGTGGCTCCGCTGAGTAGGTGTGGCAAAGCAGAGACAAGCACATCTGATCACATTATGGCTTGGCGGGAAGTCATGTCTCTGGCATCCACCAGTCCAATCCAGCTGCCAATTTCTTGTCTTTGTGGTCAGGCCGGACCAGTGGCAGCTAATGCTATTGGCACAAAGGATGTATTGTGTTTTACCTGTTAGGCGAACAAAGAAGTTAATTGTGCAATTATGTAGGCTATTATGGGTTTCACTAGGTATGGTGCTGCATGCCTGTCACAGCTCTCTTTCTTCTTCACCAGAAACAGATGCAGCAGCAGAGTTAAAGCGATCAAAATTTTATATAGACTATTCCCTTTTTTACCAGAATAGGCATTTTACTATATGCAATGTGATGTCACGAATATTCTGGCCAAAATACCAAAATAATTGTGATTCACCATATCAAGTAGTTTAAAACTCTGTTATGATCAGAGGAAACACTGAAGTAAACTGTAATAAATTCACTTGGATAACTGGTCAAATGGACTGCACCTATATAACGCTTTCTAGCCTTGGCCACCACTCAGAGTGCTTTACACTACAGATGGCGCTCATTCACACATAAATTCATGCTGTTGGCCGAGGCAACCTAAATGGTGCCACCTGCCACCGTCAAAAATTCATTCATACACCAATGAACACAGCACCCACAGCAATGACGTTTCAGTATCTTATGCAAAAAAATCAATATACCTATATGCTAGCGAGCTGGGCAGCCTTTGGGCGATGTCTTTGATTATCCCGAAAATGGAAGTTGATCACAATTAACTATAAAGCTGCCTTCTCTTAGTCGATAAAATAACTAATCTGTCATTTGCTCAATTTTTTTTGTATTTTTTCTTTTTTCATATTGCACAACTTATTTACAAGAAACATATTTTTGTTGAGTGATTCTTTGTGGACGACTCAGTTTTGCTGACCTTTTAATCAAATCTGTAAATTGTCTTCTGAGAATCTGTTGATTGACACTTCACTAACTTAGTGTGAGGGTTTTTTAAACGTGATATGTGATTAAATGTCATATGTCATCCCATCCTTCACAGCACATGCTGCAAGGGCATTATGTTTCAATGTGTTCACTCATGTTGTGCTGCAAGAATCAGTCAAGAGTGTTTTTTTCACACAGAGAGAAGATATGAAATCCATCTTATCGCACTAGCCTTCTTCCACATTTATCAGAATATCACCGAGCTCATGAGCAAACTCAAACCTACTTGATTGCTTTTAAAATGTACATCTAGACTCTGCAAGATCACTCAAAGGATAACACTATCTGACTGAAAACTCTGGTTTATACATTTTTAGTGAGGAGTAGCTGTAGGCTCGAGTCTCAGCTATTCTGTGTCTGTTGAACTAAAGGGACTACTTCTTAAAAACATACTTAACTCATCCCCTGTTGCCAGACTGAGAGGCTTCACTGTTCAAAGAGAACTCAGGATTTGTTTTAGAATGGTAAATTGTCCCTAGAAACTTCTCTACGATCCAAGTATGAGGGATTCACTCCTTATGTTCAGTAAACATGTATTTGACTACAGTATTGCTGAATAAACTCATTCAATATAACCCTCCATCAGCCTGCCACTGGCTCAGTTATTAGCCAGAAGTCCTGCTCAGTCATAGATCACATTGACCTGACACACTGTAGCTGAAGGGTAGCCAATGACTGACTGTCCCACTGTATCAATGGGGGAACAATGACAGTCCTAGTCCATTTAATGTTGAACGATATGTCCCTGAGAGATGTACAAGCAAAAAGGGGCCAGTTTCATTTCATGAACATGGATTGCTGTGCTGCATTAAATTATATATGCAGCAGTTTGGAGTACAAGACCTAATTAACTGCCATTATTGTTAGATGTTGAATTGCCTTTCTAATATAAGCAGTACGACTGCGTCCAAGGATTTTTTTCTCAGTCAGCTGTGATCAATGTAGGTCAACATGCTTTACAGCATTTATTTTAGGGTCAAATAAATGAGAAATACACAAAGATATAATGAACTAGATATAGGGCACAACCAATTGGCTTGTCACACTAATCAGCTTATATTTTGTCCGATATGCGAAGACATAATTTTTTTTCATATATACAGTAGGCCTCTATATCTATATAATACACAAAACAATGCTCTGGGTGATCTGTTAGGACATTTATTTTACCTGTTATTTCTTCTTTGTTTGTCTGTTTCCATTTCTAGAATTGGTTGAAAACATTGCTCAAACCCCTATTGGACGGGCTTGACTATAAGGGCCCTCGGGGGCTCAGACCTCTGTCGAATATGAAAACAGACTGAGGGGCATTCACAGGAATTTCACTATTTTGAAATGAATGCTTTGAGATTATTTCTAAGTTACATAAATGTGGTACGAATTTCCGATCTAACAATGTTGACAAATTAAAAAGTAATTGCTGTGTCCAAAGACAGAAGGACAACCCAATCTGAACACATGACCTCTTTGATGGAGGTAATAATTATAAACTGGATTTCATTCAAATGCACTCCTGATGGAAATATAATGAATGAGAAACAGAGAGAGCATGAAAAAGGGTTTTGCCTTGTCAGTCTTGACAGAAAATGTGCCCATCGTCTACTTTTGAGAATCCATATTGAAAGATATAATTTAAAACACAGGCCTGTCTGAGAAATCCGTTATGTGCTAAGAGAACTGGAAACTCATTTGCATGCTCTACCCAAGCAAGGCGAGACCTCATCCTGAAAGAGCTGAATCACACAGTGCTGCACACAGTATGTTGGGCATCCTGCCCCGAAGCTATGAACTCAAGCAAAGTCAGCACATTGTGTGTCTCACTAGTTTCTACATACAACTGCCGAGAAATGAGGGGATGATCGTGTTTTTCTCATGTTTAACAAGGAAGCTGAAATGTCGGCATTTGTGTTTTGAAATATCCACGCTGCAAGTATGATAGTTTTAAATTTTTAGAGCTTCAAACTGCACAAAAACAATTGATAGCAAACAAGCGACAGAATGACTTAATTCTGATACTTTGATTGAAGTGCCAGACAAAAATCCATTAACACATAAAACCAGTCTTTTCAGAGACTGGATAATGCTAGAGTTTTTTGTTTTAGGTCAGCAAATAAATTTGCAGAATTTCTTTCAAAGTGCAATTCAGAAAAGAACAGGGACCCAGCATGTTTTTGACTGAATGTTTGATTTGTTCTGATGTTTGCAATTAAGCTCTAACATTGAATCAAATATGAATGTGAATGAAAATTGGGAAAGGAAAATAGAAAGCCTGTTAACACTGCCTCAAAATATTTAATTGGTCTTTATATTGATCAATTATTTAACATATATATGAGTTATAAAGCACAGAAAGCAAATTGTAATTCATCAAACTTTCATCTCTTAAAACAGCTGGTTTACATCTCTAGGATGATTAAATGTGATTTCTGCTTTAATGGCAGCAGAAATGGCCAGGAAAAACACACAAATTCGCTCTATGTTGAAATTGTAGGATAACACCATATAGGATGTTATATGGCCATGTGAGAGAAAAAAAAAATCTCAATAATATTGATTTTAATTGCACTAGCCAGCCCCAATCAACATGTCTGTCAGCACAAACAAAAGAAAAAACAAAAATCCAGAAAAAAACCCAACAAAAATCCAGTTCAGCTGAATGACACCTTCCTTCCTCAGGCTTGGAGGTTTTTTGTGCATGCCTGTGAGAGTGAGGGAGAGAGAGGCACAGAGGTTTTTTGTTCACTTTGGTGTATCAAAGATGAAAACCAGTTGTTGGCTGAATTAAACAAGCCATGTGGAATTATGTTGGATATTGGAGTCTGAGTTTATTCTTTGATCTCGATTCATGAGATAAGAGTGACAGATAATTTGGTTGTCTATCGCTAAAAAGAGGAGCAGACATTCCTGCGTGATTGGCTAACTTGGCCAGAGAATTAAGAGTTTGTCAAAAGCATACTTGTATCCTCTTTAGCTGTGATCCACTGCTGAAGCGTGTTAAATCTTTATTTTTGAAGCTTTTGCATCTAAATCATATGATTACATTTTTAGCTACAACAGCCAACTTAATGTGTGTGTCTGTTTAAATGCTGATGTAAGGCTACACGTGTAGTAACTGCCTTCATAGTTCTCCTTTCCGGCTAAATGTTGGAATTTGGGGCTTTGTTTATTTCTGCTCCATGACATTTGGCAAAGGACAGATGGCGTGCAATTTACTTTTCAGAGTTCCTGCTGAACTAGGGGCTGCACAACATATCATTTTAGGATCAACTTTGCCATGTACACGCAAGACCTGCAATGTCCCTTCAAGACAAATTAACTAAAAACATTATGTGCTATAACTTTTTTGATGTCTGATACAACAGGAAAACTTGTTCTTGCTGCCATCTTTCATGACTCGTCAAGTTTTTGTTACACTGTTTGCATTTATTGAATTTCACATTTCATAAATGCTTTCAAAACTTCAACAGTTTGTGTCCTTGTTCCTAAAGACTTATAGAGTGATGTAAACATGTCCCAACATGCTGCAGGCGTCAAATTTAGATTAGTATAATATAGTGTTTATTCACAATGAACAATACATTTTATTAGCTGGAACATTACATGTATTGACTCTACAGTTTTCAATTTGTCTAATAATACCAATAGTATGTTTAACATTGAGGTAGAAATGTGTTTGCCAACACTTGATACTATGCTAAGCTTTTAACTAGAGATAATTACATGGGCAGTGTGTTTTCAGATAAAAGGTAACGGTGACTCAATATTTAGCCACCTCAGGGCAGGTTTGGTGCTTATCTCTGACCTCTTTTGTGTGGAATTTGCATGTTGTTGTGTCCCAACAACACTGTTATCTGTCGGATTGTATTAAAAGTGCTCCAGAGATACAAATTTGTGAATGATTATCATTTGCATTTCAGCTACAAGCTTGACCTTCTGTGTCTTGCAAGATATCTTTAATCCCTAACATAGTAGGTTTCATTGAAAGGGAAATAATTAGGCTAGAAGAGAAAATAAATGCTGATTGTACTTGATTGGAGTTTGTTCTCATTTCCTATATTCCTTTACGGTTGCACTTCAGTTCAGATTAATTTTCTTTGTGACATATTTGCCACTTTATGACATTTTTCATTAACTCGGCACTCTCAGTTTAGTTACTCCCAAGCTCCCTGAGGAGAGTAACAGCCAAACTGAGTCTATTGATTGAAATGAAAGAAGAAAAAGTGAGCACAGGCTACGACTGAGTCTTTTGTCCCAGAGTTACCAAGGTAAATAATGGACCCATTTTTCACAGTCATTTGAACATTCTACACCCAAAAAACAATTTTCTGACCAACAAATCAGAAAAAAATTAACTTAACCATCTATACCTATTTCCGTCCCAGCAACTCACCCTCTTCAGATCTGACAACATATATGTTGGGGTAGCGATACCTAAAATCTCAGGTGAACTGACAGTGCCAGCCAAACTGTGCCAAAACTGTCTACGAACATCCTAGCTGACTTATTTTCATAATGTTAAATTTATTTATAATATAAATCGGTCATGTTGTGGATATGACAATATCCATAGCAGAGCATTGGCAAAGCATGCAATGGGCCATCTTCCCTATTTCCAGTATTTTGGGTTTAATTGCTGGTGAAACAAGCTTATTGATGGGAGGTGGGATCTAACTTAATCTGATGAAATAAGTCTAAGATATAGCAGTGTTTCCCACAGGCTTGTATGACACTTTGGTGGGTGGACTTTGAAACATATAGGGGTGACCAGGGGCATGCACCCCCAGAGAAACCTTTTGCTATAAAAGCCCAAAATGTGATGGTTCAGGGGATCTGACTGACTGACTGACTGGGGGTGAAAACACTTTGCTAGGGCAGCAACAACACAAGGCAAAATACTGTTATATTATTGTTTTGAAATGCCTTTAGTATTGTATGAAAATCAAATGGTGGGACAGATTAGACTATGGTGGGCTGCCACAGTCTAGTTAATTAATGGGATACACTAATGTCGTATTAATTTTAAAATCTCTTTCATTGTCTTGCATACGTGTTTAAACTGTTATAGCTTGAGATGTAATTTATGAAATTTGAAACCGATTTAAAAAAAGACACCCACAGTTTCAAACTTAACTAAAATAAAACTACATCATATTGTAAATATCCTTTTCTTATGTGTGACTGTGGTGTCACAATAATCAGAAGAGCTACAAACTGATTACATCTCCTCACAAACTCTGTGATGCATGAACCCGACGCTCAGTTTATCTGATAAGATTACATTTCAACGCAGCAGTTTAATTTCAGTATCTGCAAGCTTTTGATTTGCATCTTCCTTTGAAATCCATCTTTTAATAACAAGTTTATGTCATTCAGGGCAAAAAAATATATGAGGCTGCTGTGTCAAGTCACTCTGAGGTGACGCTGTGAAAATGCATTGCATTATAGGGAAAATATGTAAAGACATTTCCAAAAAAGCATATTTGTCATCCAGCCCCAAAATTGTGTTAGTCCAGACACATGCCACTCTCCAGCTGCTATTGTGTTACAGTGTATGACAATGGTGGAGCAAATTAAAGTAACAAGCAATCAACACCTGCTGTGTTGTGACAAATCAGAAACATTATGTTTCATTGGCCAACAGTTTCCAGTGATAATGGTATGTAACTATTATGCAGTACATCATTGTGTAGGCAGTTAGCCAGGAGGCAGTGACAGTCTCATTAAAATGGAGCTTTAATTAACAATCTTGTCTGTTTATTACAAGTGTCATGATCTGCATGGGTGAAACCGCTGCACTTTTACACATTGTCAACATGAGAATGCACCCTGCTGGCTATCTTTGGTCATGATCTAGAAAACAACACAGTGTTCAATGCATAAGGAAGGACATGCTAAACTGGAGCGCAATTCTTCCCTCAGAAAAACTGAGAGTTGCCTTTTGGTCTGGTCACTTTCATTATAACAGACAGCAGAGAAGATTTGGTTTCTGCTGCAGTCACCAGGCAGCTGCAATCAGGAGCGCGGCTCTCTCACGCTCTTGCCCAGTAATTAGAAACAGGAGGATGGAGGAAAGAGCTTGAATTTAACCTTCACATCCCCTTGTTTTTAAGAAGTGAATTTCCTCATCCTATTTGTGTAATCCTCCTGCACAATGTATGTCTTGCTTTATGCAATTTCCCCTGTCTGGTCAAGGTCCTGCTTATAAACATTAAATTGTATTTGTGCAGTTTATCATTCCACTTATGCTTATCAAAAAAGTCTTTGCAATTGAAGTTAAGCATAATGAGTTGTGAGGTGTTTGCTCCTTATCCGCACCACAACTAATTTCGTATGCCAACTGGGACGCTTGGCTTGCTGCCCTTCACTGCGTGCACCGAGGGAATCCCAAATTCCTGTCGTAAAAGCACAGGAAGCTGTGACCTCTTTTGAAAGACTATGAATCATCCTGTTATCTCCATCTCTTCGGCGGCAGGGACTCTCATTCAGACGTATCACTGTCGAGTCAGGGCTTGGTAAATGAAGTGAGAAGGCAGTAGTAATGACATTGCAATGGCATTCTTAGAATTGAATTGGGAAATGAAATTTGCATGGTCTCAGATGTGCAAATAATATGATGCATCAAACTCAAGAGGAAGTGGTTGCAGGATGGAGCCTAAATCGTGCAAAAGGTAGCATGATAGAAAGATCACTTCAGTAATGCCTTTCCAACAGTGCAATTCCAGGCTGGGGTAATGAAGCGCAGGCCGTCATTAGCGTGCCCTATGCGTGTCTTGTCAAATCACCGCTTGGCCTTGCTGCTGCGAAAACAACAGCTCTTCAAGTCAGCTGATTATATGCAGCAAATCCCTGTGTTGGCTGATTTTGTCTTAATTGGTGGTGAAACCTCAAGCCAAGTTCACACTTGAAAAACTGTTCTTGTGATTCCCATTTAATATTCACCATATTTAACCTCACAAGTAGATCTTCTTAGGGCTAAATGGGAAATTTGAAAGACAGTTGCAGATTTTAAAAAAAAAAAAGGTAAACTGTTTTTAGGGCAGCAAAACAGCTCACTTAAATTCGTTTGAGTTACCATATCCACACTGCAGCCTCATGCAGGGATTTGACTGTTTCACTTTGATTGGTTTTATTCTTCCTGGCATGCACATGAGGTCTGTATCTGTCCCCCACATTCCTCTGGATGGAATATAATTTAGGCCACAGCATGTCTCTGAATAAGCAAACAGTCTCTGGTAAAAAAATGAGTTATTTTAGGCATGTGGGAATGGGTTGCAGAGTTTGCTAAAACATTTGTGTTTTTTATAGCATTTCATTCTAACATTAATCCTGTTGTCGAATTATTCAGGTGACTGAGACCACATAAACATGGAGGACATTTGATTGATAAATGGAGGAATTTGTGCTCCATTTTCTAATCTGTGTGCAGGAACACAATGAGTTTCAAAGGTCACTCCTCTACCTCAGACAGACATAATGGATATGTCACTTCCGTCCATGTTTGGCAAAGCTTGGACCAGAATTTATACACAGTGTCGCACTACACATTAATCTGGAATCCTATAGCATGAAATCATGTCCCCCCCCCTTAAGTAAGGCACTGTAACAATTTATATTTGAAAGTTTTAGTGTTGAACAGTTCCAGTGGTGACGAGGGAGGTACCTTATAATGCAGCTTTACTACCCAGAGATAATGAATAGCAGTCTGACTTAGCTGTTTTTTGCTTTCCTTACAGAAGCTCAGAATTGGACAACAGCAACATAATAGCAAAAATTCATGGTCAGAAATGTGTCACCAGCAAGCCATTCGCAGGTATAAATGATTGTGTTCATACATGCGCCCAAGGGAAGGACACCGTAAATCACAGGCCATTGTTCACATGTGGCAAAATGCCAAATTGAATGCTTCAGCAAAAAATAGATTTTAGCTGGCCCTCTGCCAAAACACTAAGTAAATCTTGCATGTGCCAAATTACAATGTTATCCAAGCTGAATTTGATGAGGCTTATGCTGTGTAAAGATGGCTAATAATGGCTGTTTTAGACAAATTAGAATATTCTGGATTAAGAGGGTTGTTAAGTAGGTCCTTTAAAATCTACAGTATTACTTCATGTGTGCTAGCATCTCTTTTTTCTGCAGAGGAAGGTAGGGTCCGATGGATTTTGGACTGTTAATGACTGTGACATTTCTAAATGTCTTGTAAAATAGGGCACATTGCCTGTCTTTGAAAGGGGAGATGGGACACCTGGTGGTCCAGAGCTGGCCAGGGGCCCAAGAGACGAAGAAAGGCTAACCTTTTAAAATAAAACGAGATTAGGTCATTCATCCTTGTCTCAGCATTTCCATTGTCCTCTTTTGTGCAGAAAAGAGATGAAATCAGTAATCTGAAGGCCCCTTTGCAAAAAACCTGACATATAAAATTAGATTTCATGCTGCCCATCCACAACATATAGCGTGCGTACATAGTGTAGCAGGATATTGGAAAGACTTGCGTAACAGCTTCCTATGGTGTGGTGCTCTTTCCATGCATGCATTGGTCCAGCCATCTCCTACAGTGCAAGGTCAATCCTTATCGCGGTGAGCATATTGATTCTGTGAAGTCATTGTGTAGAGAAAAATATCTACAAGGCATTCCAGACGTCACTGTAGGTCCTCTGTCAGGATTAGAGTTGTGTTGCATTGCACATAGTTCACACTCCTGGATAGTTGCCATCCTAGAATCCACTGCATTGATGAAACTATCCCAGACAGCATAGAATATATGAGGATTTCTTAATAATTAATGCTCTATAAGGCTCAAGAACATAGCCCATCTTGTGCAGAACCATCAGAACCATTTTGTGTTCCATTTGACTTAATATTCATGTTTCTTTACTTTGATCATCTTGCTGTCAGTGGGAAATAGCTCATGATGGGGTGCTGCTAATCCCTCAGAATCAGTGTAGGCAGTGATTAGTATTCTCTGCAAGTGAATATTCATAGTATTTAAATTCATAACTACACTGTGCTCAAATAAAGCACCTGACACCAGTACAGAACTAGACTACAAATTTATGATATTTTAATTTTTCAGTGCAGGCTTTCATTTAATTCCCTCACGTGTCACTTGGTGACTGCAGGAATAATTATCACCTGGCTAAATGTCCCACTGGCTGTGAAGCCAGCCGTGAGATAACTCTGTGTGAGACTTAAAATAATACATGCAACACAGATACTTCTGAACCATTTTCAAGTTTAATTTTTGCAATCATTTTCCTCATATTAACACACTTATAGCTCACTAATAACATCTTGTCTATGGGGGATCTTGAGGTGCAGACTCTATTATCAGTTGTTGTTAGACTGAATTGCCTTTCACATCATTATTGCCTATTAATTACTGTTTGATTATGTGACATAATCTGGGAAGTTATTCAAATTTCAGTAAAAAATAGCAATCATACTATGCATAACTTAAGCTTTTTGAAAAAAAATGGTTGCACTTATTTTCTTAGTTGTATTGAAAGGATATATTTGTTAAATACTACACTAATGAAATGGTCCAAGCTACTGTATAAATGGTTTCCAGAGTCAGCGTTTGATTCCCAAACTTTGTACTTTGAGAGAACCAAAACAGCTGCGGGGAGATGGAGCTCTGGTCTACATCAGTGAGTCAGAGGCATCAGAGCCTCCAGTTTTAGACCTCATGTCATTCCCATTTAATATTTTCATTATAGTGATTACACACACAGAACTCTTTTATTTAACTCGTGTCATTGTTGTAGCAAATTTAACTCTCTTGCCTGGGGGAATTAACTGGGTGATGTTAACCTTTGCTGTGATAAAGATAAATCCCCAACTTTTTCATAAGGACACCACCATCCCGAAATAGAATAAACTGTTTTATCATGCTTCAGTGGAGCCAAAATAGTAAATCAGTATTGCAGTTAGGGCTCTGTGGTACACATCCACTACCTCTTTCTCTCTTCTTACTACACTTTCATATCAGAACTTCCTGCTCATGCACAGGGCACGTCACAGGCTGGTATATCAAATGCTGTGTACTGATTTGGGACCAGTGGAGTCAGGTAGGAAGTTGTAAGATGCTGTGAAACCCTGTATTATGATCTTCATAATCACCTCTTTGCTCACTTTAAGGGAGCCTTGTGTGATGTTGCAAGTGTTTGAATATTAGCAGAGGAATTTCTTTCTTTCACTTGGTGTTTGTGTGTTTCAACCCTGATAAAGGAAGTGAGCCAGCATTATCCAGAACTGTTCCACATTTAGTGATTGTTTTCCTATGCAATAGAGGTTTATGTATAATAAGAGGAGTTGTTAGCTTTTCAGTGAATGGTATCGTAGCAAACAAATGTATTTTCCAGTAGTTACACCTGGCCATTTCTGACCAACAGACATTCAGAGTGAAAAGAATCATATTAGTAAAATGGTAGTAAAGTATACCCATCAGAGCCACTTTTCTTTATCGAAACAACTGTGTAGGTGTAGAAAATATACAAAGTATGGGGTTTCATTGACGTACAAACCTTATGGTGGATTAAATACCTGATAAAAGACTTAAAAATTGGTAACCATATACAGTTAAGTTAAATAAGAAAAGGTTACACGCTTTTAGGCAAGAACATGGAATAAACTTTCATATG
>JAOWBC010001387.1:17587227-17626084 GCA_028566105.1 Hypoplectrus providencianus | reverse complement strand
GGTAACCATATACAGTTAAGTTAAATAAGAAAAGGTTACACGCTTTTAGGCAAGAACATGGAATAAACTTTCATATGACAAAGTCTGTCATGTGCAAATCTGTTCTTCTTGGTCATATCTAGTATTAAAGGAGAAACCCACCCGCAGTCTTCACTTTTACCTCCCATTCATCAGACTTTTCACTCTGCTGCCCTAATTCAGTTTTTTATCCCTTGCTGTAGACTCATGACCAAAAAAAAAGGAAAAAAAAGGGAAAGAATTGTGCATCTCTACTTCCTCTCTCTGGACAAACATGAAGCCACGGTGAAAGATTATAGAGAGAACCTGCGCAAAAGTGATAGCACAAGTGGTGAGGTGCCTCTTATACACCTGCCTGAACAGGTGCAATAAATCACAGCTGTCAATCATGACTTTACACCTGATTTTTTTTTAATTAGTATAAAAAACTCATTCAAACTATCCTATCTGAAAATTAACACTGAACATACATCAGTATTCTAAGAATTGCAGAGAATAATTAAAACCTTAAAAGAGATTTTATTTAATGTGGTGTCATAGGGTTTCCCTTTTTACAAGCTGTCATGCCGTCCATCTTTATTTCTGGTCTACAACAAAGTTTAGAGGAAATGATAACAGCATTTACTGAGGAGACACCAGTGATGTCAAATCACAACAAAGCAGTTTTAGCTTGGACACTAATGGGCTTTTAAGTGAATCATGTTGAAGAATGGCCTTTGGCTCTTGCATTACCAAAAATATTCAAAGTAGCAGGTTTATTATTTGAATTATTTTTGCACCATAATCACTTAAAATGTCTTTGTACCTTTGCCTCTGAACGTTTTGCAAAAACAGCTATTATCAGGTCTTCTACATAAACATAGAGGCTCATTACCGTGGATGCCAACATCACATTGTTTTTCAAACACATAAATCCATTTCACTGCAATTGCAGTTGAGTTATTAGCAGTGTACACGTGAACAAATGGAATTATGGATAACCATTAACTATCCCCACAGTCTTAATCCTATGTGGAGAGCCATCTGACAGGGTGATTTAGATAAATGTATCCATGCATTAGGAATTCTGCTTCTAATTGTGCATTTAAATCATGAGGATGCAGCTGCGTTAGATGCAGTTAATTGCATAATTACCTAAGTTATATGCTGCATGTTAAATACAGGTCAAAATAATGGATGTTATCATATGTGTGATATCTATAATGTAAAATAATTGTCCCTTCTATTGTTTAACTGCTTACAGTGCATTATTTAAAACCCAATCCTGTGCCTGCTGTGTTGAAACCACCGAGGGTGGTCAGGCAGAGGCGTGATTCACTTTCCTCATGACAAAAACAGTGTAACTGGACTGAATAATAAACCTTCCTGTCAAGTTGCACATTACAACAACACCCTTTAAAACCTGCTACGGCTACAGAGGGAAAGGAAGAATGATAGCTTTTGGTAGGAGCATCTGCAGAGCCTGATAAGCTTGGTGTAGGTGGTGTTAGTGAATCAAGACCCTTGACTATCTCCATAAGCCCTGTTGCAGTGGCCGGTTCCTAGATGTGGGTCCGGATAAGCTCTGTCCCGCACATCATTTACAGCTTTCAGGAAAGGATAACCAAAAGGATAAAGAAAGAAAATCAGTTATGATACATGTTCCACGGGTCAGCACACCTTGACAGCGAGACCACAGACCTTCCCCCTTCATTCAGCTGTTTTGTATCCTGCTTTAAAATGTGGCACACAGTGGGAGTCTCTCGGCTCTGCAGCTGCAACATGCCCTCTAGCAGGTGTGATGATACGCCAGTGTAAGACAGGATTTTCACAGACCTCAAATGCTGGTTTGTTGACAGTGTGACACAGGGTAATGTAAGCGGGCCTCGCACGAATCAGCCCTGGGCTTGAATATGAATAACCAGTTTTTGTTTTTGACTAAAGTGACCCATGGCTTTAATTTGTTTCCTTGCATCTTTACAGTGTATGTGTATGTGAGCGTGAGACCGATATGGGATTTTTAAGACTGATATTGGTTGAACAGGTGAAACATTAAATGGTTGCCAGCAGGGCTGCAGAAACAGAAACAGTGAATACAGTGGAATCAGAAAGAATAAAGATCGTTTCCATAAAAATCATGCACGAATGTGACTCAGAAAAATTAAAATGATTAGATCAATTCAACGGCCTGCATTGTGCAGCCCTTGTGTGGTTAAGTTAAGGCTATGTAAGCACTTTAATTACAGTTTCGGGTAATGCGCAAGCTATGGAAAGATCATAACTTTCAAGATTTTGGGTAAAGATTGTGGTTTGGTTAATTATAGAAAAAGTAAACACATCCTGCCTTGCTGTTAAAAATGGATCCTAAAAAGCTAGAGGAACCTCATTAAAGGAAACCAATTAAAAATCCCTTGCTCCACTTTTATCCTCTTTCCCGTTCTTCCCCTGGAATCTGTCCCTGCTGCATGTTTGTATTTGGTTTTCCTCTCTGCAGTGTCTTACTCAGGGACTACAGGTGGTACTGGCATAATGTTGACCACCATTTAGTGATATCGCTGTAAAAATGATCATTACAAATATCAAATTTAAACTTTATAGGCAGCTTTAATCACGTGAATCCAGCATTAATTTAAGATAATCCAGAGGTAAAAAAAAAAAAAGAAGAAAATACTCATTGTGTTTGAGAAAATACAGATCTGCCACTGAATTCACATTTATCCTCGGCCTGCAGCATACATCTGACATTTGAAAAGGTTGAGTGTATATGACAACTCTGAACAAGTTGAAAGAAAGACCTCAAAGTCAAACACGTTTGAAAATGGAAAACAGATAACTGTTTCTTCCACATTGTTTGCTGTTTCCATCATGCCACACAGATTAAAGTAAGGTTTAACTCCTGTCTTCATTGAGATGTTGTTTGAAGTTTGTGCGAGATGGAAAAGTTTATATCTGGAAGAAAAATACGCCTGTTGTTTTCCAATTTCCACTGATGCCTGAGAGTAGCCTGGCTGTATATTGCAACTATATCAGCTGTACCCGCATAGGCAAGTTTGTCATTTTACTGTTCATATTGCTGGTATGAATTTAGTTTCCTCCTATATAGGTGTATTGTTTTTTTTCCCTTTTTAAATCAATGATTTTTTTTTGATAGAGTTGCTCAGTTTATTGTTGGCAGAGAGTTGAATAACAGTACTATTACCTGCCATAAATGGCCTCATTTACAGAGATCAAAAAGTGCATGCTTTGCAGGGTGCAATATCTCCAACGGAATAAGGCTGAACAATTGCTGTGTGTGTGAGCGTGTTGGTGTGCAGAGGCGTGGGTGTGTGCATATGTGTGCTAATGGGAAGCTAAATCACGGTGCCTTGTCTTCATCACAGCTCTGTGGATTACCTCAGCGGATGGTGGTTTTAGAGCAGCCGTTCTTCGGCCCAATGAGACTCTTTAGCTGCACATCGTCTGGTGTTTTTCTCTGCTGCTTTCTATAAGCTCACATTTTAAATATCCGAGAAACATTTGGCCCATTTGTTTGTTATTTTTTTTCGGAAGTAAGCTTTGTTGACAAAACTACTTGGACATCTGCTCAAAGATGAGCAGAGCCTGACTGTAAAAGAGTCCTAACAGCTGTTATTAGTGTTTCATCACAAAGGCATTAATGAATATTCATCTGCATATTTTTACAGCTATTAATAAATTAGAGCAGCAGTCACCATCACCATTACTTTCAGTAATTAGGCTAATGTTCAACATGCATTTCTGCATATTTGGCCTTGTCTTGTTAATGTGAATGTGGAATTTATGACACCTCCATGAATTTTGTCAGAACTGACCATTTTGTTTTGTTCCATATTTGTACAATATAAATATATTAGTGCAGTCAGTATTGTTAACCTTTCAGTGTTGCAGTCATACAAACATAAAAACAGTAACATTTCTTTATTCATTTGACACACAAGCAGACTACAAACCAGAACATTTGGAGAACCAAAACCCTGTCCTGTTGCCTACAGAGTCATTTTTCATCACCTCACCACCCATTGTTGTTTGTTGTCTTTCTTCAGAGGGTCAGGTTTGTTGTAGTGAAACTGTATTTTAGGTCTTAAAGGTTAAAATGATATACCACGGCTGTTGGACTCAGAGCGTCGGGATTGCAGACAGAGACTATAGAACACATAATAGTGCCTCCCAAAATGGAGGGTGAGATCACAACAAAAAAACTTAGGGTGTCATGAGCTGACTAACATAAACAAAAAGGGGAAAACATATCTGCAATACAACCTTAAAAAACCTCACCGTAAAAAATGTTTAAACTCTGAATGAGTCATTCTATAAATGCTAAATTGCTCAGAGCTCACAGACGCATGCAGCCTGTCACCATGAGTATGCTTCTTTTAAGGTGTCAAATCCTGTTATTGTTTAAAAAGGGTTTTTCGAAAAATTAATGAAAGTCGTACTCATAGTTAAATATGCGTCACTTCAATTATTTGGAGTAGACCTGCTCCTAACTACTTTCAGCAGTTTATTAATATCCACATTTTCTAATTGTGCAATAATACATTGTCGGTCAGGGGTAACGCAAAACAAATTGGTTGATATTTTATAAGGTTTGTCAGTTAGGGCAAAATCCATTATAGCTATGCGTAAATGAAACCTGAAGACATAAAGTGATTTGAAAATGTTGTCTTTTTCCTCTCGGTGATATGTAATGTATTAGGTGTCGACCTTAGCTGATCTTCAGGCGAGATAACCTTGTCCACAGTTTCACTGTGTCTGTATATGATTGTTTGTCTGTATCAAGTGATGCAATCATTCAGACAGCTCAGCAACACCTGGAAATGGTGCTCAGTCTGTCTATTCGAGTTTTGGAGAGGGGGAAAAAACCTGTCACACTCCATTTTTTCTGTTAATACAATCGGGTGTGATCGAGAAAGATAGGAAGAACCCATTTTGCCACGCTTGATAAACATGTTAAAACATGCAAATTTGTCAAACGCCCCTGTTAAACTCGAGATTTTCAGCACACGCTCTGCAGCAAAGGATTTTGACTGTGGTGATTCAGCGGGTGAATCATGAAGCCTCTGTAAGGAGTCCTGTTGCAGATCTGATGAAACCAGAGATGGGAGTGAGGGGAGGGGTGGGACGACTTTCTTTGATCTCCATCTACTTGAATGAGCGCTGGCATAAATTGCTGCATCCACTATCAGCAGTGAAAATCAAATAAGATCTACAAAGCATGGGCCTTGTTCAGCTGATGTGCTCCAACCATTGGCAGGGTCCAGTGAGATATCATTAACACCGTTGTAGTGGGAAGAGACAGATAAGACTGACAGATAAGCTGCAGGAATGAGATAGCTGATTGTTTATGTCCTTCTTGTCCTTTTATTTTGTCTTTTTCAACTCTGCATGGTGGCAATCAGAGGTCTGTGCGTGCATATTTAACAGGGTGATAATGGCAAATAATAGATAACATTAACATACAGGCAGCAGGCTTTGTAGATCACCAGATTTGGCAGCGATTTTAACTGCATCACTGTCCATCTATCACCGTAAAACATTACCATACGCTTTAAAGATTGTTGGCTGATACACACTAGCCTGGAGCAAATGTACACAGTCGCAGATGTATTATTTTCAGAGCAAACAGGAATTTTCCTATGAGAAATCTACAATGTGGGCTGCCAGTTTTTTTTTTTGTAAAGACGCAGCACAATCAATCTCAACCATCCCCTTTCCCTGATGATGAGATCACAATCCATCTCGCTGAAATTTGGTTTGGGATTTTCCGCCTACCCTTTTATATTCTGCACATCAATAAGAAAATGTTGCAGGCTGCAAGTATTTATTCAGTGCAAACTTCATGACGAGGGAGGAATGCTGTTCTCCAATGAAACATGTCACTCTAGATATCTTGAGCATTCAAGGAACCTCTGAAAGACTAAAATGCCTTTTTTTGTTCATTGCTACTGGATCTCAGAGAAATTACCTGACTTTTCCCTTGGTTGAACTAAATACAAGTTAACCAATAAGAAAATATCTTTGATTCCATCAGGGTCGTGTCTCTGTTTGGACCTCTTGGTTTGAACATAATAAAGCTCTTTAACTGCAGTATAACGACTGCTGACCTGTGTATTTTTAACTGTTCAGCATTATTACCTCGCCACGACAGCACGGCAAGGATTTTATCAATGTGAGCAGGTCCTTGATGTGGCTCAACAACATTTCGGCAACAAGTGAACGACGTCTGTGTTCTGCCGGTTGTGGAGACAGTTCCACAGTGTCTGGTCCTGCATTGAAATTCCAGCCCTGTAAAAGACACAAACGTGGAGTGGAAAGATAACAAGCACACTCCTAATCTCCCTAAATGTGTTTGAGGCAGGTGTTTCCTGTAAAATGAGGACAACACGACCAGATCAAAGCCCCATTGCTTCATAAATTCTGTCATCTCATTCTGCATTCAGAGTGAAATGACCTAAAAGCTATTTGCTGTTTAGAAAAAAAAAATACAAATACAGATGTGTTTGCAATTCACTGCTGGAGTCAGTACTGACACTGATGAGGTCATGGGTTTCATTTTAGATGAGGGCTGATGGGATATCTGCACCAAACATTTACCACTATCCTCATTCTGGTTGTTGAAATATGACCGTTGTTTTTAATGTTTTGAAATGTGATCACATTGCTGTTTTAAATGTGAGGATCACAGTTTGAAATGCTTAATTACCGTTGTTAACTAAGGACTGAGCTGTAAACTACAACTGTAATATCATGAAATGCATCAGTGCCAGCGTTAAAAAATTGTAATTGTAAATGTAAAAAATGGTATTTTTTGGTTTCAGAATGAACTGAACCTCGCTAGGCTGATATGTAGTTATGTTTAGGTAAAAATAACAACTGTCCTAACAGCTGCTCTGTGGTTATCATACAGTGTTATTTACTGTATTGTAAAATACTTCTTTAGAGGATGTTTTACACATACTTAACTAAAAAAAATACTTTAAATGTATACATTCATTCATACAAAACAGTTTATAGTCAAACTGTCAAAGTGTCTTCCCCCTCCAGTCATTATAATCGAGTGGTTACCACCTAACAACAGATATTACTCTGAGTTATAGTCTGTATAAAGGAATCAAAATTACCTGAGTGTATTTGTTGGTATAAGTATAACCAGGGAATTACATCAACCTGACTAGATGAGATTAATGGATAATACAGTGAGGCATCTATAAACATTTAGAGCTGGAAGAGCAAAAGTTACTCTCAAGAAGTCATCCTTGCCATGAGAAAGGTCAACCACTAAATAAATGTGATGTTAAAAGAAGTCCCTCTAAATTGTTTCTATCTGAAGATACAGGGGCACCATGGAAACAAAATTGAGTGTGTTGTTTTCAGTGGGTGACACCTTAATCTGCAGCAACCACAAATCTTCTATTTTTGGGAGAAATGGAGGGCTCTTTTTGCACAGGTTTCCCTGCTGGCTGTTCAACATGAGGCATTTGTGTGTCTCTACTGTCTAGACTGGATATAACATCTTTGATCAAATAAAAGAGGGAAAAGATGTGATTCTTAGATTCCTCAGGCCCATTTAAACCCTGAATTACTGTCACAAAGACTAGAGTCATATGGGGAGTATTTTTGAGATTTTCCAACTAATATCATTGCGGGTTCTTTTTGGCTTTCGATGACTGAGTGGAGAACAGAAGAAAACAAGGTTTTAAACTCATATTTGTATGGTCATATTATTTAACCCAAGAAAAATGAGTTTCCTACGCTGATGCTGTGCAGCTTCGCGTTCAAAAAGTTAGTCTTTATTTAGGCCCTTTTTGTATCCCAGAAAACAAATATGAGACAATGGCTTTTATTCAAAAGAGTCCAACATTATCCCATGGATATATAACATTGTGCCTTTCAAATACTGCCTCTGTAATGAGAAATATATTTGATTTCACACAGCAAAAATGACTCTGGTGTCGAGAGGAAATGCAGGCACAACATGCTGCTTTTTCCCCAGCAAACAAAATTCAATCAGTTCCTCTTTGCATTACACAATTGGTTGGTATCCCGAAAGCAAACAGTTGTGTTGCTCTGTTTTGTTTTGTGGAGGCAATGCTGATGGCGATCGTATTTAAAATTCAGGTCTTATCCCAGCAGACAGCATCTGAAATGGGTGACCATATGATCCTGTCTGCACTGATTACCTGCAGCACTGTTAAGTGATTACTTTGGCTAATATGTCGTGTAAAGAGAAGAGTGTCATATCTGCAGCAGAGTCATCTCTATCGCCCCTGATGGAGATATCAACACAGCTGTCGGTTTTTACGGCTCGTGTTGCGGGTATCAGGGCTTATTTGTGCCTTGTTTATGAAGCTGTAAACTGATTTGACAGGAGGCAAGAGGAGTGTATCTGCCTTTGTCATTTTGACTCAGTGTGTGTAAGTTTGCTAGTGTGTGTGCAAGCAGTGTGCAGAATTATGTATGAGTGTAACAGTCACTGGTCATGGGATCACAGGATTAAATGCTGTTATCGATCGCTGATTTGACACCACTTATTTTTTGTCTGTTTATGGAATCAGCTTTTGGAGTGTCTGCAGAATCTTTTGACTGATTTCCATTAGCAACGCATGCAGGAAGCAGCAAGCACCGAACAGGTGAATAGGATATTTTTATTGACAATTTCTTCCATAAAACATGTTGAAACCATTCTAGAAATAAATGCAGCTATAATTGATTTGTATGCACATTTAACCAGCTGTGCTGCATGCAGAACATTAATAGGACAGATGTTTTCAATAATGGCTAAAAAGCATCTATAATTCAGTGGTTTTCTTTTTTTTTTTTAATTATTCGCAAAATTATAGAGACAAATTGCTGGTTAAGGTTGCATAAATAGTCCAATCACAGCTGACTCCCATCTCAGCTGGAAATCCATTCAGGTGTTGAATAACTTTCAATTTCATAATCATGTATTAGAAGGGGAACAAAAGGTACAGCGGTGCTGAGAAAATTTGGGCACATAAATTAGACTAAATCTAGTTTTATTAAACCTTTTGACTTGTTGCATTTGTGATCGTGTGTCTTGTGTGTTCTGTGTGTAGGTGTGCAAACTAATTTGCTGGGCGATTTCGGGTATTTTTCTTTTTAATTAATTTTTCAAAGATTTATTCCTGTATTAGTACATTGTAATGAGATCATGTGTCAGTCTATTGTGTAACTGGCAGTGGGTTGTTAAAATACCTTTGGCCAAGTGCATTTCTTATTATAAAAAATAAACAATATGTATTAAAAGTAAATAAAGACAAAGTAACAGATTTGAATCAACTTAACTAAAATTCTCAAAAAGCGTTTTAGTATTTGTATCATGATTCCTTTGAGCTAACTAATTAATCCTGATATTGAACTCTCTCAGTCACCTCTTAATCACAGACGAGCACCTCAGTCCATGAAAGGAGAGCATTTCAAAGCCTTTTGCAGATGCAGTAAACAGGCCTCACATAACAGTCTGAGTGTTTTGTATTTTGCCTCAAATGTTATATCTATTAACGATGAAAGATGGCTATTTGTATTCAAGTGAAATGAATAGCGTCTGCTACCCTTTTGCAAGCTGCCGCTGTGCTCTGTTCCATTATAACAAATATACAAACACCAACTTTAAATTAAATTAATGCTAAAGCTTCATTTCTTGGTGTTTGTGTGCTGCATAAAGCATCTGAATCTCCTCATCTATGGGAAATATTCAAAATGGGTGAACTGAGGTGACAGCTTAGCCAGCTTGTTTACCAGACAGATGGAAATGCTGTTTTCTATTTATGCCGGGCATGACACACCAACCCCCCGAAGCAACGTACAGAGTGGGAGCGGGAGGGGGCAGAGGAAGCGCAGTTGTTTGACAGTGATTATTCTGTCTTAAGTAGAGGGGTGTTAGCATTAGAACAGTTTCACTGCAGCTGTTTAGGCCCCTCGCTCTCTCTCTGGCTCACACACAACTACACTGTCCTTAGTTATGGGGGGGAAGTCCTGACACGCACAGAATCCCTTTTGACAAATTGAGGCCACTGGGAAATAAAATTGCAGTGGTGGGTACAGAGCTATGACACACTGCTGCGAACCAAGTGCCTGACTGTTAACAGTTTTTGTGACCTCAGACTCGAGTCCACTCTCGCGTCCATTCAGCGTGTCCCCTCTCCCCACTTCATCCCTGCCCTGCCTCCCTCCAGGCCCTGGGATTAGGATCGTTGTGAGTCAAGGAGCTCCTCCAGACCTGCCAGAGTTTTTTCACAAATTGACATCCGGACCCTGCCAGGGAGCGTGAGGTTGAGGCTGCCAACTTTTAACTGATACATGGCACTGTGATAATCGGCCCTGACAGCTCATTGTGAATCAGGGAAAACTTGCATTTGAAATCATGCCCATGTACAGTAATTACAGCCAGAGCAGCCAGTGTGTGACACATGTGCCTCATGGGCAGCAGGCAGATGACCGTCCTCCAGTTTCTGAAAGCTGTTTAAGGCCCTGGTGGTGCTGGTGAGCATCTGCTTTTCTAAAGTCTCCTTGAGCAAAGAAATTAAGCTCCGACCCTGCAGCCTGGGCTTACCGTGGAGCAAAGACAGAACTTCAAAAAAAAAAATAATGTAGCCATGAATTAGTTTTTCTCTTTTTACCTAAATGAAATCCATTTGTCAAGTGCAGCTGTGATTTTCAGTTAGAAACAGGTGCGGTCGACCCTGGGAGGTGCAGCAGGAAAGCAGGCTGATCGTGTCCCAACATAAGCTGAATATAAATGTATACCAGTGAGCTGAATCAAGCTGGGCTTGATTCAGCTTTCAAATTGCTCTCTTGTATCAACACAATTACACAGCATTAACGTTTCCAGGGAAGAATTTGATAAGTGTACAGTGTGCGTGGGAGGTGGTTGCATGTCGCCTCTGTGTGAGCAGCAGTGGGAGGCCTGGTCCTTCAGCTTTAAGTGGAAGGTTATAGTGAGGAAACTGGTGTGCAAATGCTGCACACATTCACCGTGGTAGCCTGTGGGGCCTGACAGTCTGGTGTTGCCTCTGGTAGGGTGAAAAGTTGTGATGGTTCATGGGGCCGACAGCTGGGAATAAAAATTTCAGAAAAAAGAGAAAGAGATGGATGTTGATGATAAAAGTGCAGGGGCGGTGGAGCACTTTTTGCTGGGGGCAGAAGAGTCTTTTTTCAGGGGATTTGACACTGTGCACCCATCTGCTTATACAGACTTTCACCCCACAACTCATGAGGAAGAAAAAATAATGTAACTCAATAACAAAGCCTTTATTGTTTCCCCTCACTGACCGTGATATCTACCGCAGAGCTTTAAAGACAGAAAAAAGAAGTGAGACTTGTTTCATGAAGCGTCTTGGGGCAGAAAAGGCTAAAGCACTTTTTTTTCTTTTTAAAGGAAAATGAATTCCTCAGTGGATTGTCAGACTGAACACATAGCTGTGAAATCCTCCTTTTGATCAGTGGACTTCATTTCTTTTGGGCCAGTAAATAATTAAAACAGTATTTTTGTTTTAAGCAGTGTTATATGGGTTAGAATGGCAGGGCTGGTGATCACATAGCTGCTGTAGGCCAAGATTATTTTATGGTGTTATATTCATGTGTCAAATTGCATTTTCGGCCTGTGATATTGATTTCGTGTGGAGCTTAAGATGACTGGCAGATGGCCATGTTCTCATCATTCTCTCTGATTCTGAGGCAAACACTGAGTCAGTGTGTTACCGTCCATTATTTGTTATCTTATACATGGAGAGAGGTTGTTGACACCATCATAGCCCAAGAAAGTGACATCATACAGAGACGCAGTCATATGTGTGCAGTTACTGACATTTACATTGCCCTATAGACTCATCCCTGTAGCAGGCTGATGTAAACAAGCTGCCATTACTGCAGTCTCAACTCACTTTTCTATCCATACAATCACACTGTTCTATAAGGAGCATTTTATATTTAATAACTTAGAATGATATTTCTGCTGCTGCAGCTCCATCAATCTAAATACAAACAGAAGGCAGAGTTTGATGACATTCTGGAGCAGCTTGGGATCATGGGAGTTATTGTTTGTATTGAGTGTGTGTGTGTGTGTGTATGTGACATGGATGCAGCCTCAGTGGTATGCACTCTACCAGTGATACTTTTTTAAGCCAATATCATGACTTCAGCATTGCTTTCCTAACTTTGTCAAAAGAAATTTTAACTAGTAATAAAAAATATATACATTTCCAAAAAATTTATTTATTATTCAAATTAAACCTGATTCATAAAATGTACAGTTGCTCTGTAAAGCATAAACCAAAACGAAAGAAATCGAATTCATAATTCAGTGTATCTTTAAAAAAACAAAAGTCTCAACATAAATAAACTGTCTTTAAAAGCTTCAGTAGAAAATGACAGATCATAAAAGTGGCTGATATTTGCTGCACACCACATTCACATCAAGAGTGCAGAAGTGTAGGCAAACGTGTTAAGTGTGTTCGTCCCCCCCTTAAAGCTTGTATCACAACTTAACACTTGTATTTTGAGACTGAATAACTTTCACATTCACATGGGCTAATATGTCTGCTGGAGGGGGGCGGATGCGACGGTGATTAACCCAAACATCTGTGCTTTCACGTCAGCGAAAATCTGCTAATTCAGATGAACCACAGTCATGGCAGCATTCCAAGACAGCAACGACACACAAACTTGTCTATAGTACAAGAGTAAGTTAATCCATTATTGCCTGTAATTAAAGCCTTGTTTTCTGATGTCTTTCCTTTACAACTCCTCTTCATGACAACACTGGAATAAATACTAACAGCAGACACCACACCTGTTCAGATTTCCAGCTGCTCTGTGATCTATTAGCAAGCCACGGGCTCTGTTAGATATTGAGTCGTCTAGAAAAAAAGCAAACAAAAAAACCAACAACAAAACAATGGCATTATTGTAGCATTTAGCATCATTATAGGCAGATTGCCTCCTCTGATACCCAGTAGAAAAGTAACCTTGTTTGCGTAAATTACAGGCCACTGTGAGATGCATTAGACACCTGTTGAGTTGTTTTCAGTTGTTTGTTCGTCGTCAGTCCACGGTGAAGCACAAACCGTCGCTTTAACAATAACAGCCCATCCAGAGAAGGAAGCGGCGGGCTCTCGTGTTGCCTGCCGGTCTTATCCTCACTCTCACACTAAATTGGTAAACATGACTCTGCTATGTGCGGTTCACTGATGTCACATTTAATTGTTTCCTGTTACTAACAGTTACATCACGTTAGAAACTGCTCGTGTATGAAACGGCGGCTCTAAACCTATTTTCTGCCAGAAAACAGTGCATTTCTCAGAATCCTCCTCTGCGTGGGTGGTGAACCGAGCAAAACACTTAGGGGAATACTTTGCTGTCATCAGACTCCACACAGGTTTACCCTCCTCACCACAGAGCATGTGCCTCTGCTGTTATCAGCTGTAAAGATCTTGACATGCAGACAACGATATGGATTATAGACAGTACGATCTCAGCGCAAACAAGCTGAAATGTTACTCATGATTGAAATGTTTATGTAGCTGCTTTATGTCATTTGCTATTCAGGAAGTTATTTAGTCAGTTTATCACAAATGTTTTTTCCACCAGCTCTAGCAAAAAGCGATATTTTTATTTAGGCTTTAAAATAAAGAGGTTCAGTTCTCCAATAAATCAAATGAAGGGAGAGTCTGGAAGAAGTAAACATTATTTGGTATTGCAGGTTTTTTTTTTGGTTTCTTTGTTTTTAATAATCTTACAGGCCTTCAGGTGTATATTTTTTGAGCCCTCGATGGAATCAAAATGTTAGAAACCAATGATTGGAGTCTATCCAATATCACAAAATAGTTAAACACACCCCTCACGATTTACCTGAGCCCAAAGTGACATCTTCAAATTGCTTTTTTATCCACTCAGTAGTACAAAACCAGAATATATTTACTCTACACTGATATTAAACAAAAGAACCCAGGACTGTGTCAATACTTGGAAATTGTATTTATTAATTTAACCTTTTTTAAACTTTGAAAAACTGCCTTGGTGAATTTTTTTTTTACTTAGATATATTAAACTAAAAAAACAAAGACAAAAGATAAATATAGATTGATGGTTATTAGATGTTATTAGGTAAAAATAAGATTAAATTAAAAATGAGATGAATAAAAAAATAATTATGTATTTAACAATATCAGTTAAAGAACTAGAATATGGAAAACTAAACATATGTCACATAAACAGTTTTTCTTTTTTGCAAACTAAATTGACTAATTCCAGATAGAAACGTGACAAAAGAGAGCAGAAAAAAAAGGATAAATATGAAAACAAGTTTGGACACATTAATTAACAAGTCATGTTTGTTTTATTTCCATAATCATTGACACACAAAATCAGAATTTTAAATAAATTTGATATCTCATAAACAGAACGTCTTGATCTCTAGACTGTGGGGAAAGCTTCAGGAACAGAAAACACAGAAAACCACTTTTTCACTGTCGCTTCAGGCCAACGTCTGATTATGTGATGTCGAAATGGCAGCAGGGAAAGCAGGAGTCTCTGGTGTGCAGGGTTCTCTCAGGACATCCTTATCATCTATTCTTTCATTTGTCCAAGGCGAAGTTTGAGACCCTGAAATTCAAGGGATTAATGTCTGCAGCGATAACAGTCAGGATGTGCTGTTGGACTTGAAGCAGCAATCCACAGGACTGCCGAACCATGACGCCCTTGCAAAGCATTTCATTTATATTTTAGGGATGAAATAAAAGGAAATAACTACATCAAATGAATGATAAATGAAAGTACAAGGATAGTAAAAAAAAAAAAAAAAAAAAAAATACAGTCAGGGTAATTTTAAATGCTGGCTCGGTAGGTAAAATAAAAACTGGGAGCAGAGGCACAAGGAATTCGTAGCTCATCCTCTCTGCAGAAGCCGAGCCACTTGCTTCATCAAAGAGGGGGTCATGCCGCCCTCATCACCACCAGGTGGGTTTCATCGAGCTGTCATCCTCGGCTGCCGAGAGCTGTTTGTGTGTGTCGGGAGCTCTCCGGAGAGCTGAGTTCCTCCTCGCTGGCTGGTCACTGGAGATTACAGTAGAAATGTACCTTACGTGTTTTCAGCATGCTCTCCTACAGCATGCAGATGTTGCAGGGTTTCATTTCCTGTGTTGGTTGAGGTATGGTTTCAGTTAAACTTCACTATGAGGAGTTCATTATTAGAAACGCATATCTCTGTTATCATTTATTTTGTGCAGTCCAGGGAATATCTGTCAAAAATGGTGCTGCTTTGTTCATTTTAAGTATCTGGGTTTTTTTTTTTTGCAAATGAACCCTTTCAGTCAGGATTTATCATTGAGAATATGATCTCTTTTAAAACAGATTCCCCATTTGGAATTTATTTTATACAAACAACACTAATCACACATTCAGGCAAGGTATTGATGGAACATTATTTTGTCAAAAGAATGAAACACTTGAGTGATTCTTACTGGATGAAATTACCAAGTCAAGGCAGTTTTATTTTAATAGCCCCATTCAAACAGAAGCAATTCAGTGTGATTTACATAAGGCAAATAATGCATTAGGGATCTTATTTCCATACATACATTTAAATACCTAAAAAGCAGACAAATCAAATTGGATGAGATAAAAATGAATTTGAAAAAGTAAATATGAGTTTAGCAGAGCGTTTATATGTCAAAGGCAAGAGAGGTGCTGACTTTGAATGCAGACTGGTTGCCTGTGCATGGCTCTCATCAGAGTGCCATCATTACTATAAACCTAAATATAGTGGGCAAAGTGAACTGTGATAACCTGAGGGGTAACCAGCAGTTGGATGAGACAAAATGGTTTCTCTATGGTTGTCTGTGAAAAAAAAACCCCATAGTAATGTTGCCCTCAATGTTCAGGAACAGTAAAGTGACATTTCAAGCTATTAAAATCTAGCAACTCATTGACCCAGTCATTTTGTCTGGAGCTAATGATCAAAGTAGCGTCCTTCTCATCTCAATTAAGAGTTGCATGTGTATATTATCAGTGGAATTATATAACTGTGCTTGAGAAGTGCCAGTTAAAGAAGTTACTTTAATCAGGTGCTGGCAGGACGATTTCTGACTTGCTGAATGAAAGAAACACAGAACATTACTGATCTTGAGACGATGAGCTTCTCTACCTTCAAGGCGTTTGTTTGCTGGTCATTCCAGTACTGTGTACATAGTGCTGTAAGCTAGTTTTCCCCCTCAGAGGTGGTGTGAGGAACTCGTACAGCCAACTTATTCTGCACTCTGCTGTCATGCTTGCTCATTTTGACCTGGAGTTAGCTTAACTGTCAAATATCTCTGCAACTGAGGGGGAAAAGGTCTTCCATAAAGTGAAATGCAGGTGCGCTGATGCTTTCCAGGTATCAGCGACTACCACCTGACCTTTTCTTATACCTCATAGAGATGAGAGAGTTTGAGCGATGGTAAAAATGGCACAAGGGTAATTGATGTCTAATGGCTCAGGCGTGACGCACACATGATCTCTCCATCCAGTGTTGATCCAGCTTTTCATAAAAGAGGTGGGCGATCTCGCCTGCAGCAAATAACAACTCCAACGTAATAAAAATGAGTTCCCTTTTATAGGAAAAAAAAAAACATTTTTCTCCAGGGAAACACACACACACACACACACACACACACACACACACACACATACTTCTGCTATGATATATGTTTAGTCAAGTTAAATTTATTTATCTGGATTACAGAAAAGCACTGCCCCATTTTTTTTTTTTTAAATGAAACTTTGTGGAAGGTTGAAGCATAGACAAAGAAAGAAACCGTTACATTCTGGACCAAATCCAATTCACAGGCTGAATACACAGGTTATATTTTTCCATTGGAGCATGGAGACTGTATATTTTATGGACATATTGTAAAGAAAAGCAGAAGAGAGAGCACATAGAAAAGAAAGCAGGCAGTCTGCTTAAAAAATATAGATTTCTTGGCTCAGAAACACTGCTAATGGAAATTTTATGCTGCCATTGGACCCTTAACAGAAGAGGAATAAATTCATGGCCATGGTGCTGTGTAAGGAATGAATGGTGGACTGATGATTAAAGCAATTAGTGCCATTTAATTTAATTGTCCACATATTCCTATTTAATAGCCCTGCTTGTGCATTTCAATCTGCCGGTTCTAAGAAAAAGAGTAGAATACAAACTGGGAATGTCAGCAGAGCCTTGTATTAATTGATAGCGTTGACATTGCAGTGCATTTTCCATAACAAGGATTTAACTCTTTAACTAAGAATGATAATGTGAAAACAGCTTACCTTGAATATGTCAGAGACTTAATAGATACTGTAGGTAATGAGACACTTGCGATCCACAAATGAACTGCTCAGGCTGTGGTCACTTTTCAAACTGAGTTCACACAGAAATCCTCTTTCAATGTGTGGCTCATGTGAAAAAAAAATAAAAATCCTCAAAGCAAAAATATGGTCTTCATGTGACTTTTACCATACCAGGGAAGTACTAAATAATATGTTATTTCCGCTCATTTGTATCCCTCATTTGAATGCCGCAAAGTGCAGTCATTAAAAGCTAACCTGTCAAGTTTTCATACCGGAGTGTGTGCCTGTGTGTGTGTGCGTGTGTGTGTCTGGCTGCGCTTCTGACTGCACAATAAATTCTGCACAGTTCACGAGGAAGCATTTGGCAAGAGGCAGTGGCTTATTTCTCCGATCCACCGGGGCTATAATTGTGATAATACCACAGTGACATCATTTGATAAACTAAACTGCATCATTATAACAACTGTGTGTGCAGACTTGTTTTGTTTATGGGATCTCCTCCACGGTACGCTGAAACAATGAAGACAGCGGTGCAGCAATGCACCGAGGTTCATCTCGACTAATCACGCTGCCAGGATTGCTGATTATATCCGCAATAATCAATGTGACATCCTAAATAGGACGAAAGAGCAAATGAAAAAAATAAATTCACGTAATCTATGAGGGATTTTTACCCATAACATCCTCACCGAATGATCATATGAGAGATTTCTATCTACGAAGGCTTATAATTACATTTTTAAGCAGCAGTAAATCAGGTGTGTCCATGTTTGTGGTTGCGGCTTCTTATTGGAAAGAGATCAGGCTGAAATATTGGTATTGCTGCTCTGGGCTGAGAAGATGCTTGTTTCAGCATGTTGTGCATGTCACCCTTCCTACCACAACCCCAATCAATGCTGCCTTGACAAATCTCCCCTAGAGTGGGAATCATATTTTCAAGCGCTTGAAGGGCATTTGCTCACCCTGGCCCTCGCAGTGACCCAGCTCCGAAACACATTTACAACCTTTTCACACCGCACGGCACATTTAATCCACTCTGTATTCACAGACTGACTCGGAGGGGTCGTACATCTCTGCGCTTCATTCCATCTGTCATGTGTTTTACTAATCGAATGTGTGTGTGTGTGTGTGTGTGTGTGTGTGTGTGTGTGTGTATGTACTGTATATGTGTGTATGTATTATATATACACATGGAAGTGTGAATGCCAGGGGCAAACAGTTCGAACATTTTAGTAATATCCTGTTATTGATATGTTTGTTACATCAATAAGATACATGTTTTTGTACATACACACATACAGTCGTATGTCCCTACGAGTGTAGCATAGTTAAGGCCAGGATATAATATAACATACATAAGCCACTCAATAGTATAGGGGTTAGCGCTGGTTTGATTCCATGTGCAGTTTGCATGTTATATGTGTGTTGGTGTGGGTTCAAAAACAGTCCAAAAAAATGCAGCTTAGGTTCACGCAGGTTTTTGAGTGGTTAAATATTTTAAATTAACAAAGTATAAACACATAAAGAAGGAACCAAGCATGACGATGGCTGTTTGTCTTTAAAAAGGGCTTGCATGGATGCAGTTTTTTTTTTATTGATCAAGAATTTTTTTTTTCTTTGTTATGGTGAAGGGACTGCACTTGCATAGTGCTTGTGAAAATTTCTGATTGTACAGAGAAAAAACAAAGAAAATCAGTCATCATCAGAGAACTCTCTAACCTCAACATATTTGCTGATCTAAATTAATATTTAGCAGAACATACAGACAAATACAGTCAGATTATCTTTTATCTTATAGTCACTGGCAAAGAGGAATATATTTTTTTTTCCTGCGAGTTTTAGCGGGCACTTGAACACCACAGACAGACTTCGTTCAACCATTCATACACACATTCATACTAGTGGCTATCATCGGGAGTTCACACACGGATGAGCGCGGCATCCAGAGCAATTTGAGTTCCAGTATCTTTCCCAAGTACTTCGACATGTTGGCTGCCATAATCCAACCGCCGACCTTCCAATCAACGGACAACAGCTCTTCCAGCTGAAGCGCTGGCTGCAGGGAATATCTGTAGACTGCAGCATGGAAGGAGACCTATGATCAGCATTTCCAGGCCGTGCTGCAGTGACACAGGGTCAGCTGAGAAAGACTTAGCAGTAATGTAAGCAGCGGATGTAGCAGTGCAGTGTGTTTAGGGTTTAGGCTTTGTCCACGAATCATTGCGACAACACCGAAGTGAAGAGTTGACCTTGGTTTAGACACACTTTGGTTATATCAGTCAGCATTTTACTGTGACTCACTGTCTAAAATGAACCTAAATGGAATTGTCCAATTTTTTGAGGAAAAATAACCACATTACCAATTCATGAAATAGTGGATAGATTCATCAAAGGAGCATCTCAATTAACAACTGTTTGTACTTCCAGCTCAACACTTTTAATTCGACCTACAATAAATAACAAAAGCTTAGTGATGTTACGATTTAATAGCAGTGTTAACCCCCGTGCTGTGATTTGTTATTCTCATTTAGGAAGGCAGTGCTTTGCAAGTCAGAAAGTAAAAGCATTTAAAAATGCCTGTTGTTGTTCAAGCTGAAGAAAGTAAAGTCTCTCTAAGTAGTTTGTGATGAGGATGCAGTTGGATTTACGGAGGAGTGATTTGTAAGTCATTGGACAAAGAATAAATATTTTCCTCTGCCCTCATGGCGTTGGATTTTCTTACAAATGAGCACAAACATCCTGCTTGAGCCGGAGCCATTTTCAGAAGCCTACAGACCTAAAAACACGGCAGCATGTCTCCTCACATTTCCTATATTTTGACAGTTACTACTGACTTTTCACTGCTCACTCTGTGCACATGAGTGCGCCTGATATGCGGGCATATAAGTGAATTTTTTAAAGCCTTTCACCCATGATGATTATTCGGCTATGTGAGCCAGTTTTGATGTTCAAATGTTTTCTTCCTGTTGGCGAGCTTGCCTTCCCATATCGTCTTTGGCACATGCTAACCTTTGACATGAGAATAACTAGATGTCAAGTGAAAATACACATGAAGGGCCTTTGAGGTGGAAAGTGGAAAGTCATCCACTCAAACTCTCTTGTTCCTAATCCTGTTTCAGATGCAGCACTGATGTATGTTCCCTGACATGAAATATCTGCCTACACAAACATTTTTTTTAAAAATATTTTATCTAACAGAAGAACAGGTTACAAATGAACCTCACAACATTCTCAGTTATGCAATCTGCCATGTTGTCCTCTCGGTTTGTGTTTCAGTTAATTTCAAAAAGAAATCTAGTAAATCTGATTTCACAAAATGTGTGACTGACAGATGCATGTTTTTGTTTCTTTTTGTGCTACAAGCTGTCTATTTATATGCCCAACAAACGTGAAACGTTACAAACAAATATGCCAATCCCAGTTTGTGATTAGTAAAGGAGCTGACATGGGGTCACCAGAAAGCACTCTAGCAAAACAGATATGAGTCAATTAAAGATAAATCTTACAAGCAGAAACAAATAAAGATTAAGGAGAAAATACCACAAATACGACTGCCAGATAATCTTCTGTCTTCCAGCCACGGATGAAGATGAATATATTCTTTTCCGGCCTGACAATAACCAGCCGGTAATATATGCCTGAGAAGAGACATGGTGTTCTCCAGAAATCTAAATGAAATGAAATATTGCAGGAAAAACCAACACTGTGCTGATGAGGTGCTACCAAAGTGAATATAACAGTGTTCCATTTAATCCAGGGCTGATGCATGTCCCTACCAGCTGGGGAGTTAATAGCATAATTTGAATTTCGCTGTGTGATCTCCTATCACAATCCCCAAAAGGTCAAAAAGGGAAAAAAATGTCTTACATGGGGCTGCTGGAGACAGCCTTATCTTTAAGTCGCCTTGGTTCTATATATTATAACATGTAAATTAAATTACTGCTACACCGTAACCCGCACTTTTTGAGAGTAATTGAGATTAAGACCTTCCTCTAAAGGAGAGCAGATATACCCTGACAGTGGAGCCCTGCGTAGGCGCTCTGGAGTGCCGCAGTGACCGTTTTGAGAAATACATAAAGCAACGACAGTGACCTGACTAAGGAGACGAGTCTCCCCTCAGAAACCATATCAGTCTTTTAGACAGGCAGAAAAATACGGCCCATAATTCCGTTTTAGACTGTCCTCCACCATGCGTAGTATGCGTTCTGCCAGTTGAGCCACTGGGGAAGCCTTATTTCTGAATAAGGCTAGTTATAGCTAATTCAGTTTTCTAGCTAGCATTTACATTCATAAACTGTCTCTTGTAACACCTTAACATAATGTTTTTTCCACTGAACCCAGATCAGTAATTTTGGAGCCTAAATTAAACAAATTTTTTTTCAACCACAAACCTTCCGTTTTGTTGTAAATATGTTGTCCTCTGAACTACATCACTCCTGCATTTATTATTATTATTTTTTTTTTACTATTTTTATTTTATTTTTTTCTTAATGGAGGAAGTAATAATAGTAGTAATAGTAATAATAATAAATATAAGTAATTAGTAATATTAATAAAGGAATTTTTTCCCCCCCTAAATCTAGATCAGTAGTTTTGTAGCCTTAATTCAATAATATAACAACATGTGTGCTAACTACGAACCACAAAACACTCATATGGGTCATATTGTCAAACACTTGAATGGGTATTTTTGCTGGTATTGCCCAACAACCTATTCTGTCTTTTAGGTTCAGAGATCTTGTTGGAGCACAGGGCAGTGCAAGAGGGGGATGAAAATAAAAGCTTAAACCCGACAACAAAACTCTAGTTTCCTCCTGAAAATGATGGTGCAGCTGCAGGCAAATGAAAACACTGAGGCTGCCAACCACACTCTTAAACTTTCAAGGTGATACCTGATTCTTTGTATCAGCAGGAAACTGTTGCCAAGGGAACAGAATTACTTGACTGTTGATAAAGAATGTCAGGCAATCAAGAGGGAGCTGGAGGCGCTGAAGCACGCTCTGATAGGGCGGCACCTCCACCTCTTCTCTGAACAAGGATGTGGGGAACCTGACAATCCATCAGCTCCACCGTGGATACTGGTCCGATTCACTATGATCAGCGCGGCCCACTGTTGTGTAAATGTCTTTATCCAAGCACGACTGCTGCAGTAGAAGCGATGTAAAGCAAAAGGCATTAATAATGACAGTCATTACCTGACAAAAATAGACCTCAGAAGGTCATCTGCGAGGCAGAGCCAGTTTTACAGAGAGGCAGCTCGCAAATATCACTGTATCATTCTCTGAAGACTTGAGCTGAATAGCACGTTAAACCAAAGATCTATAGCTTGACATTTTTCCGTCTCCCTTTCTACAGTCTTGTTGGCTGCATAGTTTCAGGGGAGGCCTGTCAAATCTGCACACACACACACACGCACGTACGCACGCACGCACACACACACACACACTTGTCTTTATGTAACATACCTAATTTAAAGCTACTCGTTTCAAGTAGAAAACTCTCACATCCACTCGGTGGTCAAGTGAATGAAATCTGGCTGAGGAATATTTGGTACAAGCTCCACGTTTCTAAAGGCAGTCATATTTTTTTACCTGGTAGATGTACGACACTCCTGGGGCAGAAAAAAAGCCCTGCACAAGCTGAAACCCGAATCCCCAAAGGAGTTGGGATGCTGTGTTAAAGGAAGATAATACCAGAACACAGCAAATTTAGTCTAAATTTCCAAAAATCAAAGTTTAGCAGTTGGAACATGAAGTATTCTCTCTTTGTACTGTAGTCATTTAAATGTGGGACGAAAAGGTTTTGCAAATCGTTGCATTCTGTATTTATTTCTGTTTTTCACAATGTCTCAGGATTTTTCGATTGGATTTGTATTCCCCACATAAAAAACGAAAAATCTGCACAACTCTGTTACGTTCAGACTCACGCTGGGTGATTTGGCCAAAGTCCTTCAGCCTGATGAAGCACAGTTCAAATCATGATTACTGTATACAGATATGTATCATATACAGCATGTTTTCAGCCTCAAAAAAGTATCTAAAATGACACAAGCTAAAACCTATTGTTGTTTTATTCAGAGAAAATTAAATGAAACATACTGACTATTTTTGCTTTGAATTAAAAACAAGATCAAAACATCATAAAAAAAATATATAAATGTGAAGAGGATTTCTGAGAAATGGTCGTTGCTAGTATCGGCCTGTTTTTATCAATTTAAATGACATAATGGTGTATCACAGTATTTCCATCTGGTTTCATCATGATTGAAAGAAGATACTGTCATGCGCTCCAGTCTCTAGATCAAACCATGCATACAGATGGTTTCTGAGAGCCAGTTGCAGGTGAGAGCTATGAGAGAGATATAATATAACACAGGAAATAGAGGGTGTTTCTGTGGGTTACTGTGGATGCGGGAATTGTGCACCCAGTTCCACGATAATTGCACAGCTTTATAAATTTGACATAAAAATATGCAAATTTCAGTCCTTGCTTCCACAGTTTGTCCTGAATCTGTCTACCTGCCCGTCTCTCATGCATCTGGCACCATGTGTTGTGACTGTTTTTATGACAATTAATGTCTAATTAAATGTCATGAAAAAAATATGCATAAAATTACACATCTGGCATAGTTGTGGTATTTAAACAATAAATGTCACATCAAGAATCTGTCTTAAATGACTATAAATCAGATATTGTCAATCAGGTTCATGAAACTTCCATGGACCAACTTTGGAAATCTCAGTGATACATACATAATTCTCTTTTAACTAAAGAGTTTGATTGATCCCACATCTTTTCTTTAGGATTTAATAGACATTTATGAGTGAGATTATGCTGTTTATATTTTAACCGTATTAAGGGTTGGTCAAACTAATGGCAGGATGAAACGTAGTCGTAATTTCCAACTGTCCTGGTTTGCTTTTACAAACTTAAACAGTCCTAAAGTTGAAAACAAAAGCATTGATTTCATTGACATTGATTTAATTTCATTGACTCAGTGATCACTGAGTTGGGTGAAGGTTTTTTGGTAGTTGCATTCATTCAACAACTTTAAAAAAGCCCTTTTTGTTCCTTTAAAAACTAAACATTTCAAGCTAATGAGCTGCAGAGCGATATTCACTGCACAGCTTTAAAAAAAAAAAAAGAGTGGCCTTTAAAGAGTGGCGAATAAATGAAGCAACGTGCGTACATGTGGCATATCATTTATTATATCAAATTAGGTCTTCATGTAATGGTACATTTATTTTTTCTATTTTCTTAAAAAATATATATCATTACATGGACCAAAGAGATTGAAATTATCATGGATAAATTGGATTTTCCAGCATTACTCAAAAACTAAGATGTCCTGAAAACATCACAATCCCTTTTGACTTTTCTATTCTGAGGTTTGCAGAGTGTGAGAGCAGAGTGTGAGCGCTCACTGCGGGCTCTTGTGAATCATGCTCAGTTCATAAAATCGTAAGCAGCAAATTGGAGGTAATTATGCTCCACTTACCACGAATCACCTCTCTGAAGACTCTTACGAACTAAAATGTTTGAATAACATCCAGAGACAGAACATTTTATTTCCATATTTGTTTATGTAATTGAAATAACTATCTGAAATGATAACGTTATATTCAGTGAATAGTTTGGAAAAACACCCTGCTCTCATTCCACAGTGTTTGGATGACATGAAAGCAATAGTTGAGGTAATACTTGAGAGTGGAAAAAGCAAGTCTTAAGGATTTTTGGCTGGTTGCAGCATGAAATTCATTGACAGTGTGATGTGGAGCCATATTTCTCAGATTCTTGGCAGGACCGATGCAGGAAAATTTGTGTATAACAAAAGACATTGCCAATTCACCACTGAATGAGAATCCAAATTAATAACCTTGACTAAATTACAGTTGCTCAGATTTGTGTTCACAGAGAGCTTAGTTGGGATCATCCAAATGAAGGTTCATAACTTTCAGAACTATGCAGGTATTAAGTGACTGGAACTAATAGGTGCTCCTGCGTCTAATGGGGGGATTTGACATATTTAGCATCACAATGGATCCTGTTTTAGTAAACTAATTAAACAGCACTTTGTGTTGGGTATTTTCAGGATAATGCCAATTTATGAATATTTGAATCATACAAAGCTTACATTTCCAGAATCAGTAATCCAGAGAGACATCATCAAAACATGAGCAAGAGAAGCATTCAGACAACATTTAAAGTTCTGAACATTTTATGAAAAAAAATAAAAGCTTCCATTCTGAGTCAACAGCTATACAACAAGGCTATGGAGCCGAGCCACAGGGAATTATGGACAAAAACTCTAAATGATGACCAATGTGTAGAATATTATTTCCACTTGGCAAATAAAGTTTACAAATATGTAACATTTTTCAGATTTTCAAATCTGTGTTCCAGTGCAGCGCATTTAATAACACTCATAAAACAGCTTTACCAATGCAAATATCACAAGCCGAATAAATATGAATACTTAATGTCGAGATTTAAAACTTTGCACTCTGATTATTTCCAGTTTCAAAACTCCTTCAAGCTCAAAACTTTCTGTTTATACAAATGAAAAAAGTGTGTGACATTATGTTCTTCAAACACACTGCAAACGTGTGGCAATGGTTGTTTTAACAACGTAAAACACTTTCTGTTAGGCTCAGAGACGACTAAGATTGTGTCAGACTTGCAGGTTTAGGCTTAAAAAAACACAATTTCCAGACGGTTCCTATAGTTGCATGAAACAGCCGGTCTCCAGTGACATCCTCTACCTTTCCTCCCACATGAAGGTGGACCTATGTGGCTTCCAACTTATATTGCTTTGTCACAGACAAAAAAGGGAGAATAACCTACAGTATCTGTGTTTTTCAGTTCTTGCTGGTGCCTGTGCTCTGTGCTGAAACATACATTAACAGCTACACACTCTGTCCAGCAGCTCTTCAGCTAGCTAGCCTGTCAGTCAGGAAGCCGCGGATGTTAGACCCAGCACTGCAGCTGGCGACCAGCCCACTGTTAAGCTCAAAGTCTGAAACCAGTGTAGCAAGAAAGCACCGTAGTAATGGAAAGATCGGCTGCTAACGCCTGTTTTATGCTAAAAGGGCCCGCCTCAAACCGTTGGCACAAAGTAGATTTTTGTAAATATAAAGGTGTAACCTGTACCTTTGAATCTCCATCTTAATTAGAACAGACAACCCAAGTAAAAATCTGGTTGCCGGTGATCAGCATTTGTCCGCTTGTCACTAAGTTCTTCACTCGTGATAAACAACCCGTGCTGCAGATAATCACGCAGGAAACGTTTTCCACCCACTCTAAACGTGAATTGTTTTACATACAGTATTTTGCTTTTAGATCATGTTTTCCACTTTAAGCATTTGAAAAAGACAAGATATTTTTACCCACATGTTGGCATTTGTTTCGGTTTCCTTGGCTGTCGTTTACTTCCTACAAAGCAGGCCTCATGAGGAGGCACATGAAGAATTGATTTTCTATCATCCTACCCGGCTCGAAGGTTCCCATTGTGTTTAATTGGCTGCGATCGCTTCCAACTGCCTTGACTTATTTGTTTGATGGCTGAAGTAAATTTATTTTCACCTACAAATTTCACCAAATGTATCTTTTTGGTCTCATTACAGAATGAATTTGTGCTTTTTGTGTTATTCTAGAATTGTATTAATTCTGAATATCAAATGTCAAGTACTGGATTGAAAATGATTTCCTTTTTAGTCAGAATGCGTCATCTCCTTCTTAAAGAGTATAAAGGGATTTAAATAGGTATTCTATCCCACTTTTACGTCAATGAGTGAAATGAACCTTTTTAAATGATTATAATACTTAATGTCTTTTTATTTTTTCCTCCATCTACTGCCGTCACATGTAATTTCTATCTTTCCATCTCATATTGATTCAGAAGAACAAGCTGTCAAAGGACCCGTCTCCGCTGTAAGTTGAAACAGATTCAGCTGCTCAGCAACGTTTCTGATTCCACTGCAGGATCCCTCGGATGAATTTCAACTAGGAATGTCATGGTAAACAAGACATCAGTTATTCCAGATACAGACAGCAGAGAAGGTTGGAACATTTGAATGTTGTGGTGATGAGGTTCTCACACACATTTCAGCAGTCAGGCTGGTGGTGCAGAATGGAGGGCTTTTATTCTCATTCTACACTGGAAGAATAGTTTGCCATTTCCTCAAATATTTTCAATTGGTTTTTTTTAATACTGTTCCATAGATCAACATCCCTCTGGGTTTAATAGTAAGGGTAGAAATCATCCAAAGCCCCAAAATAAATGTTTCATATCTGTTTTATGTAGTCATGATGGAATGTTTTTGCGATTTTAAAATTTTGTGGTAAGTTACCATGGAAATTTGAAAAGCAAATTGGTGTTGAATTTTAGTAAAATAAGATAAATTAAAAATACTCAACTACTCAAATACTCAAAAATATCTCAACCCAGCACCATCTAGTGGACTGAAAAGGTTATAATACATTTATAACGTTATAAGTACAACCAGATTCCAAGAAAGTAGTTGAAAATGTGAAAAAATTTAAACAATCTAAACAAGCTCGACTGCAATTACTAAGACATATTTAATTTCAAATTAGGCTTCATACGTGTAATAAAATCTCAAAAAAATTTGAAAATTCAGTTTCAGTCCAGTTGTTTTTTTTATATTTACACATCATCCCAACTTTTTATGGAATCAGGGTGATATACATATACAATACTATATACTAAGTGTCTTGAAAAAGGCTTTTTTAAAGTAGATTAAATCACAAAGAATGCTGCATTGAAGTTCCAGTTCACTGCAGGGAAATCATATGCTCTCCCACTCCCGCTCATAAATGATCTCAGCGTCTTTTGCTGTCAAACTGCACAATCTTTGCTGAATAACTAAAGCACTATTAGTACAGATTCGTCAGTGACTAAATGAGATGGCAATTTAAAATCTTTTATTGGATCTGACATTGTTTCATTCACACTGCCCATAGCCACTGAGCAAATTGAAAAATCACTTAACTCGGGGGGCTGAGAATGATGAGGAGTCTGAATCGAACAAAGACAATTTATACTCTACCTGCCTTTCCAATGACTCCGGTCCTGGCTGCTCTCCAACAACTGGTACTAATCACTCACCAGCACACAAACCCTCGGACTTTCAGTACTGAACTCTTCCAGGACTGTCTCGACAAATTGTTCTGCTGGAGGATGAGTTCGTAATTGTTGCAGAATCAGTTAAAAAGTTGCTGGACTTGGACACGTCATTCAAGTGTATTTTGGGTCATTTTTAGTCATTCATTATTGCACTATTTTTTTTCTCATCTAATAGGTTTGCTTTAGAAAATAAGCCAAAGAAACAAATAAGCTGCTGTCCATTAGCTCTGCTGAAGTTCATTAATAATCACACAGTGCTTTGCACTTTAATGGAGCAAACATCACAAAGCATTTTTATCATTAATGTTACAAAAAAACTTTGCCAAGAAAATTAGATGTAATTTCAACATGTCAAGGTGGCACCAAGTTGTTTTTATATTTGAAGTGTACACAAGGTCAAGTTGAGCTGTTAAACCCTCTCTCTTCATTTCTCGCTCCCCCTGTCACTCACACAGATACTCTACAGGCATATTTGACAGCATGTATCTTTTTTTTACTCCTCAGATTTTCCCGTTTCAGCCAACAAGCTCCCTCTTTTGTTACTTGAAGTAAACACCTTATGTGCCAGCAGTATTCCACCCATGGTAGGAGTTCAGAAAGAATCCCGTAGTTCCTGGAGATAAGATGTGGGATTGATGATCGCACCGCGTGAGCCGGACCTTGAGCCAGTCATTTTTTGCTGTCTAAAAGCACTCTCCTGCAGATCTGAGCTCTGGGAGGAACTTCAGTAGGCTCACGGTGCAAAGAGAACAAAGAGCAGCTCTGTGAAGTTTCACTCTGATGAATTTCTCGTTAAATAAACCCGCACTGTGCTGCTGAAGCAAATTATGGATGACAACAAAAAAAATCAAAGCTCTTTAAGCAGACACAGCAGTGTGACAAGATTTAAGATAAGCCAATTCAAAGAGGACTTAAGAGGTGTGCTTTACATTTTAAACTACTGAAAAATAATATTTATATATAATGTGTACATTTTTATTAAGTCCTCCAAATGAAATGAACATAATACATTAATTATCTCCCATAATGGCACAAGATAACTTTTCTCAAGTGCTTTCAAAACTCTGTAAATCTCTGTTTTTCATGTGATGCAGCCAATGGTAAGATTTTGTTAGATTAAGTCACAAAACCTGGGTTAAGGCTGGGTTACAAAAGAAAAGAAATGCTCCATACAAGCTGTTGTCTGAAATACAAAGTGTTTGTTTCAAACAGCCACGCTTATAGTTGGAGGAGAGAAGTAAAAATATATGATCAGTACAGCAAACACGCAATGCTCAATAAATGTAGAGCTGCACGATTTTGAAAAGATATTTCATTGTGAATATTTAACTGATATTACAATAAAATTCATGATATTTGAAGAATGAAGTATTTTTCATAAATCATCAACATTTTTTTTAATTTACACCGAAAAAATTATAAGCGTAATTATATACTTATCGGCAGGTGTGTGAATGTGGCTTTTTCTCAGATATGAAATGTAATATGCTGTTAGGAAAAAGATCATATGCGTGCATATGCAGGGTGATGTGTGTGATATTTGAGCTTTGTATGTAATGTTTAGCTTAATATGCACTTGTGCATTTTACATGAGGTATTTTACTCTTTCCACATGCTCTCATATCAAATGACCTGTTGCGATGAAAACCACATTTTTTTTCTTGCAATGGCCAAAAATTATATATATATAAAGACTTGCATTTCAGCATCATGTCTGACACCTTATGTACCAAACACCCTTTCAGCCAGTAATAACAGGTTTGCTTAGAAGTGTAAAAACAAAAATGCCTCAAAAGGTTCTTAGTCACAACTGTAAGTTGTTTGCTGCACGTTACAATTTGGAGAGGCTCGGCTCTGCACACGGTAAATGTCCTTGACTATAAGCTTTCTCAAATTAGATAAAAACGTTTTCCTCCTTCAGATGTTCTCTAAAATGTTCAGTGTAAATCATGTTCAGGATGACCCTGACTCTGACCATGTAAAATTTGTTGTAACTTCACTGTACCGTTTTGGAGAGGTTTCAAGGTAAAGTCAGCTAAAATTACACCATAACACATTGAAGATTTCCTCATATTTGAACTGCCGTTCAGCCAATTAACGCTTCACGGTCACATGTAAGAAACTGCATTTTGTTTGTACTCCCACCATCCACCTACAGACACCTACGACTGTGCAAACACTTTTCCAACTGGTAAAAAAAACCCAACTTGCTAGGAGCAGTCACATGTTCCTTAAAACCCATCAAGCGCAACCATTTAGCAGTGCATATAGATGTGACATGTAGGAAACAGGGCTGCTGCTGGCACTCGGCTCTTCCTCTCTTTAACGAGCAATTTGAGTGTTTAGTGCTATCAAATCATGCATAGCTTTCTTTTTTTCATATTATTGCATTTCCGGACATATACAACAGTTGTCATGGTGTGTAAAGAGATTTCACACTGTCTCAACCATCATCACCACAGTTAATTGCTCAAAAGAGTGCCCAGGATTAAACACCAATTGGTCTTCCCCCTCATGCTTTACACTGACACCCTTCACCAGTAAATGTGTAGACTACAGCAGGGACTCTAACAAGCATGAGTGCTTACTGCTATTCACAATCAGAGCTCCTGAGTTTGGCTAGTGTTTCTTTTGAAGGCAGCCCAATACGACATTAATCTTTCAGTAATAGCCGAAACTCAGCATCTTCTCTTTTAAAAAATGGTAACAGTGGCATCTGTGCTGGGCTATTTTACAATGCATTTAAAAAAAAAAAAAAACGCTTAAAAATATGGGCTTGGCTTCAGGAGTGAATTCTATCTGCCTGTGTGTGTGCTGTTACATGGGGAGCATTTTGATGAGCAATATATACATAATAACGACGTTAACATATGCATCGCCAAAGATCACCTCGTTAAAATGTGTCACAGTGTCTTGTACAAAGCAATGCACTCACTTTCTCTGCATATATTATTGCAGCACAACACATTTTGCATGTAACACTGTACTATAGCCTAAAAACAAGGTTATTTTGGTGCCTCAGTCTGATCTTGTGATCCCTGTGCAGAGATTATTTTGAGCTCTGACGATATTGGTCAGGGAGAGCAGTCTCAGTGGCTTGATCCACAGTTGGTGCTGCATAACAGTAGCTATTGAATATTGAATGATCAGCCCCTGGGGAAATTAATGGGGTATCACAGCGAACTGACTCTATCACAAGTCTGGTTAAAATGACAGTGGCAGGAAAGAGGACGAAAAGAGGCTGTGGGCCAAAATGCTGCACGTACTTAGTGTTATCTATTGAAGTTGCAGAGCTGCAGGTGCCCAGGGCTTGACTCCACCTCTCCCTCTTCCTGTGTACACACTTGACTGTTGTGTGAAAAGAGCAACAACAGCTGTTTAACCCGAAGCACTTTTGTCCAACCGAGGGATTTATGGATAAAGGACTGTCGACGTAGAGCAAAGAGAGAGCGAGAGAGAGTCGTCGCAGTCGGCCTGTGAATACAGCGCGTTCTCTGTTTCAAGATAAAACAACGGGTATGGAGTCTGAACAGCTGCTTTCCAACGTATATTTTGCATAACTTGCGAGACCCACAACAAAAGCATGCCCTGTGAGAAAAAGAGTGAAACCAATAAAATTAAACAAGGTTTCCCGGGTTGGGGGCTTTTGTAACGGCTGATACAGTATGCAGAGAAACCCAAACAGGCTGCCTCCCTGTTGGACAGCTGCACTAATGGAATCCTGCATAGTCTCAATTATAGCCAAGTCCCAGATCTACTCTAAGTGCCAGGTGGAAACACATTGTGTATTTACAATTTTATTTCTCTGCTGAGACCTAACAGGAAAACACAGAAGGAAAAATGAATGGGGAGCCTAAAGGCAAACAGCGTGCCATAGGAGACTGTATCATTAGAAAATTATATTAGAGTCAAGCCAACTGTTTGTTGAAGTTTTAGGTTATTTTAACTTCATCCAAAACAAAGTCAGCTAACAAGTCTGCAAAGCAAAAGAGCAATTTCCAACATGGATTGTTTAGGGGAACATTTAAACCAAAGCACCCATTGTTTTTTTTCGAAGAGTGAAAACCCAAGTGAATACAGTGAAACACCAAGTGCCTCTATTCATTTTCTTTGAGTTAGTTACTTGTCAAAGCATTATGGGGTTAGCCAGGCATCCCTAGACTAATTCGTTAGTCCATTTTAGTCTTTGTTCATTTTTATTTCCAAGGGGGGTTATCATTCGGCTCAGAATGAAATGTCTTGAGAGACCTTTGAACCAATCAGAACAACAAGATGTGACCAACAAACCAATCACAACAACTCAACGTGATGAAGCACTGAGCCAGACATGCAGGTGTTGGTGGTGGTGGCCTTGTCATATACTTTCTCATGCTACAACTAAGCAATTAAATTATGTTATGAAAACACCTTAATCGAAAAAGTCACAATGTAGAGAACTTTGAACTCCCCTGATGAGTTAGCTGTTGCTGCTATTTGCATCTTCCAGAGCCCTATACATTCTATTATTTGTCTCACAGCGTGAAACCTAGTGTGTCTAGTTGAAGCTAATCAAGAAGTGAAAATAGCTACAAACTTCTCTGCAAGCACTGACAGTCCCCCAGCAATGAGCAAAAGTGAGTAAAGTAAAGATGATTTGTTGCTTCCACTGGCTCCCTGATACTTTACGTCTCCTGCTCCTTTGTGCTATATGGTGCGTTTGGTGCTTTGCGGCAGCTGTAAGTGATCTGCACTGCACTGAAAGCTCTAAAAGAAACATCAGACTTGAAAAACTATGCCTCCACTTGAACATCCACCGTAATCCAGTGTCATGAAGTTAAAAGCGTAAGGCCACCCTGTGATCTCTGTATATTACATATTGCTCATCAGTGAACTGCTCACTTTAATATGGTGTTGCACCATTGAACACAAGTAATGCATAAATCAGCACCTCCCCTGGGGGTTGACTCACCCTCCGCCCTGGAGTGTTCCCTTGTGATTCAGGCTGCTGTGACATTCACCTTCCTGCCCTCATGGGCGAAGTAACAGACCAGTAACTCTAACCTTTACTCAACCAGTGATTTAGCCTGCCTGTCCACACTGATAACACACTCCATAAGAGTCAGCAGGAGAAGAGGAGATGAGGGTCGCTCTGTGGTGCTGCCGTGCTCAGGTAGGGCCTTTAGTCACTGCCACCCATCCAGTGTGTGTTAGCCAGCATCCTCTTTTATCTCAGCCTTGGTAGCCTCTATTCCATACACCCACTGAACCTTAACACTCATCTATTCTCCAGCACAAAACCACGGCATGGAGCCTTGAAACTCACCTACATGAACTCACACAATGGCAGCCTCCAGATCCATCTAGTCAGATGTCCTTTAACTCACTCTTAAGCACAATTCACTTCATCCGTGGGGGGGACTCGGGCTTCACTGCTTCACTCCCTTTCATTTTGATGAGATGACTTCATGACTTACAAAAGAAATCCTTCGGTACTTGAGACAGACACGAGACTTTGCATTCACATCAGCTATAACTTGAGCAAAGACAGCACATTGATAAGCTGCATGACTAATGTCTCCAGTAATGACTTTATATAGATGAGCACAATATAAGAAAAGTTTTATATTACAGGCTTTGATGTACTTTGCTAGAGATGGAACAGTAGCGGACCACTTGTTTGCAGCAGTTACACTGGTGCAATTGAGCTTTTGATAATATCCTACATGACCTCATTAAGATGTGATACATCATTAAAGATTTTAGATACTCTATCATTTTAAAATGCAAGTACATGTTAGCTGGATATGAACAGAGGAAGAAAAGGGAAACTATGCACCAGTAATATATCTGTAATGCTTTTATATAACAATTTAAATGTACAGTACCAGTTGAAGTTTAGGCACCTTCTTATTCAATGTTTTTTCTTAACTTTTATTTTATTTCCAAAATTGGAAGATGTATATTACAGACCTCACCACTATGTTTACAACATATGGGATTATGTATTTTTAAAAAAGTGTTAAAGCAAAAAAGGACTTATATTTTAGTTTCCTACTAATTAATGCTTGACAAGGCGAAGCTGTTAATTGGAAACCATTCAAGGTGTTCACCTCAGGATCTGACTGAGAGAAAAATGCTAAAAAAAAGGTGGCTACTTGGAAGATTCTAAACTATAAAACATATACTGATTTGTCCAACATTTTTACAAATACATAATTTCATGTGTGTTATTTAACAGTTTTGATACTTTTGGTATCAATCTACAATGTTGAAAGTAATAAGAAAACCATTGAAACTTTGACTGGTTCTGTATGTGACATAAGACACAAGTTTTTGTTTTTCATGCAAAACATCAGATATAAATATTTATTAGACCAATGCAACATCAACGATTCTCTTTGAGATTCCTGCCTTGCAAATGAACGCCGGCCACTCGGAGCTTTCTGCCATAGTTCCTGATGACAGCGACTTTTACAGAACAATCATCTCATGATAATGTGCTGCTGGGAGTTGTGTATTCAGCGCAAAAAAGGTGTTTACCTGAGAGTGTCTGCAGCAAATTTTTCTGCTTTTTGCCCGCTGACAGATGCTCTCTCTCTCGTCTTTGCTGAGAGTGATTATGTTTGTCAGGCCGGTGGTGTGTTTGCTGAGCACTGGAGAGTGAGATTGGGAAGTGAGAATAGCCACCAAAGATAGACAGCTGTGGCGCTTTCTTGATTGCCACTTCCTCTTGTGTGATTTGAAATTGAGTTTCTCAGGGTAAAAAAAAAAAGTCTCCACCCACTACATGTCATCCTGCTCATCTCGCTGTACTGCCACTCAAAGCTGTAACCACCTCGCATCACTATGCCAACGCTGTCGCTGCTAAACTAGCTTTGCTGTAGCGGCGACTTAGCCCGAGCACTTCATCTCCACACCGTGATGCCACAGCCGCGCTCACTCTCTGACTGGAGGGCCTTGATTGGTCAGAAAAGAACAGTGTTTTAACACAGCAGTCCAGATAAAAAAAAGACGACACAATGCTTGTGTGTGTGCAATCAGACGCTGTTGCTCTTGCAATTGCAGTAACAAATTGTCTCCCTTGTAATCAGCGTCTCTTTGCCTGCTGTTCTCATCAAAATTCTTTTGAATACTCTGTTGCCATGGTACCTTGAAAAATCTGCTGTTGAGATTTTTTTTCTTTTCTTTTCTTCCTGAGATAGCAATTCTCATTTTTCTGTCTGCTTGCCTCACAGAGAAAACACTTTGGATCTATTTCAGAGAAAATTAGAAGATAATGTTAAAAATAGATAGTTTGAGAAAAGAAAACGCCACTTAGTGAATAAAATAAGGAATGTTGTCCTGTGGACTTTCTGCTGATTTTTTTGTTGAATTAAGTCTGTTTGAATGGATACAGAAACACTTTAAGAAATATGGGGTTTGAGATTGCTTTCGGCAGCACTGTGGAGCTTCTCATCAGGGTGAGTGGTTGAAATTTTGGTCACTTCACTCACAGCATGCACACAGCGCTCAGGGTGTAATATCTATATGCAGAACAAACATTATAGGTTTCAGATAGAAATGCTCAGCCAAACTTTGTAATCTTCCTCTCAGCTAGGATCACTGTATACTGTATACGCCAGGCTTCCTGAATACCAGGCTGAGCCATCAAGAGCTCACTGAATCCACTTGTTTGGATGAAAGAAAAGCTACTTCATGACTAATACATGGACTTCACACAGTAATTTAAAAATAAAATTTGAGATTTTTGATGGAAGAAATGACTAGGTAATGTGAAATGTTACTTTCAAACAAACTCTGCAGTTCACTTTTTCCCTCAGCTCTGTTAGTGCGTCTTTTAGCTCATTGTTTCTGTTTTATAGTCTCTAATCACTCTTATCATAGTGAAAAAAATGCTCATGCTTCATAAGCAATACAGCACTGTGATGCTGTCTTTACATGTAGGGACTTTTTTTTATAATGCCCAAATGTTTGACACAGCATCTTCCAGTTAGGCTGGTTTGCATAAAATTCAACTGGTTAAAGTTTGCACAAGTGCCTGGAGTAAACTATATTTGGTGTTTTTCATTTTTTTTATATCGACCTCATACGAGCAAAATTTCACTTTTATATGTGTAGAATATACCACAGGCATTAAATTATACATTTTATTTTTATTTATGTGTTGTCCAGAATCCCCTCATTTGTTACCACAAGATAATGGAACATGCATAGAAATGCAGAGCTCAATAAATCAGCTTGTTCCGCCTCCTCTATATGGCCAAATTGATCCATGAAAAAATTACATATGTGGTTGTGACACTGTGGACTGAGGTTATTATTTTTGATTATTATTGTGAAATTCACAGCTACATAATCTCTTTACAGTTTTTAATACTAACAAGTATGTTGCAAGACTAAGAATGAGTATTGTTGTTAAATCGAAAAGAAAAGCATTTTTTAAAGATTTTTTTAATAGTTTGTAGTCTGAAATATGTGCTTGCTTTCACAGTCTTGCCTGCTGTCAACAGTCAGAAAGAACTGACATGTATATTTATGTTCAAAGGGTAAAAAGCATCTTTCGTAACCTTGTATCTCCTCCAAAGTTTAAGATCAAAACCCAGCTGCTCTTAAAGAACAACCGAAAAAGCACACTCAGCCTTTACCAGAGTTGCACGATATTTTGCAGCCAAGGATAAAGATATTCAGCAATATCCAAGATGCCTTTTGCCCTAATTGACCATATACACGGAATACAGGAAAGTTTTCCGAGACCGAAAGCATGCAGAGATTCATTAGCTGTAAAACAACAGATGTGATGGATGATTGCATGCCTCCACGGAAAGTGAAACAGAGTGCTCTTTGAAATACTGAATTACTGAGTGTAGGAGCTCCATTAAGAGGGAAGGTGTCAAAATCTTATGTAAAAAGCCACTTTAAAGAGGCCAGACATCCTATGTCTGCTTTTTCTTTTATTGCCATTGAGAAGGTGTCTTTTGGTCCAGGAGGAGGTCATTTAAATTTCATTAAAAAGGAAAGAGAGAGACCTTTTGGATCTTTTCTTTTTAAGAGTCTTAACCCAAGATGAATAAATGGAGGATCTGATTTTTAAACATATCCTCTAGCTGTTTTATTATAATGTCAGATCCTTAATTGCACTTGGTGATCTCATTTTAATATGCTCAAGTCCTGGCATCAAATTTCCCTCAGAATGAAAGGCATATAATGCAGAATTGTTCTAAAAAGAGGAACAATATATCGGCTTGTATAAACATAATCCCTCTCAATCATCACTTATGACCCGCTGGGAGTGTGTGGCCTCAGAGACCCAGCCCTCGGTCTCTCTTTTCTCTTTACTTTTAATTTTGTTGTGTTTGGGACCTTTCTGGACGTCACCTTTTGGGCACCAAGCTACAAAAAACATAGATAAAGTGACTGGTTAAAGACGCGTCACAGGACCATCACGTGACAAATCCTGAGGAAGGCCAGTGATCTGGCCGAAACATGTCGACAAGGTAAACAAAAAACCTATATGTCTTTACAAAAAGAACAATCGAAAATTAAAAAAAAAATATATATAGATAAAGTGAGCCAAAAGGCCAAGCGGACAAATCTGGTTCTAAAACTGAAGTGAATTGATGTTTCTTCTGTTAAGTTGGTGGCGAGGGCCAAACCTTAATGTTAAGTCTAAAAAAAGTCAACTAAAATACCTGCATGGTATGTCTTTAACTGTTCCTCCTAACACTGATGAAAGCACTTGCTGCTAAAACACATTAATCTGTCCCCCCCCCCCCGTTATTTAAGAGCAGTAAGATTATTTTTAAAACTTGCGGCAAAGAGACAAACTCAAAAGATCTCTATGAGTGTACCTCACACTTCCCCAGATGGCCCATGTCTATCTTTAAGATCTCACATACAAGGACACATTCAAGAGCCCTTACAGCGTAGCAGCACTTTTTTTATTTAGCACAGAGCAGGTCAAGGCTGAGGAACAGCACATATGAAACATGAAAGCTTGACTGTACAGACTGAGTGGAATAATTCATAGCATTTGTATAATTAAGTTACCGTCAGAGGCACATGCCGGTCATGCTGAGTCAACAGAAATGACAAGATATCTCTGCGTTTGCATACATTTTTTATATACATACACTGTATTGTAAGATTTGCATTATTTTCTTTTATTAAACAGTAGGCAGAGCGCCAGCTCGGAGACATCAAAGCCCCACACGTATATTATGTACCCCATACAGGCTTCCTACAGATGCCTGTAATTTATTTCACTGTGTTAAAAAAGCACCATTGATAAGCCAATTACAGACCGTTATAGTGGAAATCACATCTACGGTGTTTCCGCCAACCAGAGACTTTATAGCACATTAAGAGGAACTTTTGCACACACACAAAGAGAGA
>JAOWBC010001387.1:17550482-17563078 GCA_028566105.1 Hypoplectrus providencianus | reverse complement strand
ACTTGAATCTAAATAAAGTGATTTTATCTTACGGCTCTTCTAGGCTTTCCAAATGTTATCTGACCGACTGGATCAAATTCTGATAGTGAAACTAACTATTTCATGGATGTAGTGACATTTGAAAAAATATGGTTCTCTGTTTGCAGACATCATTTCCCCTCTGTAAGTCTATGGGCACCATAAAATCGCCTGACAGATCTGGGAATTGTAATTCCACTATATCAAATTGTCTTCAAAGCCTGGCGCTCCTCAAGGCTTGACTGTTACACTGTGGTGGAAGAGTCAAATGGCTAAAAATAGATTAAAACACTAGTTATGGGGGTCCTTAAACACAAAACAACATGTCTGACAGAAAACTTTGCTTAAAAACTAGTCATTAAAAATCAATACAGTGCTTTTTGAGAATCAATATACTGCAACAAAACATATATATGAAGACACTCAAGTGTATCTATATTTTTTTAAGCTGTGCTAACTTTTTATGCTAACGTGAATCACTGACAATCAACACTTGGGTCTGCACCAAATATCATAGCAATCCATTCAAACTTTGTCTCATGTTTCACCAAAGAACAAAAGAAAAAACATTTCCACTAGCTGAAAATCACCAAAGTAATTAGGATTTAATATCTGTGTGCGAAAATCATCAGATGTGTTGTGGGTGCAGGCAGTAGATTTGGGAAAGAGGACAAGAGAAAACTTTGACCTGCTGGTGGCTCTGATGAGAAGTCAGAGGATCCCCAAAGTCATTAGTGTCGGCAGGAATTTTAATGGCAATCCTTTTAAATAAAGTGGTAGACTGAACAACTGGCTGCAAGCGGGGATGAAAAATAAGAAGAAATATATCACACGGAGTAGAGAGTCTTTTTGAAGCGAAGAAAAGTGAACAGAAATTTCCAGACGGTAAAATGGTTGTTGAAAGCAGCATGGAGGCCTTGTTGGACTGACTACAGTGTATTGTCTTTGATTTAACTGTTACACATGTACGTCGTGATGTTGATGCTGAAATGATACATCAGATGGGGATGAACTTCACTATTGTTTTTGACAATAGTTTTTCCATATTGAGCCATGCTTCATTTAAGTCACTTCATACATCATTACCTCTGGTTCCTCCTCGGAGTTGTCTGTAGCTTTACACTTCACATTATGTGCGCCCTGTTCTGATAGAAAGACATGCAATATGGAAAGGTGATTCATCTTTTTAGTATTTTGCATATCATTTACATTTAATTTAGCTGATAGGATCATAATTTAGCATTAAATCAAATCGTAAAAACTGATACCTTTATTTTAACTTAATTGAGTCAGTGATTATGAGCAGCTAATGCATCTTTCACCATTTCCTCACCATGCAAGTAGAACTGGAGTTCATTATGATTCCCGTAAAAAGCCTCCGACTATAATTCATATAAGTCATCATTTTGCCAGTAATATATTTGACTGGGATTTTGTCATTATTAGGAACTCCCTGTTAATCATGCTGGATCAGATTACTGTAGGATCTTACATAGACAATTATGTTTACTTTGCGCTACAGTGATCCTCAGAGGTGATCCAATTGTCTGTCATAAATGAGTTTTTAGGTGATATGCTGATAACAGGAGAAAGTTATAAAGTTGTCAGTGCGATGATTAAGTGCCTCCGCAAGCAATTTACATACATGAGCAAATCAACGTAGATGTTCCAGAAAAGAAAAAAACGATGAAACAGCATATAGAATGTAAATGTAATGAGGTAGCTCTGCTAATGGTATGAAATAAAATACGTCTTGCTACTTTGGGATCTCAGATGCAAATAACTTTCAGCAGATGCACACAATTTATTTTCTTGAACATTTTAACATGAAATGAAATGTAAAAGAAAACTATGTCTATATGAAATAAATTCACATGTTGAATGTAAAGTAATCTTTAATGTGGACCATTAATCTACACAAGCAATATTTACTGCCATTTGCTGATTTAAAGTGGCAGTGGACATATATATTTTTGCTTTAACGTATCAGTATGAAGTACATGTTGATTGCGTAATGGCCATAGAATAATGACCCAATCACAGTGTAATTTGTTCCCACTAAGCAGTTCTGTCTGCCACTGGAAATGATCTTCCGGGAAAACTTACTGGTTTCAGTTGTGCCGGTGCTTAGGAAGATAATAACTTTTAATAATATTGAGGCTCTGCAGGCTCAGCCAAGTCTTCAGTCCTTCCGCTCTTACCTTTCACAATAAAAGCCCAAGACACATTCATGGCTTTTCAGAGGAAACTGAACAAAATAGCTCTTTGTAGAAATCCTAGGTGGAGAAAATTGCAGATTTCAATAAATTGTTTTTCTTTCTACAAAGATAGATCAGTTCTTGTGAACAGCAAAGAACACAACAAAGTAAAGTCGTTTTTTTTTTTTTTTTCATATTTGTTGCGTTACCGATAATTTAATGTTTTTGTTACAGCCAGAAACAGAGCTAATCCTTATTGCACATGTCGATTGTTGGGGTATTAGGCATATAAATATGAGGCGACTAAAATGACAGTCTAACCTTTTAAGAATTTGATTTTTCAAAAGCTGATACCTTGTTTACAGCCTGGTGTTGATGCATTGTTATCAGCACCGACACCAGTATTATTATTTCAAATTGGGACTGGAGAGAGACATTTTGGTTGTTGGCGTTGGTCAATATCTCTGAGTGAAATGGAAAGCAAACTCGTTTTCTTTGCGGCAGCAGCACCAACAATAATACCACTTGGAAACGCTAGAGGGGTAAAATGTTAAAAGTTTAATAACAGTAGTCAGGAAATGGATAATTGGTTTTAAATCTTGACAACTGCAGTTTCTTCCTATAATTGGGTGATAAAATGTTCCCATTTCTGATGACAGTGAGCAGCATAACAGAGAAAAAAGAGCCATGAAAGAGACTTCTGACTTTGAAGTCGCTACATTAAAATGACAAAGGCACATGGGAAAGGCATATTAAGATGAATAACAATTAACAGTATGAGTCAGCTCTTAAATCTTTGGGGGACAAAAGCTTGCCTTGAATTACAAAACATGAGAGAAATTACAGTCTCAGCTGACTTACAGTTTTAAATTAAAATATCAAGATACCATAGCTGCGACACAGTTTAAGCTTACCGTGCCAGAAGCAAAGGATTGTGGATGACAAAAGCCTGATGTAAGACTACCTTGTTGAATAACAGGCATAGGAAACATCAGCATTACTTTTGGGTTTATAAAGCAAGAATAGATGTTCCTGCATCTTTTTTTTTGAAACAGGTAATTGAACAGCTTCTAAATGCTACAGTACAGAATACCTGATCTTTTTTTTAGTACTCATCCCTGTCTGTGTGACAGAGGCTGTCCATGAATAATTAGCTCAGTTTGAGCTTACTCGTTAAGAAGCTTAGAAGTGCTATGAGCTAAACTGTAAGCCGGCTTAGCGAGGTAAGTCTTGTACACCCAACTATTGACCACATGTCCTCGCGGTGCTCGGATGTATTTCCAGCACCTTTAATTGGCAGTTTGCTGGAGACTGATGGTGTCTCAGATTAAGGTTGTTTTTTGAACCTGCAGTCATAAAGGAAATGTTACAGCACATGGAGCGCTGAGCTTTCCCTCTTGTCACTGCAAGGACTCACAGTTTCACACCCTGTAAATGCTTGAAATAAGTATGATAAGGAGCCATGGTTGGGACTGATGTTGAATCAGTCCGTCTCATGCAGGTTACACTTCAGCCGTCACTAAATGAAGTCTTCATGATAACTTTCCTCTAGTTTGGGCCATACCGCTTATGAGAAAGTAATAAGCCAGTGACCCTCTATGTCTGCCTGTCTTAGCTGTGACGGCAATGTCAGTAGGATAAGAAATGTATAATGGCCTTGTAGTCCCTGTTGCCTTTTAAAGACATTCAGATTTTCCAAGCCATTACCTTTGAGAGATGAGCACCAGTAAAGAGCGAAATATCCTGTTTGAGCAGTGTTTCACACCAGCATCGACTCGCTCAGAAGGGGACCTTGTTTTTGTCAGTAAATCAACATGGCCTGTGAGTCTTGTGCCTGCTCACGAGGGGGAGTCATTGGCAGGTCCCATCCTTCAGTTTTCGCTTTGTCCTCTGCGTAGTAGACTGTTTCCAATGGTTACAGGGACCGTCACAATCATGGGAAGGTGCTGCAGTAGAAGCTTGGTTTCTCTTAATACAAACACCGGCAATGATATATGGCATTTCATCTCCAACATGATTGCACATCTTATACAACAACAATTTCCGATTAAACAGGATAAGAATAGTCAACGTTTCTATTTCCAGGAGATAGAGAATTAAGACTTTACAACCATTAGAGCAAATGGTGCATATCGCTACAGTGTACCGCATATAGTAACCAGCTAAGTGCCAATAAATGTACCCTTTTGTAATTCAGGCGGCGATTTCTTCATCCACCATTTCCCCTTGAGATCTTTTTTTAGAATTACAATAAAGCTCCATCTGTCCGTCCATTTTCACAATAGTTCACACAGCACAAAGAACTCTCAGGCCTACTTTTAATGGCTCAACCAGAAGAGGTTTGAAGGAAATATAAAGGGGATCTTTTGTGTTCCAGACACCTCACGAAAGCAGACAGCGTAGCAGAGTAGAGGATCCTTGGGACATTTCATAAAGGACTGAACTCTAAGAAAGCCCTGGACTACTCATGTACCCGTACTCATTTAACTCACTAACTTTATTAAGCAACTAACATTTTAATGTGCAGTGCGGTTAGCAAGAGTACTCTGGTGCCTCTTTTGGCCCAGATACATTATCTAGCCTGCTAGATTTTAAGAAAATGTTTCATTTTAGTTTAATTATTGATGTTTAAGTTGTTAGCTTTCTGTTTTAACTTTGTTAAGAGATGTAGAAATGGCCCCTAGCAAATGAGTCTACAGCTGGCTAATGTATTTGTTTTACATGTGGCGCACACAGTATGCAATATTTACATGATAACTAACATCGGTCTGCAGGCTCGGCATCTCTGAGATCAGTCAGGCTAAAATAAAATATGCATCTAAAGAGGGAATGATGCAGATGTTGTCAGACTTTCCTCTGCTTGTATCTAACTGATGGGAGCAGGACCAGCGGTTAATAAACATGCACTACAGAAAGATTCACAGAGTAAATGAGGGGTTTGGACTGAATTTCTCATCTTACATACTAATTTGACAGCTGTTTCATTCCAGAAATTTCATAATAAAAGGATGACAATAATGTGAGAAATCCTTTGTGCTGAGCTTTGACATTCAAAATCTACTGTGGTGTTAATCCGCTGTATTCCTGCTGAAAATTTGCCAGTATAATACCCCAAATAATCAGGAGAATGCCAATCATTTACAGAGGATATTTTTGCCTGCTATTCCTAAACGTCTTATGTGGATGCTGTGCATGTTCTTTCATTAGAAAGCAGTTTTAGAGATGCTGCAGCCGCTTGTGATGCAGGTGTGTAGCTATAGGGCAGGCTCTGACTACATGATCAGATTTCCCTGATTTCCTGCATCCCTGCAAAACCACAAGAGAGGATCGATTTAACGTTGCAAGATTTAACTCTTAATTGTCTCTGCGAATTTAAACAAACGACTTCTGAGCTGTGCAGATTGAAAGAGGCACATTTTCAAACCCAGCGTTGCAGTTCAGTGCTCCACAGCTCAACCTGGCTATTGGCATATAGTCACACTGTATCCATTATTAATCGCATGCTTCTCAAGGACGACGTCTTTGTGAATTAGTATGCAGCGAGCGCAAAGATCACTTACCAGCAGTGACTTCAAAATTAAGTATTTAAAACAGAATTCTGGCCTTTCTTTTTGTATGCAGGGGTCATATCTTGCTTCTGCACAAAATAGCCATGGGGGTTGAACTGGAAAATTTTAGTCTTTATAGTGTTTGCAGTGTAATGGCCCGTGCATGACAGATAGAGAAATTGCTCTAACATTAACATTTTTACCTTCATCTTATCTTGTTTTCTGAATAGGGCTCTGCACAAAAAAAAAAGACTGGGGATTCACTAAATCCCTTGCTGCTCTCTTTCTCGACAAAAAGTGAGCAGTTGTGTTGTAATCACTGCTAACAGAGCAAATCTTCTTTACAATGACTTTTAGTTTGTATTGAGATGACAAGAAGCAGTTTGTTTAATGTTAGCAGGTGTGTCTCAGACAAAAAGTAAGTAGAGTTTGAAAGAATGGGAGGAAACAGTTTCACCTTAAGATCTATGCAGCTGTTCTGGATCTTTCAGTCTTATCAATGATCTTCATCACCAGGTGAACAGCAGTTTTTAGGTTGAACTGAAGTTATAGGTCTTCGTCTCTTTTTTAAATCGTTTTTTTAATGTATTCAAATGACACATTCTCACTGAATACTTGTACCAAGTAATTTGAGGGCTTCAGTATTCGTGTTTCTTCTTTCAATTGTCTGGCAAATTTTAAGCTGATTGTTGTGAAATAAATACAAATTAGTTCCTTTTTTATTAACTGGTTTGGCGCAAATACACTCGAACTACAAATGTTATCAAAAGGCTGGCAGTATTGTCTGTGCTTTATCCATTGCTGTAAACCTGCAGTTAACAGAACAAAAGAATCAGGAAACAAAACGAGTCGCATTGGCCAACGTGGCTATCTAACCCATCCATGGGAGAAGAATGGATGAAGGTTTTGGGACTTTGAAGTTTTAGTTGTTTTTTTTGTTCTTGTTACAAGCAGCCATGTTGTTGGAGGTCATAGATAATATCCGGAAGACACCAGCTGATCCTTGTATTTAACAATGGTTTTATTATATTTAATATTTTTTGGCCCTTATTGATAGATTTTGATTAGATGGTGCTACAGATATTTTTTAGCAAATTTTTTACTCATCACTAGCCTTAATAATCTACAAAAAAGGGATTTTAAACATACTTAGCATTGCAATTAAAAATAAGTGTTAGAACCAAATCCAGGTGATGTGATTGAAGGCTCCAGAAACGTATTTCATTGTATTTAATATTTGTCATGGTTGCAGTCAGCAGTTATTGGCAATGATTTTTCTTTTGGTTTCCTGGATCAGCTCATATGAGACAGTGGCTGTTCATAAACCCATATTCCGTGGTATTCAAAGAAGAGAATGAAAGCCTCTATCACAGTAAAAAAATCACTTTGTAGAGGGCACGAGGTTCACAGATTAAGTTTCAGTGAAAATCCCTTATTAAAATACAGAAAGCTATTATGGTTAAGTTATTAAATTATTGTGTGCATGACTCAAGTCTCACTAAAGGTCTTCTTTCATGTAGTGAACTGGTTGAAAGGCAAGGCCTTGTCAGTGCACACTTAGTGGCTGACATTCAGCTAATGAATCGTCAGGCTGTAATATATTCATCCCCCTGCTGTTTCTGAGAACAGGTTGGATTTGGATACGGAGAGATTCATCACTTTTTTTCCTGCCGTCTGCACACTTTCAGTGGAGCGGTGGGTGAACAACACTGGCCAAAAAAGGGAGCGGCCATGCAACTGCTCAGAGGCATCGGGATTAAAACGGTGCCACTTCTCCATCAACAGCAGCGTGACATGGCTGCCTCTCCGAGTGAATACGAGGAGTCAATTGACCGTCAGGCTGAAAGGGATTGGGGGAGTTCAAGGGAGTGAAAGCAGTGGATTCAAGTTCCCTTACTCGTGGAAGTTCGGCTTCCTCAAAATCTATCGTGGCACTTAAAGGTAGCAGCGGACCCTCAAGGAATTGAACAGGAACAACAGCATCTAATGGTGAAAGCATCCCTTTCACTGTTTGGAATTACTCTTCCAAACCTGCAGAGAATGGAAAGGGACATCGGCAGTGCTGTGACCTCTCACCCATAAATGCAGTGCTCCCTGCACACTCCGGTGGTCCAAAGACTCTCAAGAGCTCGCTGTGCACTGAGATTGTTTTCTTTTTTGGGCATTCCTGCAGGTTTAGGAAGAGAAAAGTCAAAAGTAAAGCTCATTACACATCATTAGTCTAAATATATTCGAACAAACACGACGTGGTAGCTAGAGGAAACGACCATCTGTCACCTGATTTTTGTGTTGGGTGCCTCAAAGATTTATAAAAGCAGAATGTGCAATGCAAACAGAGGATTCCCCAGTGCAGCTCACAGCCGACCACTAAATGAGACGTCTTTGAACTTGGTAGAACATAGATTTTCTTTAAGTTGCTTTAATGGGTTGGGGCTGCTACCCCAATCCCCTCTGGGGCTTTATCTCAACATGCTGTCATCTAATCTAAATTTGAGATTAGAAGGTTTCAGTCTAGGAGAAATCCTCGCATGTTCCCTCAGTCGCTCTGTTGTGACACATTTTCCCCCTGGTGACGTTGGCTCGTGTCCTCATTGTTTCTCACGCTCCGTCGTTTAACCACAAACAAAAAGGCCACCTAATACCTCTGATGTGTCACCAACACCGGAGCCGGCACCCCGCTGCTGCTCTGATTTTGGAGATAACACGACTTTGGTGTATGGGCGGCTGGATCCCAAGAGGAGGACGGTATCGTTAGGCCCACGAGTGCAAGACACTTAACCTGGCCAGTTAATCACCCATGCTAATGATGTCTGCTGCGAGTCCATATGCTGTACATCAGTGGCCAATAATGAGCAGCTTTCATCTAAGTCACATTCATGTGTACGGTATAATCATGGTATGTGTGTTGTCAGTTCAGGTATTTAACTGTTGGCTGATGATGAGATTGATCCAGAAAGTAATTACACTCTGAAAATACCTTAATATCATAAAATCTGAACAGCTATTATTTTGTCAGCTGATAATTCATAGGTAAAGAATGAACTTTTAAACTCAATTATATTCTTTAAGCTCTTGGATTAGATTGTGAAAGAGTTTTATAAGTTTAGATATTGAATACTGTATTTCATCAATGAAAACGCTTTAATGTCTTCTGTTTGCAGTTCCTTTCAGATAAGGATAAAATATTAAAGGGCAAAGCTAGAAATCTGTATTCCATTGCATGGTCAATAATGTTTAAAATGTATGCAGCAAAGGCTGAGATATCTAAACTCTTAGTCCCTTGTGTGGACCCAGCTCCAAAAACACGGGATCCTTCCCATAATGCAACTCATAATATCTTTTCAACTATTTATTTTGCCTGTCAGATATATGCCAGCATCTTTCAAAATCTGAAGATGAGGTGTTTCTTTCAAAAACATTCTCCTAGTCCTCTTACTCTGCTTAATGAAAGGTAAAATTATCATGTATTTGAAGAGAGATATATTAAAAATTTAGAATATCCTCTGAAAGCCGTTTGAAATGGCCTCCAAGGTCAAAGAAAAGCTGATGGTGAATCAAGACCAAAACAAAGACAAGAAAATATGACGCAGCCTTTCCTGCCCAATGTGTTCATTAAACAGAGACCCCATTGTGTTGTTCTGTGACCAACTGTTGGGGTCATATTTTTATTTTCAAAAGTATGACAACCAGCTAGTACTCCTTTTCTCTCCTCCAAACTGCGGTATTTGACCACGATGCTGTTGGTAATACACTGACTGTAGTGAGGTACCTCATATAACCTCACTTAAAAAAGGACTATTTCTTTAGGTTTCTAGTATTTATAGTTACATTCTTAATACCCTGTTAGACAGATACTCAACTTTAGTGCTGAAACAGCTGTCGTGTCACAGATTGTTATTGATAAAGCATTTTAAAGAATTAATTCTCATGTAAAGCTGAGAACTCCTTTTAATCCTCAACTTTCTATTTGATGCTGCAAAGTCATTTCAGAGGGATTGAGCAGCGTATCTCTCTAAAATATGAAAACGCTGCATTGTTCACCATGTCCATTTGAGCTTACACACCAAGTCTCATTTGAATTTCTTTTAACTATCTGATCGAGTCGTACAATTACCATTAATCATCTCTCAAGGCCTGCCATTAAAGGGGTTATATCAACCCTAATTTAATCTTCCTCATGTTGGCTCTTATTCTGGGATCAGCGGAGGATTTCCACTGGGTCAAGACTGGATTTGAGAGTTAACATAAGAAATTACATCTACATGTAGTCATGTCCAACATTCATGTAAATATTATCATATAATAAGCATTTTACATGCTTTGTCGGGTTGTCCTTTTACTTTATCATTTTATGACTCTGCTTTAAGGCACAGCACATGTAATGATCATGTTTTTGCTCTTCAAGCTCAGATTTTCTTGGCATATGTGTGCCAGGTGGTGATTTTTTGAAGTGACTTGTAAACATATAAATAGACTTGTAGCTTATAATTTGCTTTGTAAGCCCTCCCACGCTGTGAAATGCCTTTAGTTTTAAGGTCTCTATGCTTTTCGTTCTGACTGTGCTCACAAAAGCCACTTAAAAAGACCGCAGTGGTCTCGTGCAATACTACTCACAGTTAAATAGAAGATTTCCAGCAGTGTAATTTGATGCTGCCAGGCCCTTACTGCGGAGGACTGGCTCAGCCCCATCTCGCAGCGTAGCCTTATATGCCAATGCTATTTGAATTACCATTAAAGACAAAAACAGAACTGTGCAACCCAGAGCTTACGCAATGTCAGACAGTCATTATGGAGCACTGCAGCTCAATGCAAAAAATATAATCAGAAAATGAGTCCAATTTGCCACTGCATTTGTTCAATAATTAGCTTGTTTGGCCTGCATGTTAATGCTTCTGAATGCCTGATTGGCTGTTACAATAATAGAGGAGTGGACCATTTGGCAGGTTTTAGAAACTGAAATAGACCAGTTCAATGATCTGTGAGCTATCCTGCTATCTATATATACATAGGATAATAGTCATTTCCTTTTCAGCCGCAGGCTAATACGATGGTGCGAAGCTAAAGGTTAAAGCACCAGAGGTTCAAATCCCCACACTGTCTGTGAACATGTGGCTGAATGAGAAGCTTTTTCCCCCTTTAGCAGCTACTGAATGAGCAAGAATGGCGGCTAGCTGGCAGAGTGCAAAGAGAAACCACTGACACTGAATATGTATCAGCTGCAAGGGCACTTTTGTCAGGCTGTCCTTTGTTCTGCCCTTCCTAAAGAGAGAAAAATCAAAGATCTCCATGGAGCTATGTCGAGATGAAACAGTTTGTTGAACAATCAATTAGTCATTTGATGTGAAATGTTATCCGCCAAGTATTAGGGCCCATTCTTTCCAAAAGTCAAGTTTGAATTCATTTGACATAAAACGTGACTCCTTCAAATGATTAACAATGCCCCCACCGTTCACTTACACACCGCAGTCATCAAAATGAACAGCTTTACAGGTGCATTTGCTATTATGACATTACCTAAAAAAGTCAACAACATTACAACAGCCAAACATTAAGCAACTGCAACAACACAAAACAAAGCAAGCCAGCAACTACAACTATACTAGCCCAACAGCAAAAAGTCCAGATCAGTGTATGTCTGCAGCCTTTTATTTCGCAAAGCTCGCTAAAGCCAGCCTGAGATTAATTCCTGTTCAGTGTCCTCTTGCTGGGTCACTGCCTCCTTCTATGTCTCTGTATTTTCTCTTCACATCTATCATCATGTCATTAGAGGCTGCTTAAACCTGGTTTCTTGAATCAAACAGCTCAATACAGTTCACTGATTTTTACCTATGTTCAATTGAATGTTTGAAGAAGGAACAGCCCTAGCTAAAGATTTCATAATTGATTAATCATTTGAGAAATGTAAACCAAGTTGAGAAAAAATACCTACATAGAGATTACTACTGCACATATTTTCACACAAATAATGGCTATAGCATATAGTATAGTATGAGGTATTTGTTATTTAATTTCCTTCTTCTAATTGCGTTTTGTGCTGCTGTAGCTTGTGGAAATCCCTTCAAAAAGCCTTCATCTTATTATTTTGAATATAAGAGGGAACAGGTGTGCTATTTTTACCATGATTCCCAGTGGGGTACTCTAACTCAAAAGTAAAGAAAAAGCAGCACTCCAGACGTTGAAACCACTTAAAGAACTGCCTCGTGTGTTGATCTTTTGGGTGAATTTCATGTGCGAAAAAGAGCCTTCCTGCAAGCAAGAAATATTAGGAAAAATAAGTCCTGGAAAGGCACATTCATCACAGTATATATATAAAATGGAGTCTTACTGACTTACTGTAATATACAATGTCGCCATTGTTCTCAGAAACACCCGGCGTTTGTCGCTTCTAAAGATTTATCACACAGAAATGCTTCAGCAATCCCTCATTTGTCTCCTCTGATTGCCTTATAGAAATGTTTTTTTAATGTATCTGCTGTCTGGAAAAGTTCTTTTTTTTTTTTTTTAGACAGCTCTTACTGCTATCATTTTCCTGTTTACGCAGAATATAGTCCAACTGCAGCCTCAAAATTGGATTGTGGCGGCAGTAATTCCTGTGAAGTGTGAGGACTTTAGAGACCAGTTGTGTCATGTTGGCTTGATAGATGGGTTAGCTGGTACATGTTCAGATGTAGTTGCACCATTTATTGCAACTGGTCTTCACATGCTTTTGGTCTCATATTACTATACAGCACATGTACTCTGGTATTTTGTGCAAATTACAGTGTGAAATCATATATGTTGGGTGAAATATCATGCTAAAAGCACTTGGGGAACAACTGAGTGCTGTAAGATA
>JAOWBC010001387.1:17527164-17550382 GCA_028566105.1 Hypoplectrus providencianus | reverse complement strand
GTAATGATATAGTGGCTTTATCTTGCTCAGTAGATTAAAGCCATAGCTGCAGTGTAATGCACTGCTCCTGACCTATTTGGACACTATAATGATGTCCCAGTGGAACCGAGAGTACAGTGTAAAATGACTTAACATGGTGAAATGCCTCGACATTGCGTGAGCTTATAGAACAGGAATATGTAATAAAAAACGTATAATTACGAACTGAGTCTTCTGCTAATAACCTTCTGGCTCCTGACGGTAAAATTCTAAGGAAAGATGTCACCATTGAGTCAGCAGGTGGATGATCACATGGAATTTAATGTAATCTGTGTCTGAACTTTTAAAAAGACATGAGCAGTAGTGTGTTTAAAACAATGTGTTTGATGCAGTGCAGCACCTTGAATTATATAACTTTAATAACAGCTTTCCTACACTACCCCTAAAAGAAAAACAAAAAACAATCTGTGTCGCATCATCCGTTATCTTCGGAGAGGTGTCAGCACAAGTGTTTTTCAGAAGCGATCATGTGCTGTCCAGTCCGGTTTAGCTATGGCTAGCCTTGCAGCGGTGCTCGATTTTGTTGTCACTGTAAATTCACTTTGCCTGAAACGCCCTTGGACTTCACCACCCGTGTGCACGTTTCTTCAGCTCTGCCGCTTTCACACCCCTGCATTGTGTCGCTTTTGTCTCCTTAAGAAAACAGGATTTTTCACTTATTCCTCATTCACAGTGAATCTCTTTGTGTCTGCCTGTTATATCACCTGCTCTCTGAAAAGTTTGACTGGGAAGAAACTAAACATCAACCTCCCAGTGTTTTTCTGGGTCAAGTGCAAAATGAAATACAGTAGGACTAGTCATGGATGCACCAGCGCTGGTTTCTATGGTAACTGCAGGGCTGTATTTAGTGCAGTTGTTTCACTGCGCCTGGCTCTCTGTTTTCTACCACGCGAGGAGGGAAGAGTGAGGACCGTTCCCAGGGGGGTAAGCAGAAAGTGGGGCAACATCTCCCATCACCGTCAAACAAAATCTCTCAGCTCGAGAAGGGATCATGTCATGAATTCCTTACCTTCTTTCAGAGAGAGCCGCTGCTGATAGGAGGCACACACAACCACACAGTGACAGTCAGAGATGTAACATATCACTTATCTATTGACACTTAAGTCTTTCTACAGTTTTCAGAACAAATGACTGGAAACTTCAATGTTCTGGTTAAAACTCAATCTCTTGGGATGATATGAATGAGACCATTTTGACCAGTGGTGGCAATCAACGAAAGGGTGTGTGGCATTGATGTGAATATGATGAATTAATAATGAAAACAGACATAAATGAAGGTTAAAGTGGTCATAGCTGAGCTCTTTTCAGTTTTATGTAAGCAAAATTCATTCATCTTTGTACAGACCATTATTGTAAGAAATGCAGAACATTACAGTGCAGGTTTTGAAAGAATAACACCAGTTGAATAAGTTATAATTATGATATTGAGAAAATTAACATTTTTACATGATAATTCAACATTTCTAAAGCCTGGTATTCCTTGTTTATCATGGATTGCATTCGTGCTGGTATATTTTATACAGGTAATGTAATACCCCTCAGGTGGGTCTTTTTATTCCTTCCAAAACTGCTGATGATGTAATTTTAACAGATGGCGCGACCCAATAGCTGAGTGGTTCGGGTGCACGCCACATGGGTGCAAGTGCCCTGAGCAGCCGGTTTGATTTCCGGTTGGTCGGACCATTTACTGCACGTCATTCTCCTCTTCTCTGTCCACACGTTTAATGTCTTTCTTTACTATCACTCTCAAATAAACATGCCCAAAGATGATCATAAAGACGTTCATCAATAATCTATCAATAATCTAACAATGTAAAAAAAAAAAAAAAAAAAAAAAAAAGCATCGGCATGAAGACCATAGTGAAATTAGATTAAAGACAACCAGAAGATAACAAAATATGAAGAAATTAGTCAAGGTTTTATATTATTGTATATGTTACAGCCCTTTTTTGCATGATAGCAAGTCAAACAGTGATCATCTATCACTGAGCAAAGTCATTTATACATTAAGCGAAGTAAATATATTTTACTTAAACCATAAGACCCCCAATCTGAAATAAAACATCATGTTTGTGGTTATCATTTATTAATTATGTGCTAAAAACAGTTTTCGAAGATGAGATTTGCATGTTTGTACAATGAATGAAAATGAACTCTTGCTTTAGAGATACAGTAGATAATTACATAATTACAGTGCATATTTTCAAGTCTGTGTATTCAGTAGTGTCTGCTTGTTTTCTAGTTGTTAGTATAATTACCCTGCTATTAGGACCTGGCCTCGGCTGATGGGCATTTGTAAGGAAATCAATGAAAACATTTACTGTAACGTGTTTCTATTATGGAATCGTGCTCAGATGTGTACGGCGAACAGGTTAATGGAGACGAGAACAGAACATTTTTCACTTACAAAGTTTATCTTCAAGGTCACTGATCAAAGACCTATCATTGCACTCAGCAGGAAAACAATGTCCGGCAGCGAAGATGGCTGCACGCTTTGAGCTAGCACCACCGCTCCCCTCTCACACATCCTGTCAGGGTGCACGTCTGCGCTGACCCAGGGGCACTACAGATGGCCTGACCAGGTCCTGAGGAAGCTGGCTGAAATATTTGAAGCCTGCAGGCACATCATGAGCAGCAACCACCCCTCAGCTGATGAGATCACCTCATCCGGTTTGTGGGGCCTGCAGAGAGCACCAGCGTGCCGGCTGATCGAGACTCCTTTCTCCAGGGCAGGATTGGGCTTAGTATACAGCTGCAGTCCCCTTCAGCGATCACCACAATTCACTCTGGCCAGAAAGAGAGTAGTGTTCTGTTCTGCTGCTGCCAAGACCCGTCTTCTCATCAAGCTCGCCATCGCTTTGGAGGAGGCAGTGCAGGCTGCCCAGGAGCGCAAGATGATGAAATATTCAGGGCTGGCAGCTGAGTGCAGGGAGGCAGGCTTGACCACCGTCATCTACCCAGTGGATGTCGGCTTCATCGCGGCTTTATCAGCACATCAACACAGCAGCTACTTCAGGACATCGGTGTAACCCGGGTGACGGTCTGCAGAGCAGCAGAGGGTGAGGGAGAAGGGAAGTGCAGCTTTTTGCTGCGGCTGAGGAGGAAGAACAGGAATTGGAGTCAAACGGACAGGGAGGGCCGCGGCTGGTAGGGAGACGTCCGCCACCAGGAGATGTGTTACAAGTTATATTTCTACATTAAAATGACTACACTTATGTTACATATTGTGCTCAGTTGTGTGCTATAATTGTCCCAAATGCAATTTTCAAACCTTAACAAAGCCACATGTTTAAGTCTTTGTTTATCACCTGCCAACAGCATCATATCCTCGTTGGTGGTCTGCCATAAGCTGTCATAATTTGACTTAAGTGACATTCTTACGATACACTTTTTAGATCTCAACCATGTATTTTAACCAGACAGAGGAGTTTAGCTGTTGGATGTCTGAATTTTATATCAGAGAAACAGGCTCAGCCCCTCTGCCAAACATCATGAGAAAAACACTGTTTTTTTAATTTGTTTACTGCCTTAGTCAGTGTTTTTACCTGTTTAAATTATCGGATCAGTCTATTTTGGAGAGGAGGAGACCTCTGTGGATAACACCGCTCCTGGTAAAAATCCCCTGTACGTCTGGCTCTTAAGTCACCAGAGAAGCAAGCTGAGCTCATCACAGCAAGCAGCCCCTCTGCCGACTTGCCAAACAGCATCGGAAAGCACTGATTTTTTTGAGTGAAACTGCTTTATTCAGTGTTTTTACTGGTTTTAATCATCTGGTCTGTTTGTTTTAGGGACCAGGAGACCTTGATTGATAATTCAGAAGCCAATAAAAACCTCCTGAACGATCATGTTTAAAAAAGCGCAACATCAATAAGCGGTGGTCCCTTGCTGGAGACTCAGAGGCAACTTGCCTCTTTAAAAAATGATTTAGTCCTACAATAATGAATGATGAACACCACATCTGGTCAGATCTTTCACGTTTTCCAGGCTTGAACCCACAATATTAAGAGCATTTAAATTTGTATAGACCTGCTGCTCACAGAGAACAAAATTCATTTGTTTCAAAGCGCAAAGATGCATTTCAGTGCCAGGTGAAGGTAAGATATGAGAAAACAAGTAGAGAAAGTTCAAAGCAGGAGCTCCCTGGGATGTAGTATTCAAATGAGGCTGGAGTGAAAGTACGATGAGGGAAGGTCTACAGCTGTTTGAAGTGTGACAGTGTTTCACTGCCTACACTTTGCTCCTAGCAACTCATTTCAGGTTCAAGAGGACCACTACAGGCCCGCACCTGTCACAGACACACCAGCGTTAAGAGGAGTTAGCTCTCACCTTTACCTTCTGAAATACTTTTGTTGTTTACTAGCTTTCCTTTTAGCACTTCTTCAATCCCCTCAGAGCCTTTTTGAACATTTTGTTACACAATAAATGCAGCTGCGGAGCACTGCTGCTCTTGTACTGGTATTTATTTCGTTCCTGCAATTTGAGTAGCGAAAGAATTATGTGAATTATCGGTTGAATTAAGAGTTCCTCCCCATAAATGGGAAAAAAAACAAACAATCACAAAATGTGAAATGTTCTATGAATAATGCAAAATAGAGGTACGAGGAGGGGAAATGAGGCAAAAAAGAACTCTAATGTACTATGTACACATGGAACAATGTGTTAATGGAGAGGAAATGTAACAGACACACTCGTCTTGCTTTGGGAAAAACAATCATTCACAGTGCTTGACTTTCTTTTGCTTTACAATCCACATAAATGGAAAGTTTTGTGACTTAACAGGAGCAAAGAGAATTGCCAATGTGCCTCTGAGAGCTCAGCGTGTGTTTCATCTGAAAATATACTCGTCCCTCTTGACGTTTTGTTCTTTATTTTGTACTTCAGTCAGGATTTTTTGGCCAAAGAATGACATCAAATTGATTATTTATTAAAACAAAAAGAAACATGTTGAGTCCTAAATCCTATTATCCACAAATAGTACTTGTTAATGCAAAAAGCAAAGGCAGAAAAATGAATTGGTGGAGAAAAGGAAAATATAGAAAATAGTCATAATTATTGAATTATTTATATCAAATCTCTCGAGCTTATGATTTATATAAATAGAATTGCCACATTTCCAAAGCTATGCCTACAGTTCATTTAGTTTGGCACCAAAACAACTCTGTTCTCCTTTTAAACTTATGGTTCCTGCCGGTGTGATGATGTTATTGCAGTTTCTCTGCTACATGCATTGACTCATGGCGGTGCAGCCCGCCTGAATTTTCAATGATCCGGCAGTCCTCTGTGTATTATATTACTCGTTTATCATTATTTGCCAGAAGTCATTCTGTCACACAAATGGCATTGTCAACGGCATTGTTTCCTGTTTTTCCTCTCCTTGTTTGCTGCAGTGAGCTCATGTTCATTCACAAAGCTGTCGTTGATACCAGCTTAACATTTCCTGCATGTGCTTCACAATAAATCTGTGAAGGCAGTGGGAGGCCTTAATTGTGAAGCCACCTCAGAACAATGCCAGCGAGGTTTTCTGATGCTTGATTGAGACAATTATGTGTCCGACAAAGCCGAGTGGATCACAGGACAACAAGGACTGATGTTATCGTAAAACGCAATGATGAGGTTTAAGCAGCTGGAGTAGAAAAAAAAGGAAAAAGGCACCATGCAGGAGTTTGGTTCTGCGAGTAAAAAGAAGGAATAAAAAGGGTTGTGCATGTGTGAAGTGGTTCGCTGGAACACTGCAGAGATTTTTTAACATCTCTCACGACTCCTGACATGTAATATTAACCTGTCCCATGGACACGGAGAAGCTCTGTTCACTGCAGCTTAGCACTGTTTATACGATCTATATCTGCACGTAAAACCAAAAATCTCACACAAGTCTGATTCATAATTAAAGACAAACATTCAGCTGAAGTCGAGTGAAGATCTTCAGCACGTGTTCACTGTATAACAGCTCTGTTTACAGGCAGCAAATCACTCTGCTTCTCAGTTATTATCAATCATGCTTTGCAGAGGGAACATCTGCTTCACAGTAATTGTTAAAATAAATGGATTTTTTAAACAAATACATTGTTACTCAATTAACATTTACTCCTAAAAGATTTACCTGCAAATGGGGTGTAACTGCTGCAATTGAATTAATTGAACTTTGAATATAAATCGAACAATGTCTGTGAGTATTCTGCAAAATAAGAGGACATTTGCAGCAACACAAGACAAAACAGTTGAATAGGAAATGTTGTTTTTTTTTCTAACTGCAGCTAAAGGACAAAATGATAATAACAAATGAAAAATCTTTGCCAAAAATGTTTTTGTTAGAACAAGTAAACCAAGGGCATGAATACATTTATAAATTGTTTATTCATTGCCTTTTTGTTTTAGTGCATCTCAACCAAATTCCTGCTAAGTCCAATCACAAACAGTTGCATCAACACAGACAGCAGCAAAACAAATGAGTGTGACACAGATGTCATCTCAGACAGATGTGTAGTAGCAGAGTGGTCATTTAACGCTCCTTACAATTTCAGCATTCATATAAGATTAATAATACAACAATTCCAAGATTAAAAATGAACCACGTCGTCTGTCGCAGAAGCCTTTTCCATCTCCGGCAATTTATTGTCTCTAGACGTGCGTGTCATTCCAGGGTGCATGACAGACTGCTCTCTCTCATTTTTGTCTTTTTTGAAAAGAGATTGATGAATGTGCATTCATATGCACTGCACAATCAGCTTTCTGTCTTAGTATTATTTATGTTTGTAATCCCGGCTCTATGAATAGATGCATTCCTGTTTTTGTACAATGAACCCAGTCATGGAACGTACATTTGCATTTATGCATATGCACGTGTACTTCACATTGAGTAGCTTCTTTCTATGCTACTTCATACTTCTGCTCCACTACGTATCAGTTATTTTTAAGAAATAATGTACAGTTTAAAAAAAAAAAATCTAATTGGGGTTATTTAGACTGATATCTGATATCACAATTGCACAATTCACAACATTAAAGGGAATTGTCATTTTTGATTCATCTTTCTCATTTTCTTTGAAAAATATAGTATTGTCCCCAAAATCCCTCCAATCATCATTTGGTTGTTAATTTGGATATTACACTTGTCCAGATAAGGATTTTGATAAAATTTCAATTACTGTCCAGCCCTGTTATGTACTTTAATTGCTCCATATCATGTTAATTACCCTGTATTTTAGTTTTTTCTTATCTTACATGGTTGTTTTTATCGTGTTGCAAAGTTAAAATAAATAAATATCTAATAAATAAATAAATAAATAATTCACTAAATTAATTGGACTGTCGCTTCTCACTAGGTCCCGAAATAGTTATTTCTGTATTTATTAAATAATTGACCATAATAGCATTAACTAAAGTCAACAGCATATGAATTGTTAAAATTAAGAACATTTCCAAGTAGAAATGCTTGCATATTTGAGGCATCAGTAATAATAATGGAAAGCATTACTATATGATGCTAAAACTCTGAAGGACGTGTTTGTCCTGGATGACATGTATTTTTCACGACATCTCGAATATCGTTAGCCTCATAGCATAAAGACAGGGTGATGCAGAAGTAATAGGAGAGTAAAGTTAAGCAAAAATCTCAATTTGGCCAAAAAATGACTTAGGCTATTATGCTATGAGGCTAACAATATGAATTAGTATTTTTAACACTGACTTATCACATTTAAGGATCTTAAACCTTCTTCAGTCACAAATACCGTCAAAGTACCTCACAGATCAGGTGTGTCCATCCTCAACTTAAATGTATTTCTTCCCACGTGTTTGTGTTATATAAAGTAAAGATACTCCTGGAGATAACTTCTCCTGTTTGATTTATAATGAGCGAATCTGTAGAGGAGTAATCTACTTTTGAGGCGCTCTGAGCCACGGGGAGAGGCTGCTTGACTGCGAATAAAACCACCTCCAGACTACAGAGCTGTCATTAATCAGACCCTTGGCTGGCAGTCCACAGCCGGCTGCTACGTTCCCTTCAGACCCCGTTGTAGGATATTTATGTTGATTGTCTGTAGTCGCTCTTCCCACGTCCTCTCCCATCCACTCTCGGCCCGTCATTAATTAAAAGCATGCAGCGAATTTCAGCTCACAGCTCTCTTAGAAATATGCAGACGAATTTTCCCATCGGGCTGTTTTTCAGCTTGTCTCTTTTTGTCCGGGAATCTGTCTTTCTCTGTCAGCGACTAGGGGCCATGACATGCCACAACATACTCTGGTTCTTGCAGTTCGACTGTGGACAAGATGACTACTTCTACACTCTGCAGGATAAAAAAAAAAACAAAAAAAAAAACCAAAACTGCTGTCTTTGGTGATGATCAAGGGACTAATTTGCCTTGTTGTGGTCCTTGTTTAAGCTGCATTCAACACACAGTCATCACTGAGGTTTCAGCCACGAAGCTTATGGGATGTGTGACTTACTGTGCTGAAATGAGCAGTATCTGACTGTGACAGTGTGTGGTGTTAGACAAGGGACAGTTAAGTGTCATTTTCAAAATAACACTGTCACAAGAAAGCGGTTAAGTGGCGACTACTGAAGTGTGTAGATTACTCCGACGTTTAACTGTTTTCTCTCAGAGCAAACTGGAAAATTGAGCGCAGGAGCGACCACACTCATTGTACTGTATGTAGGCAACCTTAAAGCAATCCGGAGTGATTCTTGGAGTAAGATGTGTCATGTTTCTGCCAACACACAACTGTATTCACCCCTGCCTCAGATGCAGGTTGCTTTCATAAGACAACTGAAAGAGGTGCCTGTCAGAAGAGTGCTCCATTAGTGCTACGCCCACGCCGCTCTTTTCTCAGACATAGAAGGTGTATCATTTATGGATCCTACCATTGTTTGCAAATGCAGCTGCTTTACCAGCATCGGCAGCAGAAATTGTAAAAGATGGTGATCGCTTCCCTCCCTGTCGTCCCAGACGTTCTCACACTGCTGTCGGATCGCGCTGGAGAATCCTGATTCCATGGCAGACAGATGCCAACTTTCATTCCTTTTTAGTTTCCTTCAGAGAGACAGTATGTTGGCTGGGAAAATAAATTCAAAGTGAGCCGGAAAGTCAATCTCAAAAGGGTTAGCCACATATGCAGCTTTTGATCAACTCTATGAGTTTATACGAGGTTCGACATTTTCCTAAACTTAATGATGCTTCACTTGTAATTTCATGAAAAGTGAGCTGTCTGGGTTTTCTTAAGTGTTTTAATTGATTCTTATGAGCATAAGGATTTCATATATTTTAAGCTACATTTCACACAGAAGTTGTGCTGAGAGACTTCTTAGCTCCGTGGGTGCAGTATTGTCGTGGGTGGGGAAGCGTGCCCTAAGGTTGAGTATGAAAATCATCAAACAAAACACACGATATACTCAAAGCTGGCTATTCTCCAGTAGTTTGGAGGGCATTCTGCAAATAGATGTTTATGGTCTGGCGAAACCACTCCGATTTCAAGGGAATGGTTAAGATTTATTAAGTATTGAGTCCATTCAAACTACACAGTCATTTATCAGGGATGAAAACCTACTGCAGCAGCAGCAGTAGCAGCAGCCATGGAGAGAATAAAACAACAAAATTACTCTTAATGCTGTTCAGGTCATCTCACAGGTCAGACCACAGGATGGTTTCAGAGCTTTGCCCCTCTTGCATATTTTACTTTAGTCGTCTTGCTCTCTTCCTCAGTTCATGTGGTAGATTAATGTACAAAAGTTTTCTAATTTCATGGCGAATTCTCTGCCTCAGATTCAATGATGTTCTCAACAGGCGGCCGTCATCAAATTGAACTCAAGAGGAGACACTTTTTGCTATTAGATCTGCTGATTTTTTACTTGAGTAGACTGAGTTGAGTTGCAAGTGTCATTCAAAGAAATTTATTCAACTCGGCAAACATGAATAAGCCTCAATTTTAAGTTTTAATGAAGAGTACATGCTGAAGTCTTAGGAAAGCACATATTATGTAAAGTAGCATTCTAAAAAGCAACTCTGCCAGTTTAATTATTACATCATTATTTACCCAATCTTCTGCAATAGAAATAATTTATATGGTTTTTCTTCAAACCTAATTTCAGTCACTTATGTCAGTGAGATGTGGGCTCTTTGACGTTCTGAGCGGCGGACTGCTGCAAGCCTTCATTTGAAGATGAAACATGTTGCTGTGCTTCTGCAGTGGCGGTGTTTGAATTTGTGTCGACGTTTTTCTGGATGCACTTGTTTTCACGCAGGTTGCTGAAGGTTTGATTTGATTATTAATGATCTCTGACACAGGCCTTTCAGCAACGCAGAACTGGCTTGAGTTCAGGCTTATTTAAAGTGAATCACATTTCTATACTCATTTTCAGACATGGTTTTACTCAGACTGAGCAATGTGTTGCTATAAAAAAAACAATTCAGAGGGAAATATCTCCTAACACATTACCAAGCATCGTCCCTATCAAAACAACATTTCCGAATCCATGGCTATATTTCCAATGTTTTTTTCTTTAGAAAATAATACATCCCTTGCAGCTTTAAATGAATTCCTCCTGAGCCACATCAACAGTCTTTTGAGCATGAAACACCATCTGTAGATTTATATGATTGTGTTCGTTAAAAGTAGGAGATATGTAAACAAGTACCAAGTTTAACATTTGTTACACAGTTACAAAACACCATTGCTGCAGCATAATCCATGTTGGTCTCGTTTTATTCTCTATAAACAGACAGGCATGTGTATATGAATGCAGAATCTGTCAGCGAGAGAACTGGATTCTGGTTTGTGTGTGGAATCCTAGTTAACTTTTGTGCATTAGTATGGAACCTATCACTAAATTTTCTTCCAAGGACACCTCAACCCACAGACCTACAGCTAATCAGAGCAACTAAACATGTGGTATACAATGTGAGTACAAAACTGCAAGTTGGTGCAACGCTTGTCCCTTTTTCCAAGCTATAAAAACATGGTGGCCTGGTCACAAACCTCAGCTAAATAACCGAACAGTTGCTTCCACTAGAACATGTATCTGAAACACTGGATTCAAGAAATTGTTAATGCAGTTAATCTAATTAATCTAGAATATATCTATATAGATTATTATAGTTTATAGAGATTAGCCTGAATGTTGTCTGGAGCGCCTAAAGAAGTATAGCTAATCAGGCTGTAAAAAATTGAAGTTTTATATTCACAAACCAATGGCTCAGTACACAGCTTGAGTACATTCTCACGTGTTATTGTGTACGCCGGTAGGCTCATTAAGTAGTCGACATATTTTCAAGTGCTCACCTCCTGCTCCTGACCACTCTGTCATAAAAAAGGAGCTAAGTGAAGACACAATAATGTAAGCTGGTAAACATGTTGGCTGAGGAACGGATCCCTGACCCTCATCTTCGTTCTACTTATTGTGTGACTACGTTACTACAGCGTGTGATTATTTTGAACTTTGATTCATATGAGTCCTTTTAATGTTGCTTACTGTAGAGCAGACGCTCACGCAATCATTTAATAACCTTCATTGCTGACATCTGGATGTTTCTGGAGTCTGGAGGGTTCAGTAGTAATGTGAGTAGATTGGGAGCTCTCAAACCTGTTTTATTGTGGTCCTCCTCCACATCTACAGAAGATAAATACTAAGTATTGCTTACTGCTAATTTGTTATTGTTTTCATTGGCCCAGTGCTCAGTGTTGTTTTCTCTAGATTTGCCTTGAACGTACATTAACTTTGTCATGCTGCGCAGCCATATTAGCATACCAGCATATGTTTTATCAAGTAAGTCACTGTAGGGTTTCTATTCATGCCAATGCTGATCTCCGCATGTTCGTGTTGGCTGTAGATTGTAAGCTTCAGGGCTTAGCTGATGTCTACGTTAATTATTTTAACTCTCATGCTCAGGTCAGGCAGCCTAAGGCCTGTTCAGACATCTCCTACTGGCCTGCACAAACTGTAGCTGCATTTGACTAATTGAGCATTTAAAGGACCACATTGCTGTTTCTGCATGTTTTAATCCATTTACTTTAAATCACCCTTGCTCTGTATCACTGCCGACCATTTTATTTTTCAACCTTTCTGCTTGCAGTCATGTTTTATTTCTTAAAAAACAGCATAGAACAGATTGACAGAGACTTTAGACTTTTTTGAGATTTTGAGAAACAAATCCTCACTCTCCATCCAGAGCATCACTTTTTCACATACAGAGTAACTCCTGGACATGCAGGTTCATGCACGGTGCCGGATTGACCTCAACACATGGCAAACGTTCATTTATTTACAAGAAAAATACTCGGTTGCGAAAAAAATAAAAAGTTGTCGTAATGGTGTTTTTTTTTTTTTAAATTATGTATGCAACAGTTTCAAATGTTTCTTTGACCCTGCAGCCCTGCATGTCCAAAAATGACACCAAGGCCTCCTGACCAAGAGATGATGATGAGTTGGGAGTGAGGAAGGATTATGCATTCATATGCTTGAAGGAAAATCTGCAATCTGACACTGGAAAGTTGGCTGGTAAAACTTCCTTTGAATGCAAATCATCACGCTTTTCAAAACATTCATCCCTGCTTGTTATTTGTCCCCTAGTTATATTTTCTGTTACCCTGCGAAAAGTAACACCATTTCAAGTCTCGAATGTGGTACCAATGTGTTGAGAACTCCTTAAAATTAATATCCCTCAAAGCTTAAAGAAGTATTCAGAAAAACGACTTAATACGGATGAAATGTTGCCCAAAAGTCATTAAACGCTGCTGTCAATCATAGTGCAATATTCAGGCATATTAAAAATATAGCTCTTCAAACAAAAGCTTATTTACCAATCACAGTTTGAGCTAGCCAAGATTCAGCTTCCCTTGTTTGTAGTGCTAAGTTTGATAATATAAAGGCTTTACCTGTCTATTCCCGGGAGAATTGTGCAGGTAGAGCTCTGTTTGAGTCAACTGAAAGCATTGAAGCGTTCTTTTACTTGACGATAAGTGCACAGTGTCTCTGGAGGAGTAAGTCATTGAAGAGAGGAGTCTGCTCTTTCTCCTTCACTGAGATCGAAACAGGTAAAGGACACTGACCTGAACAGTCATGTCAATAATGCAAAGATGAAACTTGAATATTATAGTAGTATTGTTGTTTTTTGAATGGCTATTTGCAGGACTGTGAACTTATATCTTAAGTAGAAAATTAAGCCCCAAACATTTTAATTATCAGGTTTGCTGTGATATTATGCTCTCCCAGCTTACAAGCTTGCAACCATCATTAAATTAGGATTGTATCACTCGATCACATTTGTTTTATATTCTTGTCAGATTAGGCTGTTCAACAGTGTGATTCAACAATTTGTTGGGGGCCTTTTTGTAGACTATCTGGCAGATTTCAGCCACATTAACAGTCTAAAGAACCGTTCGGTGTGGTGCATTTCCTTAGCTGCATGGCGCAAACAGGAAGGCCCAGGTTCAAGGACTCATTCAGACCTCTGAGCTGCATTAAAGGGCCATTGATAGAAGCCTTTGTGTCCGACATGACTGTCAACCAAACACACTGTTCTCATCAATGGTAGAAGAGTACAGAGACACCACTGTCTACATCTGTTTTCTTCATTCAACCAGATTTTCTCTCTTTGTGTCTGTATTCGGAAAAAGGACCATAAGTGTGTTGGAATGTTCTGGAACAAGGCGACAGCTTTTGCCCTGCAGCTCTTTTTAGATATGAGGACATGCAAACGAGCATTTATTACCCTCTGAATGCAACCTCTGATAAAACTACCCCCAGATTTACTGTATTAGTGTCCTGACTCCGGGAAGTTAACAATTAATGTCCCCTGCAGCAAACTGTGAAACTCTAAAGAATGAAGCCATCATGGCTGGACAGCAGTGTCTGTTTTTTTTTTTTAAGGATGTACTGTATTGGACACAGAGGGCCTTTTAAGAAGTCAGACTCACTCTTCCTCTATTTGTCTCTCTGGACTCTTGCTTTCCTCTCTTCTTCCCATTTACACTTTTGGGAGTCTTTTTACTCTATTCTTGCTGACTTAAACTTCAGTTTTGCCCTCTCTTTTTGCTACCCTTTGTAATTTTGTGCTCTTTTGTAATTTTTACATTTGCCGCAATTATTTTATTTCTCGCTTATTACTTTTTAATCTCTTTACCCAATTGGTAAATGGTATATTCTCAGGAAGGACAACTCTTGTTCAAGTAACTGTAGCATTACTGCGAAACAGATAAGAAGATTGAAGTTTAAGTCAGAACTAAGATGCTCCATCCTTGAAACCACAAACATCAGAACACAACAGAGACTGAACAGTCTTCCACAGCCGAAGGACTTTTGAGCAACGCGACAACAACAGTACATTACCAACAACAGACTGGATCTGGATCTCACTCAAGTAAGATAAGGCTCCTTGGGTATTGCTTGTTATTAATGGTTGGAGCCGGATTTCTAGATTAAATTTTTATCTTTTGTTTTTTTAAAAAAATATTTGCTCATTTCACAGCTTTATTTGTAGAGAGAGAGAGTATAAGAGACGACAGAGGGGAAAACATTTAGGGAAAGGTCTCTGAGCTGGATTTGAATCCGGGTCAGCCTCTTTCAGGGACTGACCCCCTGTGGTATGTGCGCTACCTGTTGTTCCATCTGAGCGGCCCAATCTTCAATTTTAAGATGGTCAGGTAACAACATTTTTGGGTGATTTTGTTATTAACGGCTTGTTGCCATCTTCTCATGCTCAAACCTGTAGTAATTCAATTATTTTCCGCTTAATAAGTTAAATGATGCATTGACCTATTCTGTCTGTTTATTCTAATTGAATCTAATTAAGGTAAATTAATGTCTCTTATATCGTTGTTTGTGAGGTTCTCTTCCTGCAGAGATCATGGTCCCCTAGTAGGACGAGCGATCTTCAGTTTATGGGACCTAAATGTGTAATTAAGCATGTCATGAATATCAAAGAAGTTTGGCTTGCTTTTTGACTTTTGCAGTTAGTTAAATCCCCTTCGAGTCTAAATATAAGTTCAGCATGTTCCCAGAGAGAACTGGTGACTTATAATGCTTAACACACTGATGTGTCAATCTGCCACTAAGAAAGAAAAGGTATCAATTTCCATCACATAATCTTTGCTTTCTACTTTAAATTGGGTCCATGACTCGTACCTTCATAAAACAGCAGAACTATATATAAATAGTCTTTCTACATGAGTGCAGACTTCTGTTTGACTGAGGAGATTGGCAGCTAAGATTAGGCCCAGTTTCTCTGACTAATTAGCATCACTGGTCATGAGAGGATGGTGATTTTTAGCACTACAGTCTAACTCATCCAAACAAAGTCAGGCTGTTGAGTCGATGCCATAGCTTATCTTATAAATCCTAAATTGAAAATGAAAATAAGGAATAATATCTTGAGTGTCTTCAACATGATAAGGAATAATAGCTGCAACATTGATTTGCCAGTTTGTCTTATTTGCGCAGATCGTGGGAGTCAAAGTGAGGAGCAGCAGCTGCTCACAAACTAAACATTGTGTTTGTACAGTACATTTATATTGAACCCTGTAACCTTGCAGTTGCTTTCAATTAACTGAGGAATTCAGTAGCCACATTTAACTCAGATCTCCAGTTGTCATGTCTTACAACCTGTGGTTTCTATGCTTTATTTAAGCCCTCAGCCTTCAATGTGCTTTAACAAAAAATCCCCAAAGCCAGTATGATACTCCAGTGTACATTTAAAAGGCTATGTATCGAGGGGTTTTCTGAACTGCGCATTAGGCCCAGTGACAGGGGTCGCGGTAAGCTCCCTGTGTCTGGGTTATCGGTCTCTGACAGCCCACTACTCTCTGATGGCTGCTGCCGTCACAGGAGCATGCATCACACACTTGTCAAAGCGCCTCTCCTCCGCCCACCCCCTTTCCGCTGAAAGTCAACACCACAGTCTCACCACGCATATATTTACGTGCTCACAGGCACCCTCACAAGATGCGCATGCACACAAGCACATGCAGCACACATATACAGACAACGTTCCCATTATGGTGACAAATCCTGCCTGAGCTGGCTCCCATCTGTGAGTCATGTCGTGGTGTTTTGTACGAGTCAAACTCCCCCGTCATCTGCCTTTCACAGATGGATCTGCGGGGTGTCCGAGGGCCTGGTCTGGTGGCCACAATTGCAGGACAGTTTAGATTCAGAACCTCCCTCGATCCGGATCGAAAACAGACACATATTTCCTGAGCTCTGAGGTGTAAGGGGGCAACTCTCCAACAAAGGGGTCAGGTTAATCATCACGGCTTGACTGGGTTTAATCCATTAAACCATGAGTTCACCCCTACATAGCTTGGTTGGCTAAATCTCTGCACTGATCCTATTTTCTCTGTATACATATCCGTTCTTTCACCCTGGCTCCTATTTGCCCCTATAATGGGATTAACTCCAGTGACACCAATCTGAAATCTAGCTTTAAACTCAACAGGGTGAGAGACTCTTATTTCACTGGTTATTCCCATAAGGGATGAGACATGGCTTGGGTAGCATAATTAGATCCCTCTCCCCAACCTAAATGTAAATGATGACAAATTAATGATAAATAGCTCGGTGTATGCACGTATTTTTTTTCTGTTTGCCCGGTCAAGATGCCTCCAGTAACATAAGAAATAACTGACAAACCATGTTAATTAATGTGTCTGTTAGAATATGTAGAGGACGCTGTCATAAATAATGGATGCTGTCAAACTCATTGAAACCTAACGCTGCCTCGGTGACTTTGGGTCTCTGCAGCAAACAAGCCTTTGTCCTGCCGTTACTTGTTTTGGCATTAAAGAGGTTTACTCCATGCCTATACCAAAACACAATGCCTTCTCAGTTATTATTGTTCTACCCACCAACACGTTTTTGAAACACAGCTATTAAGCAAGCTTATTATCAAGCCCTTTTCCACTTCATAATAAAATCAACGCGGAACAATTGACCTTGGCAGAACAAAAACCCTTTCACTCCTCTCTGCTTCATTCTCATGGTGCAACAAGACATTAGAAAGCCGTTTCATTGCTCTGTCTCTCATTGCTCCCAGAGCCATTAACAATCAACAGTCATTTTCTTTTTCTTTTGTTCTCAGTGGTCAAAGTCTGCATAATACAAGGCCATCTTGTTTGGATTTGTGTAACTGGAATCTGCAGAAAAGCATATGGTAGTTGGCGATTAATGTGGGGATGCAATGAACTGTTAGTAACAGCTCTTGACCTCATTTATATGAATGCGCCGGAAGGTTTTTCATCAGGCTTAAAGATGTTTTTTTTTTTTTCTTAGAATGAGCTACAATTTGTTATTTGTCTTTTCATTGTGATTTAAATTGTTTCATCCACTGCTCTCCACATGCATGTGAAGTTTAAATATCTGTAGTTTTTCAATACATATTTTTCCAGCTGTAGATTCCATTAAATGTTTACTGGATTTGGTTTGACTGACAGAATGCATTCAAACTGTATTTGACATTTAATTTTGTCACTATTCCCCAACATCAAATTTGCATAAAAATAATGAAACGGTGCAAGAACCAGCACTAAAGATGTGAGCTGTGAAGCTAAATTGAGAGATAATCCTTTGCAAGGTTACATCAGACCTGTTTTTTTTTTTTTTTTTCGTCGACACAGTAGAAAACCAAGGAAATTGGATGAAAGCTATACAAAGGGCACAGTATATGTACAGTACAGTATATGGAAATGCTCCACAGGCTTTTAACATGGAGACATGAGCTGCTGTGAAAATGGTTCAGAATATAGCACTCATAGAAAAGCGTTGTCAAGATGCCTTTATTATTTAAAATGCAGGTAGAAGTCTTTTTGTTAAGCGGCGAGAACACACTGTACTCAGTGATCCCTACAATTACTTCACAGGACTGTGTGGGATGCACCAGAGCCAGGTGTTCACATGTAAAGGCATTTGTTTGGATATTCTAAAGAAAAACAACAACTTTGAACAACACTCTAATCCTTGTATCCAGAAACCCCTGAATCCTGTTGTAAATGATGTTGGACCAGCCGCTTTGACATGGATGTATTAGATAATTATCAAACATAAATAATTCATATTTTGTATTTTATCCCTTTACTGCTAATCTGTATCACAATAGGGGAGGGCAATACAACATATAGATTCTTGTTCCACCTGGGATGTAGTAAATGATTTGTTATGCACATCAAGCATAAATTGTCACATAACTTTTTTTAGGCCCTGGCATACACATTCCCACTCCCTGGGTGAGTGTTTTTATATCTGGAACAAAAGGAGAGCTTTATCGGTGGATGCTAAATCATTAACGCAGACTGGATAGATCAATTTACAACAATCTATAAGACAAACTTTTGGGTTGCGTGGTTGATGAATGTAGGTAATTAATAAAAGGTAATAAACTCTTCTGCTGTTATGAATGTTTTTTTTTTTAATCATTAATAATCTCAGAATGCAATCAGATCATGAATTCATTTATGTTGCCACTCTGAGTGTTAAAGAATTATTAATTAATGTCATTGTGACAGCCTGTCTCCATACATTTGTTCTCAATAAAGGCTTATATTGACCTATAAAGCATTGCTTAATAATTTATCATCCATTTATTCATCCAGTAATTGCCTATTTTTGAAAATTTGATGAAATATATAGGAAAACAAACATGCAGTGGATTTTATCTCTTCTTTGTAAATGTAAGCTCTGTGGAGGCGAGCCGACTTTACCTGCTCTCGAGGGCGTCACATTTTGATTGACAATTCTAAGCAATTTCTTTGCAAATTGTCTGTTTGACTGCAGTCCCATTTCATCTTGGCCTTTCTGCCTTTCGCTGCCCCGCCTCAGAATCTGCTGAATGGTGTTGAGAGCATTTGGCCAGTAATGTCATTTACTCATGCAGGCACATGCTCATGTTTTGCTCTCCTTCAGCCTACAGCCTTTTTATCAGGCACACAGATGTTCTGAACTGGACCCAGCTTTACAGTTTACCGAGGACCTAAAATATAAAGGGGAACATTTTTGCTCTGAACAAAATTTAAGGTAACCTGGAAGAATCTATAGGATTAAAATCTGTTTTGATGGAAAGTTTGAAACATTTTGCTGGGACTCCAATTCTGTTGAATAGGCCCATACACATGAGGGAGAATGGGCGTTCTCCACCTGCTCGTTGGTCAGTAGATCGTTATTAGCACATTTAATTAGCTGCTATTTCAGCGTGTGTTGTTTGGTGGGAACCTCTAAACAACATTTTCGGTACCTTAAAGTAAAATGAAACAAAAGACGGCGGCCACAGAATGAGCAAAAAAAGGCAATTGTTGCTGTTTAAATGGACTGTTAGCAATCTACTGGCCTACCAGCAGGTGGAGAAGGCCCACATGGGTTGGTAATTGCAGTAAATGGTAATTTAATAGTCTGACTCGAGTACAATGTGGTGAGCAGGGGGTCTGCACCCATAGTGTTGAAGAAAAAAGGATAAATTGCAGAAAACAAATTATTTATTGTCTTTGCCTGGATCCCTGCAGTACACAGTGAGTTTTTTTTGTGGCCTTTCTGTCAGAGCATTTTCCAATTTATCTTAATGGAAATCTGCAGCTTTTTTGCGGTGAAGACTAACAGAGGTCTGAGCTGCATTTCTATTGAATTGAACATGAATGAATAACAAATAAATTAGATTGTACAACACATCCATGGAGGAGAGTGGCGAGAACTTCAGATGTTTTACGATGGCAACAACAAACAGAGCCTGCATGTGCCTCGCATGCTCGTCAGATTCCTGATCACTGATGCCTCTTTATCCCAATCACTTTGAACCTGATCCATGTTCATGGCACATCTGCACTGACATGTGGAAAAGGTCTGTGGTGAGGTACAAAATGGATTGGGCGTCTATGGTGGCTAATTCTGATTCATAGAATTGAGGGAGCTGTGTTAAGGATGTTAGGCATTAAAGAGTTGTCTTTTTCATGGGATTATCTGCGAAGGAGGAAGTCAGTATTCAGACAGAAGCTGACTGGCACGGCAAGATCAGCTTCCATCCAAGTAGAACACTTCTTCAGGCATGCAAAACATGCAGACTTAAGTCACATAATCCCTTTCAATATTAGCAAGGATGTCAATACGCTGACATAAATGGAAAGGATACAACAGTTTTGCAGGCTTACTGTTGTTTCCCATCACAGTGTTAGCAGTGGTAGCTGGCAGGTTGCTATTATTAGCCACTGCAGTGATATAAATGTTTCTGTAGATCCACTGACACTGTGATGACAAAACATATTTAAACCATTGGGGAAATGCTGGCCTGTCCAATAAAATATCATCAAGAGGATTCCATGCTGCGTTTTATTCTTTGCACCCCAACGTTGTGGCATTTATGGGGCCTGCAGATATTGGAGTAAATAACTGGACACACAAAGCCAACACTTGAACACATCTCTGGGGCTAAACAAACAATGGCGCTCTGCACATTTGGAGTTCAAATGAGACTGTAACTGCGGATCATAACAGGGCTTTTCTGGTGTTTTGTGGAAGCACCGCTTTGTCAGTGTGACTAAGCAAGGCTGTCCAAGTCCAGCTAACCATGACTGTCTGAGAGAGCTATGAAAACAATCGCCTTTCAAAGCAAGTGTCTTCAGGCACAATGTTGACGTTACACATTCAGATGTTGCTAAATGTTGAAAACGGCATTGTCTTCGCTCCCTTTTTGTACTGCCAAACATTTGAAATCCTTCACTTAACATATTGGATATGGCATTCACTGTTGAAGGCAACATATATCAGGATATTCTCATTGCAGCCCATCAATATTTGCTGCTGCTGCAGCAGCCCGGTTTCTGCATGGAGCTCATTAAAGTTTCATTGTATCTCATCTCATTTTACCTTAACTTATTATGGACTACAATCTGGACACTTATATAGATTTCATCGATCAGTTTAAGGTTGGAACATTTTGATGTGGGTTTCATGTATGTAAGTCCAACCACCTTTCCATGCTAATTCCTGAAACTTAGTCATTTATCAGTATATATCTGGGCTGCAGTTTAGGCTTTTTTCACTTATAGATCTGTGGATTATTTTCTCAATTAGCTAATTTGGTCTACAGAATGTCAGAAAATAATAGAAAATGTTTATCCCAGATTCTCAAAGTCAGTTTATGTCTTGTAAAAGTAAGTGTAAAAGTAAATGTAAAAGTCTTATTTTGTTAGTCTAAAACCCAAATATAATCAGTTTGATAGGATATAAAACAGAAAAGCAGGAAATATCCTTATTTAAGTGGCTGCAAACTCTTACTCTTAACAATTAATTACAGCGATAGTAAACAATTATTTTTCTGTCAGTCAACTTATCATTTAGCTGATGAATCACTGCAGCGCTAATAGAGACGGAGTGGAAGCTGATCAGTGGGGTTGAGGTCTTTTATAAATAGTGAATTCTAGTTAAATTATTGAGTTAAAATTGAAGCAATGAACAGAAGACTAATAGTAGAGTAATTACGATTCTAATTTGTATTAAAGGAGCTGCTGCAGTTTTAAATACAACTTCCAAAGACTTTATGAGCTAAGATTAAAATGTGGTTGTCTTTTATGTGAGTGAGCTGTAATATTCTCCACTTCATTGTTTCAAATTGACAATGACAAAAAAAATAAAAGTTCAAATCAAGTTATATTGCAGGAAAACTGCCTTGTTTGCCCTCGCGCTAAGTATGAATGGATCTGTTATTGTTTCATTCTGCCCATTTGATAATAATTTGCTATTTGGACATGGTTTGCAGTGTTTGGGATGTTTTGAAAATTGAACTAAATCATCTTTCACATCATTATAAAAGTGGTGATAAGCTGAGGGCCCACAAATTACACATTTGGGTTTGAAATGATCCTCAAAATGCCTTTAACTTTGCCTCAGCAGCTTACTTAAAAGCAAATCTTTTCACTTTACATTTCAACTCTGACAGAGCTATAAGCTATCTCTCATCACACTTCCTTACTTGTGTTGAGTCATTTTTTGAACTTAATGGGCAGATCTAACATGAGATAGCTAGTTTGATCAGTGAAGTGACTGTCTGTATGTAGAGGATTTAAAATGTGAGTTCTTTAAATCCTGTCTCTCTGGTAGCAACAAAGCAAAGCAGCTGCTTGGGGAAGCCGTGGCCTTGGCTTCTTCTTTTGCTTATCTATGTATTGAGACCTTGTCAGTAACAAAAGACATACTGCTCTGTTTCAATGCCAATATTAACGCAGGAAGTACAATGCTGAGTCAAGTATTGTTCCTTTTGTGCTTAGTTTTGTGGCTCGATGAAGCTTGATTGCGCCAAGGTGGGTGTAGGCTCCATGATTTCCCCAAGCAGCTGTTTGACTCATTGAAGCCAAGGACACATAATGACAAAAAGAGAAAACTATTTTCAAAGGTGCTTTATGAAGCACCATTTTGTCTCTTTGGCATGGAATTGAGGAATCATTTTTCTCTACTACTGCTGAATTTAAGTGCAAGTTAACATAAATGTATTACTTTTTTAGAAATAAAAAGGGAACACAGGACAACAGATAAACAAGTAAATAAATAAAAAACTTCTTCACAATCACAGTTCCAAATAGGATGCCAGTTCCATTTTTCATAGCTTTATTCAGTGAAGGTGCATTCACACACATATCATTTATCACAAAGAACAAAACCTTTAACCAATGTTACCAAAAGTTCCTTTAAGATTTGGTTAATCTTGCACGTATTGACATAGAACACAACATGTAGAATGAATAAGAGTTTCCTTTTCTTTTGATGGGAAAACCTGGAGCCATCTGCAGGGGAAATGATCCATTTGTTCCAGCTGTAGTCACTAACTTACCTTCTTCCAAAACAATTATGGATTTATAAGACTGTTTAGGGACCCCAGTATGCAGAAGTACAATAAGTGAAAAAACCCTTTTCTACTGCGTGAGAAAAGCTCCAAGGTTTTTGCCTTCAACTATTTGGACTTAGCATAAAGGCTGTAAACTTCACATTTAAATGCAGATCAGAGGTCAAGGGACTCAGGGAAATTGTGCATGCCAGTTTTTCTCTCGCCAAAATGTGGCTTTACTTTGAAGCATTATTTTCATGCCGTGGTTGGTATCAACGGATTTCGTATTTTCATGATGCCAGAATGCTTCACTGTAAACTGGGAGTCATCTTGTGTCTTTGAGGAGTTAAGTAGGGTAAAGATGAGCTGCATAATTTCAAACTGAAATAACGAAA
>JAOWBC010001387.1:17498666-17524446 GCA_028566105.1 Hypoplectrus providencianus | reverse complement strand
TTTGTTAATGAAAGCCAACTTTGTAACATGCATGTTAGATCGCTGCCAAAAGAAATGACCTCCTCGTCTGATGATGAATGTATTCAGCACCAGTGATGATAGAGACAGTCAGCGTTGTGCCTTTGTGAATGCAGTAAGTTGCTCTGTGAAAGCAGGAAGCTTAGAAGTTGCTGTGTTAAAGCAAACCCATCTTTCTTGCACACTATCTCGCACACCTACTGATTATTTATGTGGTACTGTAAATGTGCTGAGCATGGCTAAGTGTATAAATAGCAGTACGGACATCATCAGAGGCTTTAGCTCACGAGGGGGAAAGGGGAGGGGAGAGAGCTTACTACCAGAGCATCAGATCATGAGCAACACAGACGATCCTCCCTGACTCATCAGGAACGGAGGGAAACTCTCATCCTTTGCATGCTTGGAGTCTGCATGTTGAAGGCTGATGTGTAACCCCACTGACCTCTGTGGCCACTGGTGCACAAGTTTGTGTTGTGCTTATTGCATACTTATTCATAGGAGATTACTAACTGCATTATTCAATTACCCGCTCCCCTTGGTTGACTGACTTATATATGTGGGACATGGTTTATGATAACACAGACTTGCAAATGTAACTGTTTCTCTTTTTTTTTTTATTAAAAATAGCTGCATAACCAGAGCAATTATTAGAGCGTATATTATTTGATGTGATTCTCTCAGGCAACTTGTATTATTGCTCAGTGTAACCACGGTCACTGTCTGCACCACGGCGAGATTTCCATTCTAACAATGGAATCACAACATCCTAGTCACGGTAAATATTATAGTCCAACATCAACGCAATTTTCTCCTATCGTTTTACGCTGCCGCCACCGCCATTATCTCTGTGTACTCATGTGTTCCAGCTCTCCGCAGTGCAGCCCACAGTCCAGGCCTCCGCTTTGCCTTGGGTTGTTGCCTTTGTCTGGAGCTCTCTCATCTCTGGAGGTCACATTGGCCGCCCTGGAGGTACTGGTAATGGTCAGTGTGCCAACTGTGTGGGTAGTCTAAGAGGACCATATGCCGTCTGTTAACTCACACTCAGCAGAGGCAGCAGTGTAGCACGGCTGCTTTAGTATCTGATGATAATCACAACATGCTTAAAGCCCTCAGTTAAGCATGCAGTTTATAAGAGCAGGTATTTCTGGCTTCCTTTTCTCCTTTCAACATGTCACTTCTGGTTTTGTATCCACACTGGTGGAGCAAACAGAGGGATAACCAGGCTGCACTTTATCTCATCACTATTCATCCAACTGGTTAAGTTCAGGCCGGCCCTGAGATCAAATGTGTGGACCTTTATTTGCTTTTATTGGATGTTTTATTAGAGCAATGTGGGTCCTGGCCTCAGAATGTTTATTTTAGACTCGTGGCAGGTCAGACAGAGGCGATAATGTTTCTATGGACACCACAGACCTCCAGTCACACACCAAACACTAACAGGTGCTGCAAATACAGTTGCATGTTTTTGTTTTCAGTGTGAAGCTGTTTTTCATGGCTGTGTATTCACAGCTAGAGCCGAACCAATACAGGATTTCGGAGACCAAAAGGGGAAAAATTCACAGTGAATTTTCTAACTGGATTACCAGTAGACCTTTTCTGTGTGGATTTTGCAGAGATTGTTGCAACCATATGACTCGCAGCAGGTCAAGAATATTTACTGTTATTATATTTTATACATGTAATATTTAAAAATGTCTACAAATTCTGTAAATACAGAGAAAAGCAAAAAATAATAAAACAAACAAAAACAAAATAAGCGTCAATACTGTAATTTCCTTATCAGTCCATCGCTGACAATTTAAATGAAAATAATAATAATTAAAAAAAATTCCAAAGCTCATTTCCAAATCACCCCAAGCATCCTAAGGTTACTTTTGTTCTATATTTTGTAAAGAAGGTTCTATATTAACAAACATATACAGTGATACTGATAGGTATTTCATTGATATCAGCTGACTAATATGGCAAAAATATGTTGATGGCATACGTACGTCTTTTTTTCAAGTTTTATTTAACCATTTAAAAAAAAGAAAATCTTGGTGGTTGTAGACTCATATTAGAAAAACAGCATTGTGACTCTGAGTGTTTCGATATTATTCTAATACCTTCACATCAGCAGAAGCACTGCAAAGTGGAAAAATGTCCATTGAAACTTTCATTTTGTCACTGTGTGGACACATAATCCAAGCTTACAGTTATCCAAATGTCTGCTTCACCCTGTGCGCCGAGGTCCTGAACACTGAACAAATAGCTGTTTGTCCTTGAGGACGGCTGCACATAAGAAGCCAGGGTTGTTACACTGAAGGCAGAAATTCAGAGAAAAGCAAGCCACAACTGTGACAGCTGCAGTTTTAGTATCCAATGAAACATAAATCATGTTTTAATAATCAGAGCTGTACATTTTCTAGTTACCTCGACAAGAGTGTTTTTTCTTTGGTTCGGTTTGTTTGTCAGATGGATTAAAAAAGCAACTACAAGCCCAATTTTCATAAAACTGCAATGAAGAATGCCCAGGTGCCATTTAGTTATGTGTTAGATTGCAACCATATGTTCCTTTTTGTATTTTTAAAACTGTGATATTGTTTTCCAGCTGACACTATTAGCTGATTAACTGATTTTTAAGTCAGCAGTCTTTCTTCCAATAATATTTAATTATTGTCTGGTTACATTTGATGTGATAATGTGTAATGCTTTTCTTTGCCATTAATAACGGCGAACTGTAAGATTAAATTGGACACTTTTAAACAGAAAAAAATTATTAATAATAAAAGGCATAATTTGTGATACTGCTTTAATATTTAGCCCTATACGATTTTAATTATTATCGTTGTGTGTTAAAAGCTGCAGTTCCTCTGTTTTAATAATCCTGCAAATGCAGATGTGGCTGGAGGCAGAGTATGAGCCTAATGACATTTGATCACTGAAGGATGTTTTGGAGCAAAAATGATTTTGTTTTTTTAGTGTGCAACCTTTCCCTTCTCCACTGCAAATCACACATCCCACTACCAGTGTTTCTCATTAGAAAACAACAAGAACTAAAATGTAGAGAAGAAAATCATCTCACAAACCTATTCGCTGTGTCACACATTTGCAGCCTGTGTGTGTGTGTGTTTATGTGTGTATGTGTGTGTGTACGGCACATGTGCTTGATGTGCCAGCGTGGGAGTTTGATGAATAGATGGAGGGGCAGTTAGCATGCAGTCACAATATGTAAGATTACAGCTAAAGCAGCAGGAGCAGCTCCGGTGATATTTGCAGTGTGAGTGTGTGTGCAGTGTGTTTTAATCAATTCCTCAGTGTTGGATGCTTCAGGGAACATGAACATAAGATGGACGTCTTGGTGAAGTGCGGCATGCGTGAAATTGTACTTTTCACATCACTGTCTTGGGTCAGTCGGAAAGCTGGACGCTATGTGATGGCATTTTGAAAGTAAGTGATTCAAGTTGTATGAAATATTGACACACTGGATGATACAGCAGATTCCTTAAAGGTATAATATGCAGGACTTTCCCTTTAAAAAACAACAACAAAAAACAGGACTTTTGCAACAATAACATCATGATCTCCAACCTCAACAACAAAACAGCCCATATAAACATTTTATGGTTTGCGGTACAGGGCGGAGCCAAGCATTTTAAAAATAGCGTACACATCAGTACACAAACACAATTGGTTTATGGTTGTAAATAAAAAACGCTGCAGTTCTTTTGAATTTAGGCTACAAAAAATACTTTGTATTGGACAGTTGAAACAGTCACAAATAATATACTTACATGACAGAAAATAAATAATAACGAAGGAAACTACCAGAAGTGACGTAAAAATGTGATTCATGGATATTTGTGTGTGTGAGGGAACCCATGTGCCTCGCCTGTCATTCCCTATCATTGTTTTCAGTACAGATTTTTTTTATATTCTGGGAGGACTCCCAAAATCTATTACCTCAGTTTTCTTCTTGTGACTATCTAAGCTAGCTTCCTATAGTTGTTCAACCAATTCACCTGCATGACTTGAAAACAGTTTAAAATGAGCCACTTTTATTTCTGGGCATCAACCTTTGGACAGGACGCAAAAAAAAAGACTCAGTGCCAGATGAAGATATGCTAAATCCAAGTTCCAAAACAAGAGTGAATCAGGGGTTTGCTTTCACTTCTTTTGAGCCCAGGAGGAGGGGCCAAGTTTAAATGATTACAAACACTAAGACAGAATTCCTGCATATTATCCCTTTAATCATATTATAAGAAACTCTTAGCTTTAGCTGAATGGTTGCAGTCTCACTGTCAGTGTAAAGGAGCTCTCGCAATGGGTTGAAAACAAGACGCTAAAGAAGAAGAAGAGGTCACATCTCTTCCAGCTGTAATGGATGGCTTACTGAACAACCTTTGAAGGTTGCTCTCAATGTCAGGGTCTTTTGTGGATGGCCCACCTTGTTTACACTTAGTAGAAGTGAGAGTTGGGGTTGGTAAATATGCCTTGCTTGGACAAACACCTCTGTGTTGCTTTGGCTGCGGCTGAAAAAAAAAAAGGCTGTTGAGATCCTAATCAAGATTGTTGCTTTGGCAATTAAATCTGACAGTGGAGAATCGGAGCTATTCCTCTGTTGTCATTATTCTTGGAAAAAAAAAAAAAGAAAGGTGGAAAGTGGTCCCTTTTTCTTCATCTACAAAAGCTTCAATTAACTGTGATAGCTCCATGTACGCTTTTAGCTGTGCACTTGGGAGAGAGAGAACAAATTGTGGCTCCCTTGAATTGTTTTAGCCTATATACAGTACTGCAACAGCTGAAATGACTTCCAAGTTTATTTGTGTACTCAGAAAACTATTTAAGACTAACCTGTTTTGTTTGGCTTCATACTGCAGAGCTTAGTTTTGTGCATTTGATCCACTCAAACCGGGGTGTGCATGAAAGCCCTGCACCAGAAACACTTGAAAGTTGATCTTTTTTTGCGACTGCACCGTTGCTCATATTCATGCGCTTCATTTCCGTGCTGTCAGCTGGTAAAATCACACGAAAAAAGATGAGTACAGTCTATAAATGCTGTTAAGTGCAGCCAGCTTCTCTCAGGTCAGTCACTGGAACACACTTAGTTGAAAAAAAAAAGTGTTTTAAAGGATGAGTGATACTTCACAGTTAAAGACTTTGGAGGGTGGCGTGTTGTTTTTTTTCATGCCTTTCCAGAACTACATACACAAAGTAAGGAATGGATTATATTGTTTATTTATCGGCTCTAACATAAGCTGCAAGTGGTAGCATGTCTGACTAATGAGCTTAGCACCTACAGTGGTAACTCAGCATTACTAAAGGCCAAGTAGCATATCATTACCTAACTGGATTACATAGGTTTGTGGAGTTACCCGTCAAAAAACCTTTGTGTATAACCTACATATCAGCTCGATAGTGTTTCCCTTCTGTAGAAGCTCATCCTGGTTGGAAAATGTACTTTTCTTTAAAGATTATAGATACAAAAACAACAATGTTTATTTTCTTACAATTTTGGTGTCTTCCACAGCTGGCCTTTAAGTTTGAAGTTAGTAAATTTATCAGCAGGTTTGCACGTTTGACAGAGCTGCAAAATCAGTGCAGCTGTCACTAATGAACTGAAAAGGTGGAGCTAATTGAACATAATGTAGTGGGTTATGTGTTTACTATCATATAATCATTGGAATGCATTTATCTGGAATGTATTTCTAATTATTCCCTCATGCTGTATTCAAATGTATTGTTTTTTTCCATTTCACTGTATGAAATGTCTCTACATTTATTTGATTAATTAATCTTTGCAAGGTAAATGCAAAGGGTTCTTATGAGTTTACGACAGTGAAATACTACACTAATGACACAACATAATACAAGGAAGCATTACCATTCAGCACAAAGAAAGTGCAATGCCCACAGATGGTACATGTTTTATATTCAGCCATCATTCATTGAAAGATGATAAATGGAAACGAAAACTACTTGTGGAAAAAGCCAAAATTAGTGCTCCAGTCTAAGGTTAATTATTATACAGACTCTCATGAGTCTATACTACTCAACAAAAATATTAGTTACGCGCACAAAGCAGGAAATCATCTTTAAAGAAGGAGGCGTGGAAAATGGTGTTTCTTCCTCAATTTCTCCTCTTTGAAATTCCCTGTAGCAGAGAGGCTCCTGGCAGAAGATGATTGTTCCACTGCCTCAGAAATATCAAATCATTTGTATTGAGTCTGGGATGAAATCAAAGATTGAACTATAAATTGAACCTTTTTATGATTCTGACACTATTACAACGGGTGCCGTATGGCCCCCAATGTTATTTGTGCTTGCACATTAAGGTGTGACCGTTTATTTCTCTCTGCAGACTCCTTTGAAGTGAACCCTGTGAGGAGCATCCAAAGCGGCACGGTATTCTGGTGAGTTCCCAAATTGAAATTAAAACCCTCTTTGCATTTGCATAATATACTGCCACACATACCCATCCAGACTGGGAGCATGAGAAAAAAGTGATGGGGCAAAGGGATAGAAGGAAGAGGCTTTGAGTCTATTGATCCCTCAGTTTTTGCTCCACATGGTCAGTGTTTGACTCGCCATGCATGCATATTCCCACTGCATGACACACATGACACACAAAGGCAAACCCTGCCATTTTACCCATTTTCTTCCCTTTTCCTCCTACATGTTCGGCATCTTCTCCTCCCCTCCCTTGTCACATGCAGATTTAAACACACGTTCACACGCAGAGAGAGAGAGAGGGAGGGAGGGAGAGAGAGAGCTTCCGCCGAGTGACACTGTTAGCTATCCTCTCACATAGGCAGGGTTGGGCTGGCGCCACGGCTGTTTGCCTCATAGCCTGCGCAATGGGAGTCGGCTCCATTATCAGAGCTACTGCTTCGCCACCCTGCAGCAAACCCAGCATCCTCTGCTCCTGCAGATTTAATTTCTTATCTCAATAGGGAAAACAGCCCCTCTGATGAACAGCAGAAAACACCCTGGGCTGCTGTGAACACGGATTGAGAATACATACAAAAGATGGTTTGATGAACTTATGAACGGGCAAAGCATTGATATTCCTCACAGGAATTTGTGGCTGGCTGTAGATATTCAAGGGAATTTGCTTTAAACTGTAAATAATTATTCAGGGAAGGGAAGCTCTCTGCACCATTAATCCAGTGGTGAAGCAATAATTTATGGAGCCGCCATCAAGGACATATCCAGAACTGAAAGTCTACAAGTATAATGTGTTTCTGCTTCTGCTGCTGCTGCTGCTGTTGTTGTGTGCTTCAAATTCCAGGTTTCTGTGTTTGCTGACAGACAAAAGCAGCTCTTCATCTGCTGCGCTCTCACATGACATAAACTCAGCATGAACCGTGTCACATGTGTGCTCCTTCTGTTAAGTCTTGCATGTTATCACCTCTCTGAGACAAGCGTATTTGGAAATTCTTTCTCGTAGAAGCTTTTGTGCACCAAAACAAAGCAAATACACACAAGCTTTGTTTGGTGGTGTTATCCTTGCTACTGTTTTCCCATTTGGTTTGTTTTTGACAACCTGCAAAAGTCTTTTTTTTTTATTTGCTCCATTTGGTAAAAAATAAATAAATAAAAACAAGTCCAAAGTCTGTGATGGAAGCGAGCAATTTGACTTGTTGTGGCTTTTCCAGCCTTTTTACGAACAGCTTCATCAATGTCACAAAACTCCACTACAGTGGTAATTGTATGTCAGCGCTCCTGAGGCTCTAAAACAAAAGTTATTATGTGAGCACAAAGAAGTTATGTAACTTGATAGACCCTCGGCTAAATTAGTTTCCTTGTGTTTTACAGTAATCACCAGGTAGTGCTGCGTTCACTGGTAGCAGTGCTATCTTGTCTGTGTTTTAGCACGTCAAGAGTAATTTATTACAATCATTAAAGTTTCAAGATCTTCTCTGCTTCACAGTTCCTTGAACCCGGTCAGAACCCAATTATGGTCCTAACACAAAAAGAATATCGAAATGGTGGATTTCTACTGTGAATGCACCCATTAATCATAAGCAACAAAAAGAAGTGATTTAATTACTTAAGTGTTTTTTTTCTGTTCATTCCAATGGACAAAGAACCTGAAGGCAAGAAACCACCAATAGTAAAATGTCTCCAGTCTTTTTCATCTAAAACATGAATTTATTGATTTTTCATGAATGGTTAACTCATTGAATTAAGAGTACACACACACACACACACACACACACACATTCTCTTAAAACTCAATAATGTGTAACTAGGCATTTTCAGACCAAACCATACACCACCATAAGAAACGCTGAAGGGATATAAGCTGGCTGTTGATGAGGTCAGATCACGATGCATTTCCCCTGTCACATTTATGCTCAGTAAAGTCTGGACCTCAATGTAGACTCTTTTGTCTGTATTTTATTTTTTGTTCCAAGCCAGAAAGTTTGTGTTGTCAGTTGTCAATATGGCTAGGGATTTTAAATAATGGCAGTTGCCAGCGCTGCATTGGCCTTGTTAAAAAAATAAAAATCAATGTACACCTATGTCTTTAGACCAATCACGCCACATGAGTGTTCCTACTCTGAAACGAGAGCTGACATAATAAATGAACACACCATTCCAAGAAACACAATAGTTCCTGATATTTACTGTGTGAATACAATAAAAAGGGTTCTTTGAAATTCTTCAGTTCTTGGAACTATGAGATAGTTCCTCTGGTTTGAAACGCCCCTGCTGTAAACACAAACGCTGCACACTGCTGTGTAGTAAAAGCATGTTTGTGCAGCGTTACATGTATGTGTGCTTGTGCTGAAGTAGAAACCAGTCAAAGACATCAAGTGAGTGCACAGACACCATATCAAAGCATGTTTGAGAGACATCACCGCACGCTTGGCATGGCCGCTAAACGCTGCAGATATTGATTCTGATCGTTTTCAGATGGCTGGGGTTTACATAATGTGGCACCGTGAGAGGACATTGATTTTTCTTGCTTTGAACCACCAGTCCTGCAGGATGCTTTTCTGCACATGGGGAGTGTCTGGCTTCAGCATTGCTCAGGGAAGCAGAAATCGGCAATATCAGCTATTTGGCAATTGGGTAGAAATAGAAAGTTAATAATCCATAGCATGAGCAATATCAAAACCTTGTTTTTTTTAACCATGAAATAAATCATAGGGGATGGAAACCTTCTTGATTTTCTAATGAAATAGGCAGATTATTATCATGGGGAATGGGTTGAGTTGAATATCTCATTCTTATGATTCTTTGAAACAGATTAAATTATTATTTTGCTTTTAGAACATTAGCGTGGCAAAGACTCTAGTGTGTGGTGTTTAAATGAACACAAGTTGATGATGTGACTATGAGGTTATTCATTATTCTTTTAGAAGGTGATTGTAGTTTCTTTTCATTGAGAACTTTGTTCAGGAAATGAATTTGACCCCTTTGACATCTTATTACATGTGAGGAGCAGGTAACAATACTTTAATTAGTTTTTTTTTATTTGTGATGAAATACTGCACAGAATGAAGTGGAAAGTGGCTTGTACAAATACAGAATTTTATTATCTAGTTGATGCATTCATTATTGTCTTCATATGTCCTTGTTTGTGCAGATGTGCTTTATGGAGTTTTACTCGTTTTAAATGTAATCAGCCCATTAAATGGCTGTTACATAAGCATTATTGCTCTACTAGGTGACCATTATCAGGAATTAATTGACAACACAGACGCCAGAACTGTCCCACATGCAGGGTATTAATTCACCATGCCATGCCCCAAAAAAGTAGGACTATTAGTCATACTTTCTATCTTTTTTTTTTACAGGTCACAACTCTGTCTTTGTGGTAACACCTCGGGGGGTTGACTAATACCTGCTACCTGCTATTACAAAGAAAACACTGGGCACTGCTCCAGTAAATAGGATGAAAATGGGAGATGTTTTAGTCCAAATAGCTCATAGGACCCTTTGGCTTAATTATTAGCCAGATAGCTAACGTTATGCTAGCAGAATACAAAGTCAATACCTATGCATACGGTTGTCAAACAGTAAACATAATTTGACAATGTGTTAAAGAACAAAACCAGCTAGCTATCCAGCTGTGTTGTCACATACTAATAATACACCAAATGTATGTGTGCTCCAGCCACAGTCTGACGTAGTGAAATACATCACTAAAGAGATGTTGGTTTTGTGTGTTATAGTCTAGCTTCTGGGTTTTTTCAGGGGATAAGGCACAAAAGAACTCAGTAAAACACACATTGTTGGAAATAATTGTAGTAAATTGTAAACGGAGGCTTTTAGCACATCTCTGTCGCTATGGCTAGTTCCAGACAGCACATTGAACTGTACTGGTGAACTGAAACTACTTAATAGGTGTACATGGTCAGAAGTGAATGACCCTGAAACAGATCACCATTACTTTATTCATCCCCATTCATGGCTCATGCTGTCACATGTCACTATGTGAGTGAGGTTCTTATCAGGTTTCAGTTTCATTAGGTTTCGGCAAATTTTTGGGGGGTTAAATACATTAACCCAAACATACTGAAGGTATATACTCAGCATGACTTATAAAGTTGCTGCTCTTTTCCACAAACCCCACATCTCCTGATTGGAAGTCCTGCATACAAAGAGCCATTCACTACCTCAACCTTCCTACTTGCGCGGACACTGTCGCTCTTTACACATCACTTTCTCCTTTGCTCCTTTAATCACTATGTTAAAATGCCCCAGTGTTTCACAATTAATAGCAGTCCATTTAATGTGGATGCATGGCACTCTCACCATATTAGACGGTGGAGCTGGCCTCTTCTTATCTAGTTCTAAGGCTGATAACACCCACTCAACTGGTTTTTCATTTAAAAAAAAGCATTTGCAAACATTATGCTACAACAAAGATAAACCACAGGTGTTTAACTATTGTATGTAAGAGTTCAAGAATGACTAAAATGAATAAAAACAGACCTGTATGCGTAGTGTGAGGAGAATGTGAGAAAGTTTGAAAGACACATTGTTGTCTGTTTATTGGTAGAAAAACTGTGAAAGGGAAGAAAAAAGTAAGTCTTCAAAGATGTAGTGATAATCATGTTGACAAGCATTTTGATTAGATTTCATCCGGTACAAACTACAAAGATGTAAAAAAAAACAAAAAACGAACACATTTCTTATTTATTTTTTACAGAATCAAAGTTGTCAGAGTTGTCAATGCAGTAGTCGAAACAAATTAGATTTATCAGAGTTATCCTGATCGCAGGCTCTGCCGCAGACTGCTCGCTGACAGCCACTGTATGAACGCAGCAAAACAAAAAGTTTGAGTGTGTTTGATGGAAATGTGAGATTGCAGCAAAATAAACAAGTGGGTAAACAAATTAATATCCTGTAATTTAATTAGTGCTGATACTTTGAGATGTGGTTAAAATGCTTATTAAACAGTTCAGAAGTGTGGAAAAGGCTTCATAAAGCATTACCTCCGGTTATAAAACTACCCAGTGTTTTCTATATAGAATTAAATCAATATCATAATGTTTAATAATAATTAACCAGCCCTAAGCAAAGTATTTTATGAATGATTGATTATAGTCAGCAGTGCAGAGGATAGGTCTTTGTATTTAGGTGTGAAATAGAGAGAGTTATTACTCTTTATTAAACTGTGTAAGATTTCCATCCCTGCAGTCTTTTGCATGTTCTAAATTAAATTATGATTTTCTCATGTTATCAGGAAAAGGCAAAACCAATTGACATGAGTCCAATATGTTGGTAAATTGGATTGGATTAGCTTTTTTCTCCACAAGAACACAGTCAGCACGCCAAAGTATAGATTTTTGACTCATTTTGAAATGAGACTCTCTTCATGCAAATGGATGTTTTGATGTGTTTTGTTGGCATCTGCTGCTTTTCTCAGGGCGCTATAATTAAACAGGAGGAGGCCGCAACCCGTCTTTATTCTGTGTCAGTTTGAGAAATGGCTGTTGCGAAACGCACTGTGTCAAAGCAATGCAAGTTGAACAACAGCTAGATTCCTCACACAATGGAATCCATTTTTAGGAGTGTGTGTATCGGAGGATTCATGAATTAATCTTCATTACTGCGGCCGTGTGGATGCCTGAAAATGCACCAAAAACCAGTTTGGGGAGAATTTGCTCAACAGCATCACACCACAATTTGTATTTATCGCAGACACATATAACTGCCTGAAAATCAGAAGTTATGGAGACGCATTAGTTTGAACTCTGCGGCTGGAAAACTTATTGAACTGCCTCGAGCCCGCCTGCTGGTAATGGCTTAAGTCGTGACACCCCCAATTATAGATAAACACATTACAATGGGGGTTAATGGTCTTTGCTCAGTTCACGTTAACAGAGTTAAAGCACCTTGAGCTTTCTTCAATTGTTTCCTGACATTGTAAGAGCAGTGCTGCATCACAAGATAAACAATCGTTTCAAATTATAAAAAAAAAAAGAAAAAAAATCCCATATTTTTTATTTACTCTCCACGTATCACCACCCAGGGTTACGCCCACAGCACATCCCCTGATCTGACAACATCCTCAGGATAACTCTCATGCATCATCATTAGAGAGCATGGACTTGGGCACTTTGTCAGAGTTCGCAGTCCAGTGAAAAGGCACAAAGGGGCAGAAAATAGATCTCTGTGATGAGCGCTGGATTATGATGGAGAGGTGAGCAAACTTTCCTCTCATCCGCTGCCCACATGTGCTCTGTAGCGAGACTCTGCCACCTCACGCAGCAGCAAATTGCTGTCTGATCCCAAAGACAAGCTGCAAATGGGAAGTAATCCTCCTGGATCTTTGTTAAAAGCTACAGTGAAATGCAAATCTCTTCCCGGTTTTAAATTAGAGCAAAAGGTGGAAACTGTGTTTTCACAAAAGATCAAATACATATGCTAATTCATCGTCGGTTGGTTATATTGACTTATTTATGTTTTGTTTGGGGTACGAGTGTATTTAGAGGCTATCCAAATACATTTAAACTCCAGAGTCTAGCTCTCTTTACCAGCCTGTATTATCAGAGGATCAGCAGCCACTTCCAGCCTGACAACCAGTGTTGTAATGTGACATGTGAATTTCTGACATAAAAATTCTCACTGAGTTCAGTGACTCGAGAGCTCAGCCGACAGACTCTGCTTCAGCTGCGGTCTCCCTTTCCTCAATTTCTGTCGGCCCACCTCTGAGGGAGGTGTCTCTAAAAATAGAAACCTTACTGACAACATGTTCGCTCTCAAGTCAGATAACATGCGGTGACTTTATGTAATAGACCTGAGCATTATAGCGACAGGAATATTCCTGTCTGATGATCTCTGACAGCTGAGTGTTACCCAACGTCATTCAAAGCAATGAGCATCGACACATACAGTGTTATTAATGCAAATCCAGCCTCTGTAGCTGTTTATGATACAGGCATTCCTGTTTAAACACATCTATATTTAAATTTGTGTTGGGATTTACGCTGGAAAAGGCCAACTCAAACAAAATAAGACAAAACATTACATGGAAAATCTCTCCTTTGTTTCACAGACATAAAACTAGAAATTATATCTTCACTTATCTTTTCTGTATCAAAATAAAGAATCCTTTGACAAAGTCAGACTGAATTTTTTAATAACAAAAACAATGAAAAGTAAATTTTAAAACTAATCCCATGACAAATAAATAAATAAATTAAAGAATAAAAGAAAATCTCTTCAAATATTCATAGAAACAGCTTTGTCTGCTTTCCTACCTTCATATCAACATGTTTCTTTAAAAGAATATCAGCATTTTCAGGCAGAAGCTAAGATCTTTGGACATTCACAGAGCACTCAGTTTCATGTCTTGGGTGTTATCTTCTCATCTGGTTTATCTAGCCCGGACATGGTTGTTTTTATCACACAGCTAAAAGATAGCCACGCTTAAAACAGGATGTTTTCTCCAACAGCTGCAGTGCTTCAGCCTTGATTCAACTTCTGATTAAATGATATTGCAACATTTTGGCTTCTGTGTGATCAGAATGTCCTCATAGCAAAAAGCAATGCTGTTTTAAACATGTGATTCACATTGTCGAGCTGTCACAATTTGGTTATAATGGAAACAACAGTGAGTTTTTGCTTGGGAAAGGAGCTGTACAGTAGGCAACATAAAATGTGATGTTGAATTGCGAACGTAACTTTAAAGAATAAAAGCACAGTCTTTCTCAGACTTCTGGCTACTCGAAATAACACATAATAACACTGCATGCTTTGTAGACATAGTAAGAACTGAGTAATTCTGTGTGGCTCGACAAGATCGGCTGCCTGCTGAGTAAATGTTTGTGTAAAGTAAAGGTTTTCTACAGGACTTACAAAGTGTTTTTTTAATGGCAGCTTATTAGAAAATTGATTATGGGAATGTTCACTATTTGTAATTATTTACCACTCTTGAACTGTTGTGGAAAATAATAATGGTACTTGTACATTTTCCACATACTTTTACACTTAAGTTAGCATGATGAAAATAGAGCCAGGTTAATGTGTAGTCATGGGGAATAAGGGACAGAAGGATAAGGCATAAGAAAGAAAAAGTGTGTTTTTCTAGCAGATTCTTTGTGCACTTGATGCTTCTTTTTTGTTTAAATAACATTTAAGATTTACTTTTCCTAATTTATTCATCAAAGACAGCCATGGAAATAAAATAACAGCCATTTTTGTGTAGCATTGCTGCTGAAATTCTTACCAACTTTTCTGTAAAAACTGTCAGTATAAACTGTCTCACTGAGTGAGATGTGGCAGTAACAAACATTTGAGTAGGCAGGGTTGTATAAAGTTGCAAAATCAGATGCCACAGTGGCAGCTTTATTCTGTTATGTTCTGTAACTTTTGGAGCATTGTTGCATGACAGAATCAGCTAAAACACAACTGGTACTAGATTTTTAGGACTGATGCCATAATGTTTAAATACATTTTTAAAAATCCAACATTGTTGAAATGGCCAATATTGTGGTTTATACATGTAAAGTTACTGTTTGTTACACCTCTATATGTTATATAGTATAAGAAGAATGGGCAAAAAGTTAAAAAAAATTCTGTTAGTGTGTATATTCTGTTAGTCGCCATTAAGTTCTATACCAGCGAAATGGCTCTGGTGAACACTGCTAGGACTGTTTTAATCTTATTATATTGCTTACACACTGTGATTTATATAGATACAATGTAAATGTGTCAGAAATATGCAAGAAGGCTAAATACACAGTAACAGTCCCTGGGTAGGTTGATGACATACATGAAAAGAAAACATAAACAGCAGACAAAAGAACATTGAAGCCCTACAGGAGAACACAGAACAGGCACAGATTAAAATAAACATCACAAAGTTACGATCTTTTTTATGATTTACATGACATTTACAGTACTGATACCAAGAGGCTCTTGTTGTTTGTACTTTTTCTGCTGATCTGTCTGTTTCTTTTAGTTTTTCTCTTTTCTTGCCATCGAGGACAAGTCAGATTGTAACGTGAGCTTTCAGTTATTCACATGGGATCTTGGGTTAAGATCAAAACCGCAAGGAAACATAATATGTTGCTGTGCACAAAGGAAGGTGTGGCAGTAGGGAAAGAGCTGAGCCTACATACTGCACAAAACATTTTTATTGGTGTTTTCCTTTACTTATATTCTATAAATTGTATAATTTTGTTAGAGCCACTGCGGCACAGATAATAAAGAGCCAAACAGGCGCTCTGTGTGACGCCTCGCAAAAGTGCAATGTTTAACGGTTCACGCTGCGAGCTCCTCTGAAGAATTGTGTCAGTGAGACCTGGCATCTCTGGAGACAGACGTAGTGGGACGTCCTGGGATGCTGCAGGAAAGATGAGAGTTGCCCGATTAAGAGCGTGGTGAATTGCAGATTTCTGCTCTCTGATCCTCCCACAAAAATATTTTTTATTTCGTGAACGGCTCTGGAAGCACATACAGATGCATCAATTAAATCTGCATGTCAGCGGTTTGATAGATCAAATAAAACCGATTCAGAAACGGATGAAAATGTTGAGTACAAACATGACAGGTTGAGACAAAGCACAGCAGAAATTCCTAACAGACATCATGTTTCCTTTGTTTGAAATAACTCCCCCTCCTCTTGATTGTGCAGCACAACAAGAAAAGCCATAAATTATTCAGGTGCTCCCCGATGGCCGCCCATTTACAGCCGCTCTCCTGCGTCTGACTGACCGTAGTCTCCTGCCGCGTTCCTCTGTGATCTGCCTGCTTTAAAATGGCAGCAAAATACATGTGACCTCTGAGTAGGACTCTGCCTTTGCTCTAATGCTTAATTTATTCATTACACTCCCCGTGTATTGGGTATGTGCTGCAAAGCTGGTAATCGTAAATACTGTAGAATATCAAAATGAATGTGAAGGGGAAGGAGCGCGGAGGATTATTACAGCTATATGTAAATAACAAGGTGAAATATGGCTCCTTCCTCATCACCGTGCAGGCACGACGAAGAAAGAGGCGAGAGAGGAATAACAGAATGCAATGGTCATAGATAATAACACCATTTGCTGTATTGTCGCCCATGAAGGACATCTCTCTCCAGACGGCACAGCATGTCATTTTTCTCCACTGCTGTTCCTTCATTCATGCTGATGTGGGGTTCGCTGTAGCAGCTGCGAGGAAAAGGGAAGATGGTTGAATGCCCCCCTCTGTGAAGCATGTCCACGGGTTTTAATGCTCACATCCCCAAGACTGGCTGTCTATACTGTCTGAGGGCTCAGTCAATTTTTGCAGATGTATAGTCATGACATTGGAAAATGGCATATGACAATAAATTCTTGCAGGATGTCAGGCTGTCTCTGCAGATTGTGACACTCCCTGCAGGTTTGAGGACGGTAAATTTCAGGTTTACTCAAGCTATAATCCTTGAGACTTTTATGAACTTGGACCCTGTTTTTGATACTGTTTATTGCAGGGATTTTATTTTTTTTTTTCGCTTCCTGTTATTACCTTTCTGCATAGAAGGTTTTATTATTAGCAGTGGAATATGCTGCTCATGTGCAGGAAATCTGTCTTATGTGCACAAATGATTCACTGGAAAACAATGCATGCATGAAATACAGCCAGAATGTCCTCTCCCAAAAAAGGACCCAAAACAACATCTGTTTATGTTCAAGTGACAAAGCCCACAAGCAGCTGTAGCAATTATGGCAGTGGTGAAAGGAGGAAGTATATGTGAGGATGTTCATATGGACCAAATAGGCATTATGAGCCATGTTTCCTTCACCTTCAGCATAGCAAAACATAACGTCCCATACACTGCTGCTTCACTTTAAAAGCTCTTCATTGGTAAAATATGATGAATCTTATTGTAAAGAAGCCACAGATCACGCAAATACTATACCAAATATAGACATAGTTTAGGCGTCATCTACAGAAGAGCAAAAATAACTCTGTGTTTAACTGTTTAAGCTCGGACCACCACATAGAAACGACAAAGAGCGAAGACAATGCTGCTGTCATCAGTCGTGGGGTTTAAATGTTCGCTACATCAGAACTTGGTTGTAAAAAGCATGTCCATCTCCACTTCAACATATTTACTGTATTTTGAAAAAGAAAAATATCACCTCAATTGATCGTAATAACTTCTCTAAAGTTATGTTATATGAAAATTCATCCATGTCACATTAATCTAGCTGTAAAGTTCCATTTTAACATGAGGGCCGGTTTTCAGAGCCAGTGCCCAATCACACAACGGCACCTTTTTAAGTTCCGGTCAATAAGGACATAATTGCCACCAATGAACTGTACAAATGTCTCTAGAGCAGCGATGTCCACAGACGTATACAGTAAAGTAAAGACGTGGCTCTGAATCCTGTGGAAAAGCAAAATGTTTCTGAGAAGATTTGTAAGCTGAACTAACTGTGAAACCAGCATCAGCAGCAGAACTAGATTTGTGTTGGTTTATGAGGATTCATTTATATGGAACAAGCCTCGAGTGGCCGTCCCTGGAACTGCAGCTTCTTTCAGCCCTGGAGGTTGCAGCTTGGTTGTAGACTTTTTGTCACTGTTTTCAGTGTCGACCTCAATACTTGAGATCCAGACAACTACATATATATATATTGTTTTTTTAAATGCAGATAATAATGGATGCAGTGGGTAAACAACCAGACTGTGATCCACTGTTTGGTTGCTCAGGGCAACGTGGGAAAAGTATATATAAATAATTGACTGGCTTCTTCATTTAAACAACATTTAGTTTGTTTGTCTGCACTGTACACCAGTTGCTGCTCAACAAGTGTTTGCTGTAGCATTAAACTACACTGTGTCTCAGGGATTATAACTTGAAAGCTTCAACACGCTGTGCAGAACATGATATGAAATGTAATAAATCTCTTTGTAACGCAGTGAAAATGGCTTCTTAAATACAAAATTGTCGTCATTTAAATTTGCACATTTTTTATCGGGATTGCAACATTATTGCAATGTGAAAGATGAAAACTAATTTCCCCTTCCTACCATAAACCTAATGTGTCGCAGTATAAGTCATTTAGTCAGTCACATATTCTGCACTTGACAGTTACTGCCGCTAAGTGTATATACCGTTCAAAGGCAGACTGCGAGCCAGGGAATAGTTTTTTGATGTCGGTTGTCGATGTAATCGTTTTCTCAGTGCATGCAGTCATCGAATAAGTTAGAGACACAAATTGAGGTCGAGTCCACTCACTTCTAAGAGAAGCTGCCCAATTAAATGAATCAATAATCACTTTCCCTTCTGATTCTGTCTGAATGTGAAATTATTTCTCCTGAATCCAAAATGAGAAATTGCCACCTCATTTTAAAGACAAAGTGAAGGTGTCATGTATTAAAGGCTCATTTATCCATATTTAACATACTGTGATAAAGCGCAGAGAATGACTTTTCCAACTTATCTGAACACATTATTTCTGCTGCAGAACGGTTAATTAAATTAGAAACTTTTTCCAATGCTGTTAGTCAAAGTGCACCAATAAACAGACGTACTCTACAAACCTGTTTGTGGGAGAAAAGTGAGATATGTGAGTAGAGATTTAGTTTTTATTTTCCACTACGAGTTTCCACAAGTTCCATTATCATCCAAATAGGCAGGTTGAGGATGTTCATCTTCCTTCTAACTAGAAATCGTGCCAGTTTTCTGTCAAAAAAAGACTAATAGCTAAATTTTAAAACCTCATTTGATTTGAAAAAAGTAGATGACTCATATCTTTTTTTGTTTGTAATATAAATATGGCAGTTACTTTTGTGTCTGCATTTCTTCTTCTTTTTTTGGATTCCTTAATCCATTTTTATGTTTTTGAACACTTTAAATGTTCTTTTGCTATTTAAAGTATTTTGCATGCCAAAGAAACCTCAGGAACTGAAGGTAGATAATAACCTCACTTTAAGGATGCTTAAATGTACTGGAATTCAGAAAAATATGTAGGATTGTGCAGAAAACATTACTGATACTTGCTACGTCTGCTGGTGCTTCTCATGTTATCTGTCTGAGCAGAAAGAAGCTGGTGAGCCGGTTGTAAGCTTTAAGCGAGCTACTGCAGTGTTGCCAGGATGGTTCAAAACATAATTCTTAGTCTGAAAACAACAAGAAGACTGAGAACAATATCATCATTTTGAAAAATCAGACATTTGTCAACCCCCAGATTACCAGCAGGCTCCATCCTGCAGCCACCCAATCTGGCAGAAAAATGTCTTGGGCATAAAATGTCCCTGCCTGGAGCCAGTTATTTCAGTGTGCTGTTTCAGCCAATCAGGCACCACCAGGAAACCAGTACATGTTACACACATTCTCCATGGGGTGGAGAAAAGGACGCCCTTTGGGACACAGACAAAGAATGTAGGCAGTGCTTTCCATTCATTATATGTGACTTTGATATATGATTTATGGGTAACGAAGCAACAATGACACTGAACCACACCCACACGTCATGTCTCTGTCATGTATCATCTCGTAGTTCAAATTGAAACATGTCCTGGTTACCAAATCTGAATGATTAGGAATCTTTATATTAATCAGCATTGTTTTCCTCAGTAAATATTTGTCTACACAAGGTGACACTACGTTCTGACCGGGGTTTCTTCTTCACAGTCGCTGATCATTAGTCACGCATCGTTGCCCGTATTCAGATGTGCACGCCATCGTGAAGCAGGCTGCTCACAGTGCAGAACCAGGTTTCAGCGTCGGGGTGGCACTCTGATTAAATTCCCAGCCTGCACTTGTTCCCATGTGTCCTCTCCTTTTGGCAAATAAATTGGAGCGAGCTGACCTTTCATCAGCTATGCACAGCAAACTTGAGTGTTTAAGCTTCAAGATCCAGACATGTTAACTTCAATTAATCAAGTGAATACCATTACAGCAGGTGACACATGCGAGATGGTTCACTGCGCCACATATTTTACTCATCATCACTCCGAGGCATTACATTCTGACTTTTTCCCAGTGGGCGGCTTTGATCGCTGGGCTCCGTCTCTCAGTCACTCACTGTCTGCAACACTCATGTCTGCTCCTCTGCTGGGTTGGCATCATAAGGTAGCTGTAATAAGGTTTTTAAAATGGCTGGAAACAGCAAATGACTGACTGCGGTTTGCATCATTATATCATTCATACACCTATATGCCCAGCCAGTATTTACTTTTAAGACCCCAAAATTGGATATAAGCAAGATCTAGAATACTGGATATTTAGTTTCATGCAATACTACAAGGAAGAAAATAAAATAAAGATACCAGTGCCAGTAATTTTCAGAATCTGATTTCCAAACTGACATGAATCACAGACTTAACAATTTATAGTGAAATAATAAACAACAAGATCTTCAACCTTAATGATACAACAGACTGCCAATAGCACCCAACCCAACAACTCATATGAACGTTTGTCAAAATGACCCATAAGAGTGTCTTGCTGCTCCCGGTGCAGAGTGGAGTGCTCTAAAAATAGTGCGCACGTCATTATACATACACGTAAGGTTCACAGTTGTGGAAAAAAAGGCTGCAGTTTTCAGTGAATTTAGGCCACAAAGCCTAGCTTCCTGGTAAGGTGTTATAACAGACAGTAATTACAGGGAATAAATGTATGTAAATGGTGGAAGTGAAGTAGACATGAGGGTTGTAGTTACATAAAAAAATAAAAAAAAATTGATTCACAAATCTTGAGCTATGGAAATACCACCCTGAGTTTAACATCCGCCATTTAAAGTCCCCATCACTGTCGATCACTGCTGGCATCTGAAAGATGGTGAGGACAGTCAAACACCCTTCATTATCGTATTTGAGGAAAAACCCATCTCATAATTAGACTAAAAGGTTAAATCAAGTCATTTTTTGCCTAATATCACAAATCACTATCATCTGTTCAGCCTACGATACCGTCTGTCAATGCAATTCAAAAAGATCCAAATATTTTAGCATCCAGCTAAAAAGCACTGATACACAACAAGTGTACACATAAGAGTCTTAACCATCCAGTAAATGCTGATCAGAGGGCTTGAGTGGGGAAGAAAACATACCATAGGATATGAAAAAGTCCATCTTGAGGAGTTAGCTCACTCAAAACCGAACAGCTATTCCAGTTTTTGTTCATCAGTACACCAGAATATTTCAGGGTTTGATTGAACTGTATTATGAAAAACTTATTCAATCATTTGTACAGCACAACAGAAAATTGGACTCACTTGACTTCCCCCGAAAGCCACATCTCACACAGTGAGTCCGTTTTACTCCGAATAGTTTAGTATTGAATCTGCCAGCTTGGATGGCCAGAGGAGGAATGCCGCCTCTTTACTGTGCAAATGAAGCTCTTCTAAACAAGCCCGATGCAACATGAAATTCAGGGCCAAAACTTCGGTTTAATATGCGGAAATCTCATTAATTTAGCTTTCTACACTTTCCATTAAACTTGTACAATGAGCTCCACATTAACAGCAAGATACATAATGATCTAAAGCATTTGAAGTAAACATTTATGTTATTTATGGAGTAGTCAGCTGTCAACAGCATTTAATGATCAAAAAATCATTAAAATCAAGGACCAAATGCAAAACATCCTCTTTCTTTTCATTTTTTAAACTTAAGGATTTCCACTTTTCTCTACTTGATGTTGCTGTAACTGGAATGTCCTTGAATTTAAGGATAGTTTAATATGTCGGCGTTGATCAGTAAAATCTTGATGTAAATCTTTTACTATGTCTTTGTATGTAACAGCCTGTAAGGTTCATTTGAATAAGTCATTAGTCATGAATAAGAGTCATGTTTGCAAGTTACAGCTTTCTTTATATACGGATGTATTTTTTTCCCCTAAATGTTTTTCAAACTAGTTGAGCTACAGCATATTTCCAGCAGAAAAATCATTTTGCAGAACAAATGATGGACGGTTCAGATGATAATATAAAACATACAATTACATGGGGAAAAAAATGGATTACAAACTTAAAATCAAATAATAATTGGACTGCATGAACAGATAAAGCGCTGTACAGTTTGTCTGTCACTGATGGCTTTACTGCCTGACTCTCAGTAGCAACACAGAGTTCAGTGTCTTGCTCAAGGAAACTTTGACACACAAGCAGGAAGAGACAGGAATCAAACTTCAACTTATAGACAATCCATTGTACCTCCTTTTATAGCAGAACTAATGCAACAACAAATTCAGAGAATCTGAAGAAATCGGTAGACAGAAAGAGTCAATAAATGTTAATATGCAGACAAGAAAATACAGCAATCATTATTTTAAAAAGAAAAAAAATGTTTGAAATAACATTTCCACAATTATTTACTTATTTTCATATTCAAAGACAAATTAAAATCAGTAGGGAGCCCTATTAGAAATCTGCAAAATATGGGTAAATGTATCCTGACTTGCTTGACTTCAGAATCCTTACTGGTGTTAAGAGTCATGGTGATGAAACTGAGATGAAATAACGTCTCGGATAACTTTCTCAAGTTTAGAAGGAACTGTATTTTATCGGCACTTTGACTGGAGGAAGCAGTAGACGGAGCAGCTCTTACATCTTGATCTTAGAAAAAAGATCTGAGTCGCAAAAGAAAACACACACTGGATTCTGATGCACAGAGCTAACAGAATATCCAGAAAGGCACCAGATATTATTTTTTTTTGTTGAATCAGATTAATAGAGCCGAGTGGGAGGAATTCAGCAATCCTGAATTTATTATCATCAACTTGCAGAAAGTTTGGAAAGATGGCACTTTTTATCTGCAGGCTGATCATTAAGGTGAACCTGTGAATGTAATTTGGCAGAGGATTCAAACCTCATAATTTCATTACAGACTGGATGTGGACATCTTTTTTATTGCAACACATTTTGAAACGTGTTATCAATGATTTTAAAGGCTGGAACTAGTGGGTGTTCGCTGGGGGAAATAGATATCCTGTTTGCAAATGCTGTGACCATGTTGGATCGTCCAATATTATTACCATGCAGAGATAAGTGAGCTTGAGAGTGCAAATTTAAATACAGTGGAAATCAGCGAGGCCTAAAAAAAGAAGACATAGTCAGGGGTTGAAGGCAATTTACTTTCATTCAGTTGTAGTTTCACAGATTGATCCCACCGTTTCCACTGTTATTGGACATTTAGTGTTGGCTTTCACTATGTATCGACAGAACACCTCTTGTAAATAATTAAATAACAGTCAGAACTTTATAGCAAAGATTTCTGAATATTGATTAAAAGCGTTTGTGCTGATAGAGTTATTTCATTGAGAAAGATCAATCCGTGGGAAACACCAGGCGTGAAACACAGTCGAGATGATGCTCTACTTTCAGCGACAGAAAAATTATCAGCAAGTTATGCTCTGAGCCGTTTGAAGGGCAGTAACTGTGACATAAACCTTTTTTGGAGCCTTTCAAGCAGGATGACCTGGTCCGTGGTGTCAACTGCCTCGCTGAGATCAAAAAGGGTTCAAACAGAGCAATCACAAGCACAAACAGCAACAAGGGGAGCTCAAGGAAAAGCGTCTATGGGCCGCGGAACGTCTTAAAACTCAATTTTAACTTCTCAGGACATTATTATTCATAGACGGCAGCAGCTTGTGGAAACTGCTTTTTCCAAAACCTTGGAGAAATATACAGCTTGTATTAAAAATATATAACTGATATAAATGTTGTATTGCAATCAATTGCAAGCTGCACCTCTTGAAGTTTTGAAGAAGATTTAGTCCACGTTATTAAATACTGACTGCAGCACAGCAAAAACTCCAAAGTGACATTCATTTAAGAAAGACACATTTTCTCATTGCACTCTAAAATCTCTGAAGGCCTGACAGAAAGCGATTGACATTTTCATACTCTAAGCTCTGGATATTATTCATGGAAATGCTGAGCATATTTGAAGAGGCCTATTTTAACATTTCATAGAGTCCCAGTATCTCACCAGAGGTGACTTGTTCCACCCCACACGACTCCGTATCCATTATAGATGGCCGGCTCAGGCAAGCCAGCAGTATACATATGTTTACAACTGTCAAATGCACCAAGTGGAGTTCTGAAAAAACAGCTATCCATCTGAGCAGGATGGATCCTGAATACCTTGTTGTAACATTATCTCCAAACTATATCAATAATACATGCAGAGATAAATGGACCCGAGTGCATGGAATCAAAAACATGGCAGCCAGTGCAGCCTAAAGGATATCCAGTATGCAAGGTCACTGTGAATTGAGCCATTTCCAAATATGCACGCTTCTGTAACTTATTGTCTTTTAAGGGAGACATTTAGTGCTAAATCTGGATTTTCATCAGAACACAGAAAAAAACAATTTTTTCTCATACCGTCTTAATGAGGATTGGGTGAACCTTTATTCTGTACTGTACTCTCTCAGAAATGTCATTTTAGTTGTAAAGAAGTCCAAATGTCCCAATTTAATCATTGTTATTATGTTTCAGATCATTTTTCTAACTACTTGACTAAAACATTTACCAAACCACACAGTTGTGCCAAGTTGTTGAATCTCAACCTCACTGTCAGTCCATTAGTGTTTATATCAGAAGATCTGTATTTTTCCTCCACTTTCAGTTTGCTGTTATTTGATGTATTACATCAGTGTTGTCTTTGTGAAGTTTTCAAGTATAACCAGACTTTAGGCCCTGACTCACTGTGTCACTGACTCATGCAATTAAACACCAATTGATTGATTGAACATGAATTAGTACCCAGTGGTACTGACGTAATTTGGCCACTGCCCCCTCTGTCTGAAATGCCTAGCCAGTCCTCTTACTTCGTCCCAAAAACAAGCCCATCTTTGCAATATATTTCTAGTGCCTAGGGTTGAGAGTTATCAGAAACGATAGAACACCAAAACCCAAGCCTGAACTCTCCTGGAAAGGTGAAGTTGCCCTTTAGAAGACTGCTTGTCTGTTGATATAATAATAATGGGTTAATGATCAGTCAGTAAATAAATCAGTTTTAGCATCAAAGTGGTACTGTCAGGTCAGAAATGATGTGGTTGTTTTTATTTGTAGGTGAAGTTCAGAATATACATTATCTGCTCAAAAGGTCGAAAGAAAGACGCATTAGTCTAAAATGTCATTTTTCTCAGGGAAAAAATACTGTTGACGTGTAGGCTGAAACAGAATTTAAGATAAGCGTGAAGTACATGAAAGTTGTCCCCCAGTTAAACTCTGTTTGGGAGTGAAAGCTCCCTTTGATTGTGTAGTTCAAGACCACACAGGGCAGTGAGGTGTTATGGGTGTTTCGCTTTTAAGTACATAGCTTCAAATGTGATTAATAGTTGATGTCTTCAGGCTTGTGGTTTTTGTTGTAAAGGCCTGGATATTTTTTTTTT
>JAOWBC010001387.1:17475293-17498566 GCA_028566105.1 Hypoplectrus providencianus | reverse complement strand
TTGCTCATATGTTTGTGAGGGTCCAAGGAAACAGGAGGCACAAATTAAGGGTCCACGTACCTACATGAACATGAAAAATGAACCAATTAGTGCTATGAATGTACTTTCTAGGAGACAAAAGATGAAGTGCTTATATCTGTTTAGCTCAAAAACAGGCATAGGGGAACATACATTCCTTTAAACTAAAGTGTAGATAGCATTAACATTAGCTGGAAATAGAGTTTCTGTTTAATCCACAATATTTGCTCTGTAATATTTAACAAGAGTCTACGGCCATGCTAGCGGCTCTTTGGGGCTGTAATGTAGCACAGTGGTGCTTTGAGCCAAAACCCAACGGTGGCCTGGGGAAGAGGCTAGCGGGCTCTGAAGCTCTCAGTGAAAAAGGCGTGCCTGCCCTGAGCTCCTTCCCCCAGGGTTAATTCTGACACAAAATATTTAAAGAGTGAAAATAAAGAAACATATTTGAAGACAACCAACTGGCAGGTATCTAACAAGGCAAAATCAGTAATGAGTAATGATGACTGTGCACCTTACATGAAGTCTTTTTGTTGATGGTAAAATATAAAATGATGATAAAATCATATTTTGCATCCCTATGTCAGTCAGCATAACCCCAACAGTCTATATAATGTAGTACCACTGCTGACCTTAACCACTGTACCTTTCAAAATGTACTTTATATCAGCCTACCTGTTTCAAAACAAAACTCAGAAATACTGGTGAAGCATTCACACAGTGCTAAGTGTTGGCATCAGTTTGTCGCTCTGTAACACTGGCTTCTACTTAAAATGACGTAGCTTGTTGCCATAGCTAGTCAAAATCACTGATTATCTTGTCAGAGACCATCTGAAGCATAACACTGGTGACCTTCAAGTCATGTGACCGTGGTGTAGTTAGCTGTAGCATTACTTAAGCTTTTTAAGTTGATCAGGTGGTTTAACAGCACCAGCAAAGGCTGAAGTTGCTTTCCAAACTGTCAGCATCAAATATATATCTTAAAGCAAGAAACTGCTTGTCAGTATTTTAGCTTTTTACTTCTATTGACTGTTATAATGCTTGAACCATCCTAGAAAAAGGTATTTATTCACTATCCCGCTGAAACATCAGTGTTTTTGCTGCAGAGCTTATTTTCTGGGATGATCCAGAATTGAGTGCAAAAATCCCATGGGTCAGTTCTCAATAAATGAAATATGGAGATGCTAACTTCAGGGTTGGCCTACAAAAATATGTGATTTTGTTCTCTCTATATATTATTGGGATCTCCCTTTTCTTCTAGTTTTGAGTACTTCACCGTCTCAGCTGAACATTGTATTATAGCATAGCTTATTAACTCAAACCAAAAAGTACAGCTGAGAACCTCAGAGGATTCACATTTATCGCAATTCAACTCGAAGGGAACATAATAATCTTTCATGGCATCCAACTGATAGTTATTGACGTAGACACACATGAAGAAAAGGCTCAAGTTTTGAGCTCTCCTCTGAATCCAAACGAGTTTCTCCTGAGTAAATTTGTTAGCCTTTAATCCACAGATAAGTCAGCCCCTGGCTTTTTCTTTGCTGTGGTAATGTCATGTCAGGACACAGGTAGAGGTCAGAGATGATGAATCTAGTCAATATCATATGTGCAACAATGTGTCACTTTGACTTCTACAGACTCAATAACAAAAAAAACAGGAGAAATAAAAAGGTTTTCAGAACGAGACCTCTGCACCGTGTGATTGAGCTCTCAGTGTTCTTATAGTGCTGCTTAGTAGATTTAATTTGGGTTATATAAAAGCCAATAAGACAAATCAAAGAAATATTTTTTTGTGATTCAGCAGGAGTTTAAAGAGAGCAAGCTAAGGAAATCAGATAAGCTCCCTGAATTTTCTCCTTTGACATATTGGAGACGATCTTATCAAACCTCTCCTCTCGTGTTTGGTCTCTTCATCCCGACTCTTGTCTTGACAGACAAATCCGGTTACTGTCGGCCATAAATTCAAGAACGAAAAAACACAAATTACAGAAGCCTGAGCATTTACCAGCCTGGAGAGAATTGGGATGTTTTCCGTGAGGGGAGGGAAAATGAAGAGCACTTGTTTTTTAACCTGTTTTGTTGGTGACTGCTGCACCACCACCTCCTCAACCTGTCAAAGTGACAGCTCTGGCAGCGCTCGGCACAACTCTGACATTATTTGCAGATGGTAAATAAGGAAAAATATCTGGCTAGCCAGCATGATTCATAGTTAGTCCCAGCTCTTGTTTACAGACAAGTTGTCACATTCATTTAGCAAATTACGCTCATGCTTGGGGCTCTGTAAAATGGGTTTGCCTTCCCACTTTATTAGGGGGAGAGGGGATTGTAAAAAAAAAAATAAAAGCTTTTTTTCCCCCTGCATTGAAATCTGTTCACCCAGAATCCCTCACAATCATTGATCCTGGCGAAAGGATTACATAGAAAAGATGCCAACATTTTTTTTTCAGTTTTCAGTTAAATGTAAAAAAAAAAAATTCAACCAGCTAAAGGCAGCTCCATTACTCTCTCATAACCCTGCTTAGAGGCTTGTATGTAACAGGATATGCTAATACTTGTCGTACTAAGCCCTTGTAATCTTCATGCTTGAATTTGTGAACAGAGGACCATGTCTTTCCCACAAACTGTAAATACTGATGGCGTAATGTAGCCGTGTGGAAGGAGTCACTTGTTTTTCTCTGCGTTTTAAAGGATCCCAAAGAGTTAAATGCAGCAAGCTGTGATGCTGCAGCTCATAAAAGCACACTTAACATGACTGAATGTTTATCAAATGAGCAGGTACGGATTAATGTAACATCCATGTGTGTAGCTCCTCCTGTTTAATACATTTTCATGGAGACCATATGCTTATGTAGCAGGCGGTGATCCATGAAATCACTTGGTTTTCATGAAGCTGATTTGCATTCTCAGGTTAAAGCTCAATGGGGCAGGGGAGGTAGTTGTAAAACCTTCATTTAGAATATCAGACCTGTCTTTCCTGATTATGGCCGCTCAGAATGATCTGAGTGTCATTATGACTGAAATGACACTGCATGCTAATGGCATGAGACGTGCTGACCGAAGTACCACCTAGCACCTTGTTTCAGACGCAATCACCAGGTGATCTATATTTGTATCCTTCATCATGATGCACTGTTTGCAACACTTCGCAGCAGTTAATGAAGTTAGCTGTGAATATTCACCCAAGCGAGTCCAGAACAAAAATAATCCTCAGATGAATTATCGCTTTAGAATTTAATAAAAGCTGTTCGAGCAGTAGGAGTCCTATACATTCATCTTAATCTTGTTCCCTTATGTGTGCTCACAGTCACATGTAGAGTTTGCTCCCGTTTAGCTACTTAAAACAGCCTGAAATGTCCATAAACTGCACCATGCCATCACCACCTGGCACCAAAACCTAAGATTAACACACCTGTCTGGGGAAGGATTATGCATGTAACCCCAGTGCAAAGCCGTCCTTTGAGAATTAAAGGAGTGTATAATCTCATCCTAGTGAGAATTTTGTTCTTAAGGGAAATCAGGTTTTAATATTTTATTAAAAACACTGTGACAGGGACTTTATCTCAGTGTAGGAAGTACCTGGTGGAGTTACTTTTTTTTATACTTCATAAATAAAACTACTGCTTTATATAAGTTGTTATTATTTCTTCTATTCAAACAATTGGTCTATTTTAAAAAACTGAATTTGAGGTGTGTTATATAGGAGCCTAATGTAAAATATTTATTCTGTGACCTTCCCGGATCCTGTTCAACTTTTCAGTCCTTTCAGATGCCAGAGCCAAAGCCCTCCTACGTTCTGTTCCAGACATGGCAGGGGTATAAATCTGCATTTCTGGATGAATTGTTGGTGCAGCTCTTCAGCATAGGGTTATCGGTTTAAACTGGTTTAGTTTGGAGACATGTTTCCTGGCATTTTTCCTGTGTTTCTGCTGTTGCCTTCTTTGTAGGACACAGGATTGTTTCTCTTTTAAAAGGATGATGAGGGCCTACTCTGGAGGATGTATTAAGGGTCATTTGTATTGCAATGTATGCTCAGTAGTCATGGAAATACATCTGTTGGTAGCAAGCTATAGGGCTTAAGAGTACTCCACCGTTCAGCGTTGCACTCATTTAACATGGTTGGACTCATGAAAGTGTCTTAAAAAAAATTTAAATTAATGCAGCATAACCAGCGATGTTCTCATTTCCATTTAAAAATGTTTTTCTCTCTTGTCATGGTCCAGCTGTTTACATTTCCCATGATGCAACTCAACCACCAACAGTTGTCAAGTGTAATTTTTAAAAAAAATATATAATATACAAGATCAAGAATTAACTTTATGCTTTATTATTGGATTTGTCTCCCAAAAAAGCAAAATAAGTCTGCACTTCTTATTCTTGGTGATGCTTTTTATTTTGTAGTATGAATATGTCAACACTCTCAGAAGCCAGCTATACTTTATTATTTATATTGGCTTCAATTTTAGATTAAATGATTCATCGCTTGCCAGTTTCTTTGGATTCCAACCATAACAGGATGTTTGATGTTTAGTAAGCTATGACCTACTACAGGGTTTACAAGATTTTGGCTGATCGTGTCTCTAAAACATGTCCAGTCCTTACTCAGTATTCCAATGTAACCGGTGCCAGAAATGAGCTCAAAGAAAGTTCACAGAGCTGCGTGTGAAACACAACAACACAATTAAGAGACGGCAACAGTATGTGACCGAAATATCACCATGTTATGTCTCATGTGGCTGGAGCTTTCACTTTTTATCTTGGATGGCAATGCTTCATTGTTTTATGGAAAATAATAAAAATTTATTTATTAGTGAATCGTCAGAAAACTAAGCTAAATCTAAAAAGATAATCGATTAATTTTTTATTTGGCCATATTAATGGCATGGCTTCTGCTATGGGAATTTCGCAAACTAACAAGCTACCCAGACAACAAATCCTGGTTATTTATTTATCTGTTGATTTTCCTTTTGTGGCACCAACTGGTCATGTTTTCAGTTCCCTGGTCAAATGTCTCAACTGGATGGATTGCCACAAAATTTCTATAACATATTCATGAATAATAATAACAATGGAGATCCCCTGACATTAACGTCAGTGCCATTATTGGGTGAATAATTGGTTATTTTGTAAAGCTCTTGCTTGATAATTAACAAGTGTTGGCATGGTTACACACAAACCTTAGATGCCGAACATGATGAACACTTAACATGCTGGTCATCAAACTTATAGCACCGTCATTGTGAGTATGTTAGCATGTGGACATTAGCATTCAGCTCAAAGCACCACTGAGCCAAATCACACTCTCACAGAGCCTGGAGCGCGGCTGCAGACTCTTAATTCATTCAAAGATGCAAATATTTCAAGTTTAGCTTCTCAAATGTAATGATGTGCTGCTCTTCTTTTTTAGCACTTTATTCCAACTTGTTTTAAAAAGATATAAGGACTCTCTTAAGGCATTTGGCTGTAACGATAACTCCTCATGTGAACCATCTGTAACTAGTAAAGGAATGATTGACACCACACTAATAATAATTTAATAAAAGCAATGTACCTAATTGCCCCGTGGGGAAATTCATATTTTCAATCTGTTGTTATTATTGTTGATTTAGACACAAACATGCACATGCATCAAATAAGGGGTTATTTGTCAGAATGATGGATTGGGCAATATTGGAGCAATTAGAGGTTTGTTGCCTTGCTCAAGGGCACATGGACAGTGCAGAGAGTGTCAACGGGCACATTTCCAACTACCAGTCCCATTCCTTGAACTGGCTGCTCTCCAGTTTAATATGTAGCTAAAGATTTATTTATCTGCACTTCACTCTCACTGACTTGTTCAAACTCAATGCAATGGTGAAGGACGCATGACATGACTGAGATGAAAATAACTAACCAAGGTCAAGAATGAACCTTAAAGCCAACATGTCTTTGTTAGTGTTGAACCAGTTTATAGACTGATGAAGGCTGCCTGTCAGAAATGTGTGTTTCATAACAGTGTGAGCATTTGTTCACATGTCTAATCATTCATTATAAAAGTCACTATACAGCTGTTGCACTATGTTGTCAGTCATACATCAACTATTGACTATTTACCAATTTATTATATGCTTATAAATGCAGATCTCATATAACTAAAAAATCCCCAAATACTATGCCAAAAAAACAAGTTATACATCAATCATTTTATTTTAATAGTATTTTAAGTAATAACACCCAACTGTGAAATTACTACACAAGTAAAAGTCCTGCATTCAACAACTGATTTCAATAAAAGAACCAAAGCATTAGCATCATAAGTACATACAAAAAGCATTAAAAGAAATATATTTGTAAATATGTTACTGGACTGTTGTTATTTTTGATTCATTATTTTTGAGTAAATGTACATTGTTACATTCCACCACTGCAGTTATGTTAAATGACATCATATTATCATAAGTAAGGTATTTATGTGACTAAAAAAAGCATAATTAATGCGAAATAAAGAAGAGGAATATTCAGTTTCTGCCCTATAGTTGCATTTTGGTTGTGCAAACTGCGAAGAGGCCACTTCCAGATCTGTATTTAATAGTATCCTGAGTCAAACCTGCTGTTCAGACCTGTAACTCAACACATCCTGTTGTGATTGAATGAAGTCTCACTGAGAAGCTTGTGCATCTTCAGCTCATGCAGCACATGTGATCCACCAGCTCAGTCTCACCATAATACAACCCGCTTTAATCATCCCTGAGAATAGGGATTTTGTGATCCCAACTGGCTCTTTTAGTTTCAGGCCTTCTGTTGGTAACCTTGCCCTCCAGCAGCACCAAATTCATGAGTATTGATTGGCCGGGGGACACACATACACACACACCATTCATCTCGTTTTGACCTCTAATGCCAAAGGGTTGTGGAAGCTAATAAAAAGCAAATTATTCAATCAAACTGCTCCTACAAGCAATTTTCCTTGAAACTGTTTTTGTCTCATTTCAAATGAAGACCTCGGCTCAGCTCGAGTCAGGCCAGTGTGGGGGGAGCGTTCATTAGAGTCTGAAGAAGTTTCAGATTAGCTGAAACGGCTCAGAAGAGAACAGGTGCTCGTCCTTAATAATCACCTTACTTTTGTGGGGTTTGTCCCCAGTTGACTCTGAGAAATTTTCACCCACTGATTAAACTGGATACACTGGATGTATTTAAACACATTAGGGCTGCACTTAGTGACATATTTTCAATATGTTCCTAGTTTCAGGGCATTGCTGTTCATGCACCCCTATTAGGTAGATGTAATTAGGCTTTGAATGTGGCAACACAGCTGCTGAGAACCAGTGACTACGTGCAGCACAGTGATTGATACCTCACCATGCAGCATATGTGATCCTGTGTGTAAAGCAAGTCATTAATCAAAGTGCTGACAAGAGGAGTAAATGACTGTAAAGCCAGGGGAAAGGAGGAATGGTCTGACAGCGTTCAGTTTCCTGGTTCTGCTGAGGAAGAGTTTGACCTCACAGTTATGACAGCTATCAGGCTACTCTACACCTCCGAACAGCATCACTGTTTCCTGAGCGAGCGGCTCCGTCAGTCCGCTGCTGAGTCACGGTGACATTGAGAGTGTCCTTTAATAAGCGCGTTACAGCTGCGGCTGCCTTATTGCTCGTCTCGATCCGAGACTGTGTGATTGCTGCAGTTAGGCGAGGGATGTGCTTGTTGAAAAATTAAATTCTTACCAAAACCTTTACTCCACTGCAGGCAATTTGAAAATAATTAAAATCTGTAATAAATAAACAAAAACCTCCTCACGTGTGGCTGTGGTGGAATTAATTTCCCGTACTGCTCTGGTCTATTAAATGATGTTGAGTCCTTGCTGGTAAGCTCAGACTTTGCCATCACTTCTGTCGATATCTGGGGAAAGGAGCACAAAGAAAGGGCGACTCTCTCCTGTATGAATGCATTCACTCAAATCTATAATTGATTGAAGCTCCAAGGCTTGTTTTTGTCTCCCCTGATGGTCAGCAGGATCTGATGTAATGAGATGCCTCAAGGTTTTTTGCAGAGGTTTCTTTTACTGAGCTGATAACAAAGAAAGGGGAAAAACATCCCCCCTCTCCTCTCTTTGGAAAGATCACTCTGACATTGTCTTGAAATTTGTAATTTGTAATCTTGTCTTTTCAAACAAGAAGTATGAAATGGCAATTCTATTTTATTCCAATCTTTAAATAAATCAATGCAGCTCTGATCCGCTTTTCCTGATAGTCCCTGGAGGCAGAGTTTTCCAAGGAAATCTCCAAACAAATCATGATATAGAAGAAGGCTTGCTTCTGATATCTCGCTTCCACATTCTGGTAAATGAATATCCCCCTGCTCCTGCCGTTTTTTCAGCAAGCTAATTGATATATATGGAAAGACATTCAATGCAGGATCATACATGACTATTGACAATTTAAGTCTGTTTCTAAGCCAAAGGTGTGACGATCATCTTTTAAGACAACATGTTGCTCACAAAAGGGATTTTTCAAGGTTACAGCTGTTTTCTCACAAAAGAAGCTGAAAGATGGTGTTCATTATTCTGGCAAGCTGACTGTCCTTTTGTTGATTTTTAATGCCTCACACATTAAGTCATCCCTACGTGGATCGACAGACACAATATAAGCGCAGTGAGGTAAAAAGGGAAGTCTCAGCCACCCCTGTTGTCATACCAGAGTATTTTAGGTAACAAAGCTGGCAGCACAGGAGGATGACTGTCTCCCTAACAACTGTCTTTGTCTCTCCCAGATAGGAAAGAATCCCCCTGATGGATAATGACTTGACGGAGTATGTCCTATGGCCAAAGTTGCCTGGCACACAGGATTTTTTTCCCTGTCTTTTCACTTCATATAAAGGCCTGGAGAGAAATAGCAAGAGAAATAGAGAGGTGAAATCCTGTGGCCGTGAGAGGAAAATGGAGCAGGGAGGTGGAGTGTTAGATACAGTGAAGAGGAGCCATGTTGAAGGTCTAAGCAAGAACGCAAACACGGATGCTTTTAGCTTCACAAGATCGATTTCACATGTCGTTGCACTCTGCAGCCCGTTGTAACACTTATAAACAAGCTCTTTGTTAAGTAAAGTAACAAAGTCCACAACTAACAATGTGTGTCGGTAATCCAAATGTGTGTATAAATTTAATGCATCATAAATGTCCAAGATGTGTAATCTGTCATTAAGGTGTGTGGCAGATTGGTATAATTAGCTCATTATCTCAACTCTGAAAACAATGGCTGCTGTTTTATGCAGGACTTTATGCTTTTGATGTAACGATTTCAGCTGTTGCAACCCTTTAAATGTTCGCAGCAGTTAGATTCAATCTTGCTGAGAATTTATTTTTTATTAGGGTGATATTTGAACTTGAACATAGCTTTTGCAGGCCAATTGTGTCACATGGAAAAAGGATGCCAGTGTTGCCAAAAAAGGTTGCCAATAGGGTTAACATTTTTGTTTGTGTTCACATCTACACAAGGGAAGTCAATGAACGCCTGCTTTGACATATATATGGCACCCTTTCATTCAGACCAACAGCTCATTTTCTACGCTTTATTTTTTCCTCCTCTCTGTGTTGTGAGTATGTCAGAGGTTCCACTGTGGTTATAGAAACACTATGATTTGCTATAATGACAGCGAATTTGGTCAGCAGAGCAAACAAGTGCTTCATTTTTCTTGGTTTCACTGATTCGACCTGCAACACATTTATCAAAAGAGCTGTGAAGGTCAAGAGGTTGTAATCAGTGAGTAATGGCTGTGTTCAGCTCAAATCAACAAGTTTGGATTGCATATATATAAATGTCTTAAGTCACTTCGGAACATAGATGTGTGAATATTTTCTGTAGGTAAAAATTTCAACATACACATTCAAATGCATATTCAGCTCACCTGTCTATTTTTTTCTTATTTTATAGGAGAATATAAACATAAACATTTAGATTTTTGCCCTACAAACGCCCACATTCTGCAGCATGTGTACCTTCATGTTGTCCTGAGATGCCAGCAGACTCATCACTCTTAGGAAGTGATTTGATGCTTGGAAACAAAGATGAAACTAAAAAATGCGTCGTTAGACCACTGTGAACTAATGAAGGACTTCATGCTGGGTACACATTTACAACGCACCTCCCAGTGGTTGCTTGGTGTCACATTGCAGTCACACCACTCACTGTCACATCGGCTGTCGGAGTGGGCCGCAGACTCGCCGCACACATGAGCTGGAGCTGTTAATATGCATGGCATGACAGACTGTGAAATGATAGACTGTGAAATCTCTGGCACCTACACTCTTACTTTATTTCTCCCCTTCATTTCTTAAACTCTGACATGACAGTGCTGACTCCAGCCTGAGATGAACTGAATAGGATTGGAGTGACGTATCAAAAAGCAAAAGCTTGCGTCATAAATACTTCATTGGTGGTTGAATAGCTGAAGGTGACAAGCCTTAAGTCCCTTTCTGAATACAAATTGATGTACAGTGGAGACAGAAGAAGAACCTGAGTGGAGAATTCTGTTTTTAATGCATGAAAGCTCTCTGCAGACAAATGCGAGCGATATGGTAATCTCTCTTGGGTTGCGTGCTGCTGTACTGCAGGCAGAGCTGTGACTTGTCATGTAGCTTGTTTTGAATTTTAGGGACAAGTGAGAAACTGAAGGCCTGTGACCTTGGCAGTCCTCTCCCTTCCCCTTGAGAAAATAACAAGAAAGTAGTAGAAAAAGCCTCTTAAGTGAGTTACAGAACCTCCTTCTCATTCATCTTCATCACAAATGTGCATGGCAATGACCTGATGTTTAAACATGCAGCAATTATTTGGACCCATTAATCACCTTATTTCCCCAGTCACAAAATCTCATCACAAGCTGAAGATTCTTCCATTCTTTGTTTTGCACAGATAAATTCCAGGGCTGTGTCAAAATATGATGAATTTTTCATTATGCTCCCCTTTACACTTTGTTCTCCTTTAGCTACAATGATGCAGTGAAATATTAATGACAGGACACACATTCATAGTCATGGTATCTGCAGCTCTGTTTTTCTGATGCCTCTCCTGCTGCTTATGCTTCTTTCCTGTTGTTTCGTAATCAGATCAGCTTTCATATCGCACCCAAAGCTGCCAAGTGGAAAAAGGAGCAAGCTCCGTCAATGAGATTATGAATGTATGACTGCTTCTCTTGTGTGTTGAGAAATGTCGCCCCCCTCACTAGAATACCGCCTAGAAATAGATGATAAACATCCCAAATTGTGTTAAAACAAGCCCACGTCAGGCGTTGGGTTCTGCTGAGTTGTTAGCTAACCCGCCTCAGCTGTCCTAATCCTAACGAAGAGGCTAAACGTGTTTCTCGTCCCATAGGTGGTGTTTTCCTGTGACGCCAGTGGGAGTCGCCTGGCTCGGCTCTGACTCTTTGACCGCCAGCTGATCGGGATGTGGATGTGAAACCTGCGATGGAGACCGGGGCTTGATATCTGGTGAGTTTGTTGTGTTTTCCAAGCCACTGCATATTGACTGTGAGCGGTTGCAGCTCCGCCTTCAGCTGGTGCAGCTCTAACTATGCTGAAAATGTTGTGCTAGCAGTGGTGCATCAGCAGATTCAAGATGCATTACTATGTGGCTCACCGGTGGGAATTTGTTACAGAAAGACGGTGTAACCACAGGTGCAGAGCAGAACTGGGTCAAATTTGCAAATTTTTTTTCTTTTCTTTGTCATAAAGGTAGTTTGTTAAATCAGGCTCACCTTTGATTTGGAAATACTTTTTCGTCTAAACAATGACTAAAGCAAACATGCACATATGTCTATTATGCATAGAAATACGTACACTCTATATAAACAACAAATGTACAACATGTCTGCAGGGCCACAGTGTGTGGGAGTGTGCTGGATAAATATTGTATGTGTAGTAAATAGCTTTATATGCACACAGCAGATTGTTTATGATCGGGATATAAAGCCTGCTTAGCTTTACGTTTGACAATAATGTAAAATATGTACATTTCATACCACTATATATATGATTTGTGAGCCCATTAGATTTTTTATGGGATTGTTTACTAACATTGCACAACTGATTGAACTGTTAAGTTAAAGAGTGATGGTGAACTCTCTCTGCCTTTTTTTATTTTTAAAAGTGCAGGGACACGTTGAAGTCAAAGAAAAACCAGGTTATCATGTTTCCATAATAATGGCACTGTATGAGACCAAAGAGGTGCTATTTAAGTCTAACCTGACCTTACTATATTGATTCAACCCCACTCATCTTTACAACATGCATGATCGATTTGAAAAGATTGGTGCTCAAATGTTGAATTAATTTCTTTCCGCTCTTTTTATATATAGACCGCAACCATTTGCAAAACCTTTGTGAGATTTATTCAGTTAAATGCAGGACAAAGACAAGATGCTCAAACTGATAAACTTAAGTTTTTGTAAATATACAGTTTGATGCATTCTGCTTTTGTTAATGTTTCACAGAGCTTACATAAGTAACTACATAAACAAATTTAAATATACTTAGGCTTGCTCCTCCAAGTCGATTTGTTAGCTGATTCTTTACCAACGCAATTTATTTCGTCGATGAGTCATATTTTTTGTATTCTTAATCCTGAATCACTTTTTCCAAGAAACGTATGAGCAGATTTCTGGAAATCCAGCCGCCTCACTCAACTCAACAGATAACACAGTTATTGCCTAGTATTAGACACACCAGGCTTTCTAGAAGCTGTAACTCAGACCTATCTGTGATGTTAGATTCTTTGAAAAATGACGTAACATAAAATGCACAAAACGCCCTCTGGATTTTGACAAGTGTTTGTGTTGGTGTGACACCAAGAATCAATTTTGTTATTTGAAGTCGAGAAGTGTAGATCCGACAAGTAAGTGTTTTGTGTTTAAGTAACAGAAAGTAACTAACTCCGTCCCTGAATAGTCCCCAACGAAAGTTACTGAAGTTACAGAACCGATTAGTCAACAAAGAATGAGAACAGCCAAACTCTAAACATGCAGAATTAGTAATAGTTTTTCAGCCTTGAGTACCGCCTGCAGACTTTTACTTCTCTCAGACTGCATACAGCCCCCACGGCTTTCACAAACAAGGCAGGGGAACATTTTTCTAGCCTGAAAGACAAAACGATGGAAAAAAATAGGGCCTGAAGGCACCGGCTTCAACGCTCAGTGCTGTTTGTTGCTTATTGCTCTGAGCCTATCACTGTTCTTACCATCTCCTCTGTTCTTTCATCCTGACTCTGACACCTGGACAGTGAGAGTATATTGTTCACAGGGAGGAAATATAAGGAGGCTCCAAAACACTCCTCTGTGATTAATTACTTCCCGACCTCAACATCGACCGAAATGCAAATCCCACCCATCAACCAGCTTCTGACTTGACTTTCTTGGCCAAGTATTTGAAATTATTTGACCCATGTGTGACACAAAAAGGTTCTACCTGGAGTCGTAGTGTAATTGACTGCATCTCTAACTAACCTGAAATGGGCCATAAAACACTGTTGAAAATGCTGCAGCAGTACATAAACGCAGTTTCATGTTTCAGTCGTACATTATATAGCATGAAACTATTAATTAAAACCTGGTACACCAGAGTATAGAGTTAATGATCTGTGCTGCATCTTCAGAGAGCAGTCAGCCGAGAATAATTGTGTGCATCTGAAGTGCAGTAGGTACCTGTATCCCCCTTAACATCTGTCTGATGTACACGGAGTTGGTTTGCATCCTCAAAATGTCATCGCACTTCATCTAGGCACTACATCTGATGCAGCCTACTGCCAGTAGCTGTACAGTGCTTTGCTGATGGTGTAGTTTTAGGGGAAAAGGTCTGGGTGAGTCCCTCAGGGCAGTGCAGTGAGGAGGGGGGTGGCAGGTGAGGTTACTTTCCCTACCTCTGACCCTCTGTGGTCACAACCCCTGTGGTTTCTGCGGTCAGGGGGGAATCTCACAGTGCTGAGAACAAAGAAATATGATGGCTCCCACTTGTCCTCCTCTGGTTCAAAGGGACTGGCAGGGCAATGCTAATTAGCCAGCTTGTGTTACCGAATTGAACATAACTGCTGTTCCCTTCAGTGTTCCCCCTCCCCCTCGTCGTACGCATAACAAGCAGTGTCTACAACAGTCATGCACCCTGCATAACTCTGCATATTTTGTGCACCGTGAGACATCCTTTTCCGTCCTTGTCTTAAAAAAAAAAAGGAGAATAATTCCCATAGTTACATTAATCCCTTTCAAGAGAATTGAATTCTCCCTTTACTGTTAAATAACAGCAATTTGTTTTGTGAAAGTACAGCAGTTCCGGCCCATATGTATTCTTTCGACATCTTCGCCCAGCTGTTCTGTGGAGTGTAGTTTAATCCTGGCTGTCAAGTTTGAGGGCGATAAGAGGCGTAACAGCAGGATTCCCCAACAGTTCATCTCTGCTCGTTCAAAATTATGGTACTACAAGTGAGAAAATGGTGCTCTGTAAGTAGGTAGTGAATTCATGTTTTTAATCAGGGATCGAGGGGAGAGTGAGGACGAGGTCAAGTTATTATCCTCACATATTCAAAATTCCAGTGGCGGCACTGTGCGTTTACACCCCCCCCCCTGTCCTGTTCTGTGGTCTGCTTCTCTTGTCAGGGTAATCTGAGTCTTGCAGTCAGTGTTTCCTGGAATACCAAGTATTGAAGGCAGTGACTGGTGGTGTCGAGTTGCAGCTCGGTGTATTCTTGAGGTTTACAGCATGTTGCCACGTTAGGATATCATCTCTGCACCTGATTCCTGTTTCCGCAGCTTTAATCATCCACAGGAATTAGGCTATATGCTCCGTGTCATCCACGTTTTAAAATAAGGGCTTTGTGGATTTGAAATGGTGTAGCTGCAGCTTTTTCAAATGATAGTGGAGGAAAATATGGTGAAATCAAAAACACCTGCATGCGTGCGAGCACAAGTCAGATACAATAGATGCGTAGCTCCAGGGGAGTTGTGTTCAGCGTCTTGCTGCTTTCACTCTCTCCCCCTCTCTCTCTCTCTCTCTCTCTATCTCTCTCTGTCAAATATCTTTTTGTTAGTGCAGATGCACTCAGGGTTGGCACACACATTGAAGGCTGAGTCACTTAAACAACCTCATCTTGACACACAGCTGACTCACAGCTCATTGATTTCTTCATACATCATCTTCTTTTGTACTTTTTGTTGTTATGTATGTATACGGGGCGCGAGGACATTGTTTGAACTCCTCCGAGCCACATATGTTTGTCTCAGAGGAGCATCACATGATTAAAAAAACAATCCGAGACATATTTAATGACAGATGGACGTGAAACCTTGTTGCATAATCCTCATTAGTTACTATGAACACAACTGAATTTGAGAATCCATTTACATTAATAGCCGAGAATAGCACAATCAGTGTTTGTGAGCATAAACAAGCCTCTCTGTCTCCCAGAGCGGCAAAACAGAGAACCTCTCATCTGTGTTGTCATACAAGAGTAAAGCCTGGAGCTCATTCATTCAAAATAAAAGGTGCATTACATATTTGATGCAACTTTTACTGCAATGCTTGGATCCAAAGAGAGGAGCTCTTAACCTGAAAAGGTATCCATAATAACTGAGAATATTCCCGCTCACAGGTCTCCTTTATAAATGTATCATTTAATTCACTGCTGCAGATATCAGCAGGACATCAGAAAAAAACCCAGAGCAGGACGAACTCCTCTGTCTCAGAGGCCTGCCAGCAGACAGAAATATCTGAGGAACACAGAGATAAGTTAGAAATGCAGGCTGGGAATTCTAGCCTGACTGATATGGGATTTTTATACAAACTTTAGAAGGTTAAATTTATCTTTAAGTGTTACAGTAATTTTTTGAGTGATTAAATGCAAATAAACCTTATTTTATGTGGACTATGCACCAATTTATCATCCAATCAACATATTTACCCAGAGAGCTACGATCTCATAAACATAAAACTTTATTAAATAAATAAATAATGTATTATATTGTCAGCCAATTCTAATAACTGAGAACAATGAATCAGTAAGAATAAACTAAAAACCTAAATTCTGAAAATGTATGGCACTTCTACAGACTATATGTCTACAGCATCGCAGATACCAGAGTAAAGTCCCACCATGTTGCAACATATGGAGCTTGTGGCCTCTGGGGTTAGGGGTTTCAAAAACACCCTGATATTGTTTAACTGGTTGAAAGATTATTCATATCTGTACTAGTCACACCACACTCCTAGTGGCCAGAATTAGTTAAAATAGTGGTTAAGTTTGCTGCTTTATGTTCCAAAATGCTAATTTGGTTTCTCTATTCTGTTCACTAAGAGCAGCTTTTTGTCTCTGACTCTGTGCAGCTTATCACTGTATTAAAGCCCTATTACGCTCTGCTGGAGTATTTGATGACATATTTCTAAATTACCCAAGCATTTTTTTCAACATCATATTCTGTAAAAATTAAAAAAGGCTTAATATTGGAGTATATTAGACAACATTTAGGCAGACAAAGATATTTAATTTTTAAACTCTAGTATCAGCTATTACAAAGGGCTGACTTGTATATCCAATAGGCTCTAATACCCCCTGTATGTGCATTTCTTAGCCTAAAATATTGAAACAAAGCAGCAAATATTTGTAGCCAGAGCAACAGTTCAGCAAACTGCCGAGTCATCACCGCACCTTTCTCTCTGCTGTGCAACGGATGAAGAAAAAGAGACGGTAACTGACAGCAAAACGAGTGATATAGGTCAGACTCGGGCTCTCGAGGTATATCAGGCCACAGACGGCATGATATACCTGGATGACAATGAGCTTCTGCAGTCAGGAGGAATGAAAAAGAGCGAAAGTTGCAGATGTTAACTGAGCTTCTATGACTTCTGGATGACCGCCAGAGTTCATTGTCATCCAAGTATTTCATACCATCCATGGGAGTCAGGAGGAATAAAATGGGATTTATTGTTTTGATTTTACTGAAGTTTGATATTGAGAAAAGTTGAATTTATTCCTATCAACTACTAAGTCTAGTACCATGAAGTCCCTGGGAAAGACGTATATGCTTTAAATGCATAGATTTTGTCCCAAAGGCAGCCCATACCCACAGTATTGCTCAACTGGGCTCATGTTAATTATGCTTTGTAGCTTATATGGCATGAATATTGTATGATCAGACACATATGTACAGTACAGGAAGCAGTGGTGCACTCACTGGAATTACAATCTTATTTATTCATTATTATTTCTTGTATAAGAGAATCAAAGCGTTTCTTTGAAGGTGCTAAAATAAATGTTCACTGAACTCGGAAATAATCTTGTTATGCAAATGTACCATCATTTTTGTTTAAAGAGCTATTTTAAGCTATCTACTATAGCTCAAAGGAAAGGCCTCTATAACAAACTGCTGTGCAGGGACACGTACAGGCATGAATGTACTGAGCTCCATCGCCGCTCTTTCATCATCCTTCCATAAGTCTCCTCCCTGTGCGAGTGGCTCATGATGTAAAGTGGCCCCTCTCCGTGTCCGTCTGTGCATTGGTCTAAACAAGGCCACAACAGGAGCCCCCTTCCTTTCATATCATTTACCAAATACAGCGTTTGGGAGTAGGTTGCATGATAGTGGCAGACGAGTTGCTGGTTTTGAGCCACAGCTCCTCCATTGTCTAGCATGCTGGAGAAAGAGTGGGAGCCCCTAAAGAGGCCTGGCAGAGTCTCTGCCTCCATCTGCCTGCATGCCTCGCCATGGAGCCCAGCTCGCACCACTTGAGATTATACTCACGTCCAAGCTGTTACTGTAATTTGCATTGGCTCATAGGCAGAGGAGAGTGAGGAGGAGGAGGAGCTGCACATGAGGCAGGGATGTTTTAAGTGGTCCTGGCAGCACAATGAGCTTGCCTGGGTGTAGTATTATGTACAAGTGGTATGGACAGAGCTATATTAAAGTGCAATAATGCCAGTGAGCAGGTTGGCCGGCTGTCCAAGATTATTGTCTGTGTTAGTGTGTGAGATAAATTATAGAAATGTGGTGTTTGAAACTATTCCAGTCACATTTAGTTTTGGTGTTATGTGCTTTATAGCTGTGCTAGGTTTTTATTCTCAGCGTCTGTCTCCAGCAGCAGATGAAAACGTATCAGTCAGAAGACGTGAAACCTTTTCGGTTCCGCTAATGAGCAAGATCATTTCCTTCTGGTTTGTTTAGATTAACGATCATGCACCTGGAAGAAAGCCATGCAAATACTATGAAGAGCAGCATCACCAGAGAAGGTTATGGCCAAGAGATGAAAATAACTGAGCATCTGAGCTGCCCTCTCTGTTTCAGATCATTCATCAAACCTGGGAAGTGATCATGAAAATTGTCTTTCAAAGCCGAAGCAGCAGCTTTATTTACAAACCATTTTGTGAACTGTAATGTGTCTGCAGTGAATATGGCAGCAGCACTCATTTGGGAGGCTTTGAATATGTAGAAACTGCTTGATGTCGGATTTTTGAATTTAATTCACGTTTTCTCTCAATAAAAAGGGAACAAAACCAAAAACGTACTTTCCCACTGAATGTTCTCTGATGTCCTCATTTTTCAAGCCTAATTTCTTCCTAGCTTGATAGCTTTTGGACTGCAATTTGGTTCAGCGACTAATTTATCAAATTTACTAATTAACTGGAGAGGGAAAATAAAGAGCAATTTCTGATAATGCCACCTCTGTCAAATAGGTTGTGAACTAATTATTTATGTTACAGCCACAAGCTCAATGACCTGTAATAAGCATCCTAAAGCTGGGGCTGAAGTCACCTACGTTTGTAGTATTTAATGTTTCTTGTCCATTAACATCTGCCAGCACAATTATTTCAGTCAACGGACCGTTTATTTGTTATTTTGTACTTAAAGAAAAGAAATTTCCAAGGTAAAAAAAAACTATACAAGCTAAATTGAAACTAAGGCAGGGCTTATGCATTGTGAAGACAGGGATGGAGGTTCAGATGTCAGGCAAGTTTTAATCCGTTTTATTTCCTTTTGGCAAGTTTGTAAGACGTCAACAATTTTACACAGCAGTTAATCCTTTCTTTTGTAACGCTGACTTCCCATTATAGAGAAAGTGAAATTGGCTGTTTCACCGAGATCCAGCCACATTAACTGTGTGCACAGCTATGAAAAAAAACAGATAAAAAATAATTATGTCTGTATGATAAGAGGGAGCTAAATATGCCTTTCCATCTCAAATAACAGGGCTGACAGGTTTGTGACTGGGGACTCATAAAGTGTGGGATGAGCTTGTCTGCAGTCACTTTAACATAATTACTAATTATACTGATATGTCATGGATTTAATGCATTGACCTGATTTCCCTAAAAAAAAAAACGGTAATTGGAGGCAGGAATAGCAAATAAGGATCTAATTTAGCGAGAAAATCAGGCATATCAGACTTTGAAACATGACCTGTGTGTGAACCTGGCAGCCGTGGCTTCTGGATTAAAGAGACTTGGGTCATAAATATTAGATATATACTGTGGATACTTCTGTTTTTTTGTTGTGATGCATGTTATGACTACAAGTCATTCTTGGATTTCTTTTGAGAAACTTAAAAGAAGGCTTGGGTAAACACAAACTTTTCATTTAACCATGGATCAATATGTTTTAGTGTCTTGTGTCTCAAGCACAAACAAATTGTTTTAAAATGCTTTATTAGAAACCACAAAATATTTCACTTCTCCATTTGGCCTCAAGGATATTCACAAAGTGTTTAGTTAAAGAGACCATACTCAACATTCAGAACATAAATATACATGAAAAACCACATATTATATCAAGATACATTCACTGGCCACTTTATTAAGTACACCTTTTGATCCACTCATTAATTCAAATTTCTAGTCAGACAATCACATGGCAGCAACTCAGTCCCTACAGGTATGCAGACATGATGAAACGACCTGCTGGGGTTCAAAGTGAGCATCAGAATGAAGAAGAAAGTTGTTTTAAGTGACTTTGAATGTGGCATGGCTGTTGGTGCCAGATGGTCTGAGTATTTCACACACTGCCTATCGACTGGGGTTTTCACACGCAGCCATCTCTAGGGTTTACAGAGAAGGCTCTCTGGGCCAAAATGTCTTGTTGATGCCAGAAGTCAGAGGAGAATTGCCAGACTGGTTCAACAGTAACTCAAATACCTACTTGTTACAACCAAGGTATGCAGAAGAACATCTCTGAATGCACAACACGTCCAACCCTGCAACAGATGCGCCCCTCGGTTTCCCCTCAGGTTACACTGTTAGCTCTTCCCGGGCTCTTGCCCTTTTTCGGTCTGTTCGTGTTGATGTTAGCGCCGCTATCATAGCTTCTGGCTCACTTATCTCCATGCTGAGAGCCGTGTGAAGGCAGTCCATATGCTCTTAATCCATGATTCTTACATATATATAACAAGCTCCTCAGGGTAATTTTAGTTTGAAGGAAGTTGAAGCCTATTTAAGTTCATTCCAGTCTGGTGTATTTACCATTAATGTGGCTGTTGTGAATCAATAGCTGCTACAACGTGGATCTGTGGGTGGTGCTAAGTTTGCACTTCCACCTCCACTGAAGAGATTTGGGGGAAAAAGGACTCACACAACATAAACTGGGGATGTTCTGTTCCTCTAGCAGCTTTCCACGCAAACAGGATTTTTACAAAAATAATTTCAAACTCTTAACTGAACACAGGAAGTAGACGCCATGAGCAACCATTATGGCAAAATGCATAACCCATCACATCTTAGTTTGTTTCCATGTGTGAGACTATGGACAGCTTTCCATTTAGTGTTGATAAAGTAAAGATGAGTACACATGTATCTGTTTTTGTATCTTTGCAACCAACTTTGTGTTTTATGTCTGAAACCACGCTCTTAATTTGGCGGTGTTTAAACTGGAAGTGGATGGGATCTAAACTAGCTATATCTGTTGCTTGTTTCATCTGAATATTAGGCTCCACCCTTTCGTTTTACATGTCTGGAGCAGGAACGAGCCAGAAAACACCTAACAGTTTATACCAAGTAATTCCACCAGCAGCCCACAGAGTTTCCATTTGTGGCTGATTTCTCTGCAAATTGCCTGAGACCTCACTTCAGTTTTCATTTTGGATATATATTACTTTTTTAACTGGGGATAATCATCCAACACAATTGCTACTTTTTCTTTCTACTACATTATAATTTTGAATAACAGTGAGTCCAGCCAATTGTATAATCAAATGTTAGTGTTCAGGTCACGGACATTACAGTGTCTCATTTAATGTTTTAAATATTGTAATCACTTCTTCTCGTATATTTTTGGGAGCTCTGTAAATTCAGACATTGTAGTTCCAATTCTAAGGTTATTTTCATCGGTGGACACGTCTATTTTACAAGCCTGGTATCTTTGCTACCGTGTTTTACTCCTCAGTAAGCAGCGAAGAGCACTGACCGCAGCAACACCCCCAATTTCCTGCTGCATGCTGTCTTTTGGGACGATCCTGATGACTTTCTGCTTCATCCTTTTTTATTTGGTTTAGGTACCAGCCTCTGTACTCCTGTTCGAACAATCACAGTGAAATGACCCGCACTCGCCCTCATTGTAGCCCAGAGATAATCCTCTATTGCATTTAGGGTTTTTGAATTTCCTTAGAGGACAGTAAGCCACTGTCAGCCTCACACATGTAAACAAACCGGCTTTTGCAGATTAAAATGCAGGGCTATTAGACCACCCGTCAAGTTGTCCCAGATATAGATCCCTATACAGTTAGCCACAAAGCCCGCTCCAGGCATCTACTATCTGTGTTTAATTTAGGTGGGACTCAGAGGCAAGCATTTTAAATTATTCATGTAAAAACCATGTGTATTTGGCTCCTGCAGCGCACAACGATGTACATGCAATTCTTTTTTTTTCCAATCTCTACAAAGAAGAGATTTATGCCACATTCACGTAACATGCGGCATGTTGAAATGAACAAGAATTCACCTTCAAGAAGTTAAAGAAAAAATGAAAAGAAAAAACAAATTAAAAACAGAAACAAAAAAATAATAATAAAGCAAGATCAGGATGAGGGGAAAATGCAAATCAACAGTGATATAGATATGCAAATGTTTTCACAAAACACTTCTTAGTAGAGTCACAGTAAACAAATACAGGGACTGGCGCATAATCACTGGTTCTTTGTGATAAAATGATGCTGTCGGAAGCAGCTTGTGTTCACTTTAATTCACTTCATTCTGTTGGTACAAAGCCAGCTGTAGATAAATCCACACCTTATGTGTATTTACTGCCCCACTGCCACTGTGTGTGTATTGACACGGCAAGGTGCTTTATTTGGCGCAGAGACGGGATTAGTGAAGCTCGGATGCCCTGTAGTGTATATCTTAATATAATACCAGCAATATATGTTTGACAAAAAGTTCCGCCTAGACCTGGTTTGCATGAGCTTTCCCATGAAGTGTGTCAAATGGAAGATACACAGCCCATTATTTGTGTGCACCGGGTGGATCACATGCAGTTTTAGCTGCCTTGTTCTGAGCTGTAACTGACACTCATAAGCATTTCAGCCTTGAGTGAATTTGGTCTGCTGTCTTCTGTATCAATTAGAGTTGTGTGAGTGTTTCATTATTGGGTCCAGTTCTTACTGTAGATTTATTCATGTGGATTCTGTTGGTAATAAATCTCAATTGTTCCTGTTAATTAGATGATATTGTAGTCATGAAGGAGAAGGTACACACTGGCTGTTCACTTTGAATTTGGCTGAAGAAACAAAATGATGAATGGGGTCATCTTCTTTCAGTTTGGTCTTGTTGGAAAGCAAAATAATGCACTAGTTTAACAAGATTAAGAGCAGGGATGGATACCAAAAGCCAGTGTTAAACGGCCCCTGTGCTTAATTATTAAAGACCAGAGTATTGATAAGCTCTGGCGTGAACAGATATCTTTTGATGTAATTTATCACCACACTGCAGCATCTTATTGGCACTCCATGTTGGGGCTCCAACTACACCCATTACTGTAAGTGTAATCAGACTTTTGCAAGTAAAAAGTCAATACTTCACTCAATGCACCTGTTCCAGAAAAATAAACATATAATAAGGATTATATGAAATAATAACATAACTTTAGTTATATAGCATCTTTCCGTACACAGTACATAACAGTCCCACAACATAAAAAATAAAAAGAACTAAGATTTGAAAAAATAATAGATGAAAAGAATATGGTCTTTAAACCATGTGCATCATAAACACATAGAAAAGTGATATTTAAATGTCCTCTGTCTGCACTGTCTCATAAACCACAGCCATGTT
>JAOWBC010001387.1:17460565-17475193 GCA_028566105.1 Hypoplectrus providencianus | reverse complement strand
ACTGATACAAAAAACATTTATTATTTTATATATTTTTATTTGTGTTGAACAGCACAGAGACGTGATGCTTCCCGTCCTGAGTCTCCATCACCCAAACCCTGCCCTTCTCTCTGTCCATCGCCTCACCTTGTCTCATGTCTTTTTCTTTTCCAAAACTGAGCTTTGATTGATGGAGTCTTTTATTTTTGTCCGTCTCGGTGAAGAAAACAACACACAGTCAAAATGAAAGTGAACTAAAGAGCGGGCATCACGGCGCCATGTAGGTCATGTCCGGGGATAAATGAGCTACAAGCAGTTCACAAGTAAATTTACTACCTGTGTCACAATTTAGCCGCCTGTGTGGTTCCCAAGTTGTTGACATAATCAGAGGATCACTTGTTAACAAGATGATTCACTTCACCTCACACACAAACACACACACATGACAATAACAACGACCAGATGAGCCAGGCAGTAATTTTGTTGTTCTACTATCTCTTTGTTGCACCAAAGTCAAGTTATTTTTAACCAGTAATTTATTGCACTTTTATGATATACACCTTGGAGAAAATACCAAGGTCTAGGCTAAATATAGCATCTGTAGTGTGTGTGTGTGTGTGTGTGTGTGTGAGCATGTGTGTGTAATTTAGGCTGTTTGTCTGTGAATTAGGCTACAGCTCTTCAAAACCCAAGCCATGTTCCCATGTCCTGCCTGCCACCTGCTGATTAAAATGAAGGGGTTGGCCTCGAAGTTACTTGTTTTATTGAAATTTTAGATTATGGAGGGTTACTGTCAGTCAAATTGGCATATGAGGATATCCACAGTAAAATATCACGATGATACTGTCAGCATAAGTCACCCAAACTGATCAAATCATATGGACATAAACCCACTAAAGGGATATAATGCATTTGGTTTGGTTTATGAAGGAGGAGGGGAGAACAAGCAGAGGGGGCATTCAATGCACATTTACCTCAACACGACTTCAGATTAAGTTCTGGTTCAGGTTCAGAACAAACCAGGATCATTACAGAGACAGAAAGCTTTTACACACGTCATGGCTTAGTGCCAATTATATTGGTACATTGAAAATTCCTTAAATTTGTGCTGATATGGTTGAGTTGTCAACACTGATGGAATAGATTACTTCAGTATGGTCAACTGCAGAGACGACACAAGTATGTATTTTTATGCTGACCTTATAGATGCATGCTTTGCAGAATTACATCCGAACCAGGAGCTACATCTTATTAATCTTTCACCAGAAATGGGAAAAAAATTACATAGATGGTAAAAAACAAGTGTGTTCTTTAAAGTTTGAATTAGATTGAATCTGTTGTTGACAGCCTTAGAGAGCATGGTCGATTGCACTTGTCAAATCAGTCTGTGCACCAGTTGATAAATCAAAATTGTAACATTTTAAGTATTAAATAAATGCCAAAGCGAACACATGCTCAGGGGTAGGTGTCGATGGGTCCAGGGCTTTTAAATCACTCTGCTGGGTTCACCGCAAAGCCAATTAGCTGCACCCTTGTTAGATGGGTTTCCAGTGAGATATTATTTAGTTAATATTTTAACTTGCTTTTTCACACATTGCCATTGCTGCTACACTTATCTGGAATATTGCTACTCAGTGAGTGGTGCATGTTTCTGTCCTGCACCGTCACAGGATGCTGCCAGATTGCTAATTATCGTTAGCAAAAGTTGTTTCAGGGAATTAAGGTATTTTAAAGACAAAAGGCTCAAGTCTGAATAAAGTCACATATCTCTGGTGTTTAAAGTCCAAGAGGAGTTGCATTGACTGTCATTGATTTGATTTTATCAAGTTCAGTCTAAAATAAACAATTTGCCCCTGAAGTCTGGCTGGATTCCAAGTCACATGACTGTAATCTATGTAGCAACACTGTCCCAACCCATGCCACAGATGTTACACTGGATGCATGAATACTACTGAATAAAAAGTGATTGGGACCATCAGAGTCATAAGGATCCATCCTCTAGGGATCAGTAATATTTGGACTTAATTGTCTTTCAATCGGTCCAGCAGTTCTTGTAGATATTTCAGTCGGGATTAAAGTTGTTTACTGACAGACTGGCATTCCTAAAGCCTTCATGTTAGCGTGACGAAAAAAATCCCAGCATACTGTGAGTTTCTTTACCTTTATCCTTTATGACTTATCCTAATTGGTCTATAAGATTTTTTGTGTTTGCATCAGTGTTTGTGCTTGAATGAAATCCTAATCTTTGCTTTCAGAGGTGATTTAAGGAAATGTAGTGTTTGTAATTGTGTTGTTAACAGATGGTCCTTATTGTTTGTGTCATACATGATTCATTCAAATAAAGAAAAAAAGCTGATCAGTAATCCAGCTCTAATTCACCTATGAAACAGCTTATATTATTAAATGCTCAGTGTATGGCCGTCTCGTTGTAAAAGGAATGCAGTGTAGGAGAGGCTTTAAGTTCGGCTATTTGATACATTTTTCTCTCTTCTGTAAATCGGCTCTTTGCTAGAGTCTGCTGTGGCAGTGAAGCACATAACGGGCATGCATAATACCTTGGAAGGGTACATACAGAGCAGGATCAATGCAAGTAGAGACGCCTTGGGAGGAGGATTTGAAACCAAGTGTGGATTCCTCAGCGTCGCTGTAGCACAAAGTGGCACCACAAGGCACCGATTCAGAGGGTCTATTCAGCTCGTCTGCACAGAGCGAGGAGGGCATGAAGCCGCTATGCTAAGAAACAAGAAGACGAGAATAAAATCACACAGTAAGTCTGTGGATGAAATGATAAATGTGGAGGATGAACACTGAGATAAATCCACCACCACATGGGGAAACATGCAGTAGCTCCACATATAAGAGACAATCACCCCACAATGTTAAATCGCCACTTCTTGTCACTTGATTTGAAAATAACTAGAAATAGAAATCCCATAAGCTGGATGTCATTCAGAATCACCGTCTGCCCTCATATTGTCTGCTAGCAGCTCCTGCTTTTATCATGGCTTGTTTGTTTGTCTTGTTTCTTCTTCTTTTTTTGACAAATATGTCAACTGTACTTCAGCAATCTTTTGGAAAGTGTCAGTGAAGCTGCTAGACGGAGAAAAGGGTAACAGCCAGACTGTTTGTTCTCGAGATATTTGTTGATGTTAGGACATGCTACCTCTTAACAATGACTCCGAAATGAACAAATCCAGGCTGAAGACTTGCATTCACGGTTTCTTTTCTTGTGTTTTCAAGATACAGATTTACTGTTCCGAGTGAAGAAAATCTGTATCATTAACAGGTCATTCATTTTATACACTAGAAAATATTTTTAATGTTATGAAGGAATTAATATGGAAAACATTTTATCAATAGGGCTGACCAGCAGGTATGTCATCTTCAATAGTAAAAGTGATATATTGGCATTAAAATATTTGTTTATTTCTAAATTAATGTTCTGAATGCCATGTGAGATTTTGAGCCCCCCACTCTCTTTTTCTTTTCTTCCTGCAGAGTATTTTTAAATGGCAGCACTTTTACTTTTATTTCAGTCAGAGATCTGTACGCTTCTTCCACCTCTGATATCATTAATTATGCAACAGTGGAGTTCATCTTTATCATAATTGCTGCAGTGTCCTCAATCCAAAGTGTGAACCTCAAAAAGCCAGTTTCCTCTCAGAGTGTGAGACTGTGAAACATTTCACAACGAATCTAAAGAAGGCAAATGGCTTCTGCAAACCAAAGGGCAGTGTGTCATTCTGTGTACTCTATTAATTGTGACAGCTAACTGATGGACCACAGACAAAGGTTTAGTTCTTTTTTTAATTCTTTTTTTTTTAATTTTGGCTCAGTTGTGGAAGCAATTTGTGCATAAAGTGGATTGACTGGAACACCAGCATCTAATACTCATTATGAATCATATGGTGCTTGTGATTAGTGGCTATTAGTGACTATTTTAGTGAAGAATTAAGTGCAATTACATTAATCAGAATTCTGTGCAGAAATATAGCTTGTGAGACTCTAAATAGCATTAGACAATCACGTCTTATGGAAAAGCACTTATATGTCATTCATGTAAATCAAGATAATGTCGCCTGTTGATTATCTGAGTGCTGGTATATTTAGGGAGCATTGTATATCATGATTATATTAAGGAATATCTGGTGACATTTTAAACAAACTGTCATAAATCATTTGAATATGACTGAACTGCTCTGATTTTAGCCTCTTACATGGGAATAGTTTCTGCTTTTGGTTGTCTGTGAGAGGAGGTTTGATGTTTCTGCTCGAACCAGGCATGGAGGAAATATGCTGGGCTTTTTCTCTGTTTTCAGACATTTGATTGGACGCACAAATGATTAATTCATTGAGCAACTGACCAACATACTATTGCTGATATTTTGAAGTAGGTATTTTGTGAAAAAAGGATGTCCTCTAATCCCTCCCATGTGTTTTAACTTTGCAGGGGACACATTTTAAAAGCGCTATGAAAAGAAATATGCACCAGACCAAAATAAAAATCTGATTTATTTCTTATTCCAACTTGCAGGTGGTTAAATATTATTAAACATATCAAGTAATTTGTATCTGTAGCAGCAGCTTATGAGGTTAATTATCTCTGTTGGTTTGGGTATTCAAATAAAAAGAAACAGGTAGCAACAAGTAACGGGGAACAATCAATCACCCAAGTGTTCAATCAACAAGTGACTTGCATGAGTATACTCGCGCGGCGCCAGTGTAATCCTAATGTTCTCAATCTTGTTTAGGGAAGCTCTGACAATTAAAGTTTATGGAGCTGCAATAGTTTGTGCTTCTCAATTCTTCCTCATTGAAAGTTTTAAATGGGATGTAATTGAGAAGACCGTCTTTCCATGCAGACATAATTATAATATGCAAATGCTCCTCCTGTTTACGACGCCACCCCACATCCCCCTTGATGAGATGCGACCAGAAATCCCCGGGGCTGTGGAGCCTCGGCGAAGGCGTCCACTGGTGCCGACTCCGGTGAACTCCGGCTGTCAATAATTATGCCTGTATCCTGACAAGAGTCACACAAGGGCAGCTAGCAGTCCACTGCCTGCGCCGTCTAATTGGCGTTTACGGTTTCCTGACAAAGTCGTGTCCAGAAAATATGTTATCATGCAGCGACTCTGGGCAGATGTTTTCCTGAGGTAAGGACACGCTGTCATTGTTTTTATTCAATCACTGCTTTCAATGTCACATTCTGCACCCAACTTTTACTGGAACTTCAATTAAGGGCTGCGGCTAAAGATTATTTTCATTTTCAGCTAAACTCCTGATCATTATATTCTTAGCACACGTAGTCTGTATGGTCTGGTGGATCCCTTTTCCTCTTGCTGGCTGGACTTAAACAGCACGTAAAATGGGGCAGGAAGATCATTGTAATAGAGGAGAACTCATTTTACTAATTTACCTCCATTGCTTCTTTTGTCAGAGCCCACATATTTAGTTTACTGCCAAAGAAGGAGACTACGAAGATCAGGTTTTCCTCAAACTGGGCTGTCGGTCGTGGTGACCTGGTGAGGAAAATGAGTCCCAAAGTGTTGGTTTGATTCGATTCCCTGCTGGGACCTTTGTTGAATGCTACTTTCCTTCTCTTTCTCTCTTTTACTGGGCATTTCTTGTCAACTCACATCCGTCCAAAATTGTATTAAGGCAAAATTCAACAATATATGCTAATAATCTACGCTAATGAAGGAAAAGAGACCTTATCACAACAACATGCAATGTTGTCATTCAAGTAACTGAAAAATTTTACACTTTTAACTTTGGCTCCAATATATTATGAAATAAGATTGTAATATTACTATTGCAGAAAAACTGCCCTTTGAAAGAAGGCTATTGTCGCCACATTATAAAGCCAGGATGACATCAAGTCAACCATACATCATTCAGAGTGAATGTAAGATGGCAGCTAATGGCAGCTTCCTGTACAGTTTAATGACTGTAGTTAACTCTCATATACATTATTCTATAAAAAGTAATTATTTGATCTGTGTATTTAATATTTTTGAACCTGGGGTGTTATGTGTTTTACAAGATCTGCTGAGTTGTCTTAAAAAATGTTGTAATGATTAAAACTTTCTTTCTTTTTGATTACTTAGTCCCTAAAATATCCTGGTGAAAACATGCCTGCCCTAATTAAAATTTCCACAATGTCATGTTGGAGTTACTCCGTTCTCTGTGGGTGTAACTAAGCAGGTGAAAAACGATTTATTTCAGACACTGCAGTGTGCATCATCATCCCCACAGCTCCTTCACCCTGTTTAATGTGTAAACTGGATCCTAAGTGTTAAGAATGCAGCCGCAGGAAGATGTTTCACAGTCAGAAATAGGACGAGGTGTCGAGACTTCGTATCTCAGGTTTCATTTGATTCCCACTGCATTGTTTACGCCGCCCTCTTAGCTCTTACTTTAAGTCATTTTTAAGTGAGGAGCTGATTATTTTAGAAGCTCAACAACCACTGTTCCTGCTCCTTTTTCAGCAGAGCTCAGCTGTGAATGTGTGAACTATAATAACCCTAAGAAGCAGCCGAGTTGATCTTTTGTTCGTGTTTTCCGTCATTATGCTCAACGCTCATGTACACTTTTTTTACGTCTGAGCCAGGAAACTGAGCCATTTCAGTCATTTTCTTTTGTCTTTGTTTTCTCCCCTTCAACACTTTATAAACCCTGCCACTGTTTGTTTAGGATTGTTGTATATTGATGTGTAAAAGGATCTGCCTTCTCCTGTGTTTGTGTGGGTGGCTGTGTGTTGTGATATGCTCACGTGTACATGCCTTGTGCAGAATTGTGCTTATATGTAAATTCGTTCGGAGGATTGTCTCTTCTGTTGACTGAAATGTTTTTTTAATAATAGTACCAGTGTTCAGATTCAGGATCAAACAATCCAGCCAAATTTTATGATGGAAGTGAATCCAATGCAGAAATGTCTCACACCTGACCTTAAATGTTGTTTATGATCTCAAACACTAGATAAAGTTTTTTTCAATGCAGCATCATGTTTATTCAGAGTAATATAGAAGATAAAACGTAAGATAAAATGTTTTTTGCTGTTTATAAAATTAAATTGTTTAGTGAAAAATCTTTTTTTTTAAAAACTTGGACGACAACAATAATTTCCTGACGCTCAACCTTGGGCAGGATTTAATCGAAATACAGATTAACTTTGGTTAAAGAGCATTGCTCTACCTTTCTGTTTTGTCTTTTATACTGAAAATGCATAAGTGTTTGAATGTTCATGAGTGAAAACCATGACGCTTGTTTTACACACTCATGTTTCCTGGATTGTTCTCATCAAGGTGAAAAACTCATTTATAAACAGTTTATTCAAGGTTTGAATGGACGCCCTGGGACACACAACCCCCACAGGGTTGGTTGAAGGACAGCTCCCACAGGTACAGGGGTTAACCACCCTCAAACCTAAGAAATATATGTCTGCACACACCCCCTGGTCACACTACAGCTCGGTTTCAAAATGTGATCAATAAGTTCTGATCTGAGGGGAGGTCACTCCCACCAGCAGGAGGGCAGACAGCACGCCCAAACATGGCCTCCTAATAATCCCTTCCCCTCACACTGGAGTCCCATCCAGCTCAGAAGTTCCAAGGCATTACACAAGAGGTATAAAATTAAAAGTGATATATCTGACATCCTGGCCCAAAGCACCTCTCACTTTGTAGTTAGCATAGGCGACAACACCGAGTTGCAAAAAGCAGCTTGTTACTCACACAAACTTTCAGCGTTAAATTCATGCTGGTTTCTCACACACTCAGAGACACCTTGAATACAGATGGGATTCACGTAGCATTAATTTATTAATTACTTCCTTTTGTTTGCCTGTTTGTCAGCGAAACAAAAATCAACTGGCCCATTAATTAAGAAAAGTTGTAAAAGGAAGAACCTCTTAAAATTTCAGATTAGATTCAGTCCCAGGGTGGATTCAGAAATAATGTTTTTGCACATAAAGCATCTGAGCTTGGTGGAGGTCTGTATTCCCCGACTGCCCCTGTGTTCTGGTGTGCATTTTGATATTGTGTTGTGGAGGCAAAAACTATCAAAACATGATAAATGAATAATGATAAAAGAAAATTTGTTTGGGACTTTTGTGTTTGCAGATGCTTAATATTAAATGAGTTACGCAGGCTCACATGTAGAAACAGACAACCACACACGCCTGATTTCAAATGTTAAATTTAGCTTCACTAATTGACCAAATAAACATGCATGCCAAAATCCCGCACTGACATGGGGAAAACATGAAACCTCTACACAGAAGAGCCCAAGGCGGGTCCAAAACCAGAACCACATCACCAACTACAGCATAATAATCTTTTCTCCAATTTGCTGCTTATTCTCAGAATTGCTCTGGACCATTAACTTTGACTAGATTTTTGTGTTTGAGATATATATATATATATTTTAATCAGGCAGTCCCATTTTTATCAGTGTTCTCCGGCTTCAAATTTCATATCTTATGCTGCTCATATCTCATATTCAGGTTGTTTCTGAAGGTCTGCAGGGCTTTTTTTTTTTTTTTCACCAGTCAGACTTGTAGTAATTCAATCTTTTGTAGCCAACGGCAACAGATGTCAAAGGAAGCTCGATGGATTTCAGGGTGTGGGATGGATCCGGATTTAGAAAACCTGAGCACAGTGTTGAATGTCAGGCGCACTCTTGGGTGGCTTAGAGGGTTCAAATCTTTAAACATTAATTTCAAAAGTAAAATGCTGATACCAGCAGGTAACCTGAGTTTACAAAACTTTTTTTTTTTTTCAAAAAGGAAACTGATAATATGCAAATGTTTCACATTAATGTTTATAGTCGCTCACCAGCCATCTTATTATGTGCATGTTCAACTGCTTGTTCGTGCAAACATCTATCAGCCAATTACATGGCAGCAACTCAGTGCATTAAGACATGTAGACATGGTGAAATCGACCTGCTGAGGTTCAAATCAAGCATCATAATGGAGAAGAAAGGTGGTTTAATAGACTTTGAAGACTTTGTGCCATGGTTATTTGCACCAGACGGGCTGGTCTGGTTATTCCAGAAACAGCTGATCTGCTGGGATTTTCACACACAACCATCTGTAGAGATTACAGAAAATGGTCTGAAAAAGAGGAAATATCCAGTTAATATGCCTTGTTAATGCCAGAGGTCAGAGGAGAATGGTCAGAATGGGTTAACATTATAGAAAGGCAACAGTAACGCACACAACCAGACCAGACCGCCACTTCATCAGCTACACAGATATACCTTTTGCTCTGTTTGCACATGTGTGCCTTGTCAAATTAGTGTATTTTCTTGTTTTTTAAGGCATCAAAGCAAAAGGTGGCTTCTTTGAGGAATCAAAAATATGAAAAATATTCTGGTTTGTCTAACGCATTTTTGTTTACTACATAATCCCATGTGGTCCATCATAGTTCAAGGTTTAAAAAAATAAATTAATATACAATGTAAAACAAAATAATAGAAAATAAAGAAAAGATTTATTGAGAAGGTGTGTCCAAACGTTTGACTGTTACGGTTTATAGTGCCATGTATATGAATGCACTGGACATATATGTATCATGGGATTGAATGTATGCATGTATTCAGTTCAATTTCAGTTAATTTAGTTTCTGAATGTGAGAGAGTGAATGAAATATAATTTAAATTCCTCCATTAGAGGAATCCCCCGTTTGTGCTCCTGCATGACTGGACACAAAAACAAAACTGCAGTTCACCCTGTGTTATCGACTCAGGCGCTGCCGCTCACATTAAGCAATAAAACAGAAATAGAAATGTGAGGCAGAGCTGCCCTTTCCTTTTTAATTTACCCGGCCATTCATACATCTCTTCACGTCCCTCTTTACCTTCTCAGCAACCATTAAGATTGAAGCCTTGCATTTTTTCCCGGCAGCTCAACATCGTCTTATTGCAATTCAAAGACCTACATTCTACACCAGAGTTGCCGTGGCAACAAAGTCCCCCCCACACACACACACCCTCTCCCCCCTCCCTCTCTGAGATGTTGAAAGATCAATAGAGTATCCTCGACGGTGTGGCAGGAAATGCTCCGGCACAGATGGTCCTCAGAGGAACCATGAGCTTTGTGGCCTAGTTACCATCTGAAAACTGACACAAGATGATATCGAAATTATCAAAACTTGAGTAACAATATTAGATTATAGATCATAACACTGTTAAAAGTATATCACTGTTTTCTAGCTTCTATATAGGAGTCTTTTGAACTGAAAGTACGATCTCCGCTGCTGTTGCCTACTTTATTATTTTTGGCTTGCCCAGCATCTTTTAAAAAAAGGAAATTTGGGGAATTAGCTTAGACAAGGCAGGCACGCTGTGCTGCCAACTATAAAGGGGCATCGCTAAATAAATAAAATCTCTCAGGGGGGGTTTTAATTCTCTCACACAGCGTACCACCTAATGTGTGTATCTGCGCATGGAAATGGTTTTAACTATGTGCACATATTTTTTTTAATCTTCCCCATATATTCTTTGTTGGATGAATTGCACAAGTTGTTTTTTTTTCCAGTTTCAAACAGTTCTGGGGTTGTTTTTTAGAGATCGAGGTTGCAGCTAAGCCTGCAGAGTCTAAACAAGCAGGGAGAGAAGTGTAAACACAAACAAAGTGAAGGTCCAGTGCTGCTTTAAAATACAGGCTAGTGAGATGTCCTGGAGTATCAGGAAGAAGAAGCAACACAACAGTCAGAGTTGAGTCAATCCCATCAACAAACTTTGAGATGCTCTCCCACTGGTTTGAACTTGTGCTTCAAGCTGTCCTACTTCCCTCAAAAAATGACATCATACAAACCCAGATTTTAATGAGAGCTCTGATTGGACGGCGGTATTTCATAGATAACGAGGTTTCCTGTTGTCTGTCAGGCAGCAGCCAGACAGCAGCAGGAGCACGTGTCTGAGCGAGAGAGTGAAAAAGCAAAAGCATCGGAGAGTTTTCATCGCCCCTCAGCTGGTATATACAACACAGGTTGATTTACAATGACACTCACAATTTCCCACTCCTCTCACTCTCCTGAAAACGCAAAACAACTCTCGTCAGACCAAGTTTGTGCAGTTTAAGTCTCAAGTGTTTGTACAAAGATTATTAGAGTTACACTGAGCTTGAGCGATGGAGGAATAGAGCTTGGCTTGTGCTTTGTTTTTTGTTATGAAATCTGACGTGGCATTTAAAATATTCTGTGAATCTCACTCCAGGCATTTTGAAATCAAATTTAATTTAGGGTTATCGGTAATGTGAGCATTAGATGCTTTCGCCTTTGGCAAAATGGGGGACAAAATCAGTGGTGTTAAAAACGTCAGCAGCACCTCAGCATGGTGGAACGTAGATAAAGAGCCTCTAAAATTAGTCCTGACAAATTGGATGAAGCATCAAAAAAATGGCATAAAACTGACACTTTTTGCGTTTAAACCCAAAGCCAGCTGCTGCTGCCTGAATTAGAAAATAATTATGCCGGACTTCTTTAAAAAAAAAAAAAAAAAAAAAAAAGGGATCAAAAGTGTCACCCTGTGGGTTTGAGTGGGGTGGTAACATAAATGTCATTCTCTGAACCTTGGAAAGAAAGTCAGTTGTCATCCCTTTACTTTATCGCCGTTAACAGGCTCTCTCATCAACTGTGACGCTTAAGGCGTTAGCAATCAAGATGGATGCCAAAGAGGGTAAAACCACTGACAATGTGGCATCAGCACATCACTGTTTGTGTTCCACTGGGGTCTCTTATGGTTATTACAGCCAAGGATCACTTTTTACTCCTGTCACCACAGGCGTGTTCTTCTCCAGACTGAAATCAATACCTCTAAATGGGAATCAGAGAATCAGAGCATCCTCAATGTCTCCATCGGATGGACTCGAGAAAACAAGCCGTATTTCCGCCGTTTTTTAACCTTTCCTTTTTGTTGGCGTGATTTACATGACAGGTTTCTGTCTAATTTCGCGGAAGCATAGGAAGAGCAGAGAGCACGAAAAGGTCAAGTAAATCCTTGAGCGTTGCTGACAAGCGCCCTTTTCTACCTTTAATTCTCCATCCTGATGTAGAATTCAGAGCAAGAAAAACACACAAACCTTTGCTATATGATGGAAATGTACATGGCATATAGTTGCCTAATATAGGAGAACTGCCGTGTGATCATTCAAGAAATTATATGGTTCACTGCTGATGTAGCCTGGTGGCACAAAAAAACAGTCTGTTATTTTCATTAAAGGGCTACAGAGACATGGGCTTCTGACAGCGTTGGTGCAGCCTTTCATCATCCCAGGTGCCATTATTTCAGAAAAGCTCCATTTCATTTTGTGATTGATACCTCGCTGGCAGTCGCTGCAATCTTGGTCAGACTCTTGATTTTTGCAGCAGGCTCTCATAAAAGCCATGATGCTGTTTATTAATTCAAAGATCTCTATTTTTTGACTCAGTGTCTCTCCTATTTTTTTGTCTGTCTCACACACAGGAGCTGGAAACTGATCAACAATGGAGCGGCTGGTTCTGTGCGTGCTGCTGTGTGCAGCTCTGGTGAAAGGATACAGCTGCCCGGGCCGCTGCATCTGCCAGCATCTCTCCCCCACTCTGACGCTGCTCTGTGCTAAGACTGGCCTGTTGTTCGTGCCCCCCACCATCGACCGCAAGACCGTGGAGCTGCGGCTCACGGACAACTTCATCACCATCATCCGGAGAAAAGACTTTTTCAACATGACCAGTTTGGTCCACCTCACCCTGTCCCGTAACACCATCAGCCAGATCACCCCCCACGCTTTTGTTGGGCTGAAATCCCTTCGGGCGCTCCACATGGATGGAAACCGACTCAGTGTGATAAAGACTGACTACTTTAAAGGCCTCATAAACCTGCGGCACCTCATCCTCGGTAACAACCAGATCCACCAGGTGGCCCCCACCTCCTTTGACGAGTTTGTTTCCACTATAGAGGACTTAGATCTTTCTAATAACAACCTGCGCAGCCTTCCCTGGGAAGCCATAGCCAGAATGACCAACATTAACACGCTCACGCTGGACCACAACCTGATTGACCACATTGGAGCGGGGACTTTTACACTCCTCACCAAGCTGGTCCGGCTGGACATGACCTCTAACAGGCTGCAGAAGCTGCCGCCCGATAGCCTGTTCCAACACGCACAGGTCCTGTCCGACGCCAAGGGCTCCAGCTCCTCCACGCTGGCTGTGAGCTTCGGAGGAAACCCTCTTCACTGTAACTGTGAGCTGCTGTGGCTCCGCAGGCTGACAAGAGAGGATGACCTGGAGACCTGTGCCTCTCCAGAGCACCTCATGGACAAGTATTTCTGGTCCATCCAGGAGGAGGAATTTATCTGTGAGCCTCCGCTGATCACCAAACATCTCTCCACAAAGCCCTACGTGATGGAGGGGCAGGGTGTGACTCTTAAATGCAAAGCAGTGGGGGATCCAGACCCAGATATTCACTGGCGGGCGCCAGACGGCAAGCTGGTGCATAATAATTCCCGCACCATCCTGTATGATAATGGCACCCTTGATATTCTCATCACCACGCTGAAGGACAGCGGGGCATTTAATTGTGTGGCGTCCAATGCCGCAGGCATCGCCACAGCTGCTGTAGAGATCAACATGATCCCCCTACCCTTGTTTGTTAACAACACGGGCCACATGCGCGAGGACCCCGGCCTCTCAGACATCACCACCTCCTCCAAATCTGGCAATGACACCAAAGGCTACGACAAGCAGGACAGGAGGGTCATGGTCAATGAACTGACCTCCTCCTCCGCCGTGATCCGTTGGCCATCTGAGCGCCACATCCCCGGCATCAGAATGTACCAGATTCAGTACAACAGCACGGCGGATGATACTTTGGTGTACAGGTAAGAAATGGTGAAAGGTGCGGGTTGCCAGAGAGAGGAGAGGGTGGTACAGTGGAGCAGGGACATGAGGAAAGGTTAGACATCTGGAGTTACCATCTGCTTAGTGACACAACGCTTCATTATGGCAGATTGACAGGTCCCAAAGATGCAGCATGATTAAGTATGTCCAAAAATATGCAAAACCCCTATAGTGCATTGATATCGCATTTTTTTCAATTTACAGTTGTAATACAGTCCACTTCAGATATTTACACAATTCTCGATCTCTGATATTTGAGTAGGTTGTTGCAATCAGCTGAAGCGACTGAAGGAGCTGAAGGAGTCCAGCACGCTCACAGAATGAAGGGCCCTTCCAGCATCATTAAAAAATAATATGACAACAAACAATAACATGAGGCCCAACAATTTCAGTGCATGTAACTGTTTGTATCATTAGCTAGAGCCTGCATTAATTGGTTGAAACACAGAGTGTGATTAGATGTGGTTGTCTTATGATCGGCTTGGCTGCAGTGCTCAGACAAGTATTTAGATTATTTACTGAACTGCTCTGTAGGTTGTACTTTTACAGCTGAAGCTAGTTTTAAACTCTATGTAGGGTTGGACTGGGCCATGTAGAAGGGTTCACAGATTACAATATTTAAAGTGAAATACCTTAACATAATATTGTAACAACATGCTAGTTTTTAATGATGCACATATTGTAAAAAACTGACATTGAAATGCTTTTTAAATTATAACTGCATCAATTTTAAAGTAATGCATTAATCTGGTATATGTAAAGA
>JAOWBC010001387.1:17432960-17450845 GCA_028566105.1 Hypoplectrus providencianus | reverse complement strand
AAACTGAACAACTGTATGGAAATTATATTTCACTTTGTAAGGGAACCCTCTCTGGGGTTTTTAATGTTTTCGTTGATATATATATATTTAATATATATTTAATTGTGTAATTGTGTAAAATATCTAATTTAAATCTAATATCCTAATTTCTTAATGGATCTTCTGATGTGTGCCGCTCATGTACCCAAACACAACCAGAGCTGCTCTCATCTGCTTTATATTGACGTTGCCACATGAAAATTAAGAGCATTTAACAAAAACTAAATTAAATTACTACTAGCAAATACTCAAAACAAAGCAAGCCATGACACGTGATAGACACTAGACATTTTGCTTTTACTGCAGCTGCTTGACAGAGTATGCGCTTTGCATACAGTATGGATTGAATTTGGACTTCTCTGTCATAACATTGCACCTTTTAATTTTCACTCTTCCTTTATGTGCTGAAGAAAGGTTTGTGGGTCTGAATAAATCTTAGTATCTTGGGCACACCTCATTCAACATGTGTATTGTATGGTTGTATGAGAGCTGGAGCACACCCATTATAGCTGTGCAAGAAAAAAGAAGCAGTGAGGATATCCAAGGCCTCTCAGTGAGTGTCCACGCTTTATGAATTACAGCTAATGATCTCTCTATGAGAGCAATATGCCTGAAATGATTCAAGCCTTCTTTTATTGATGGAGGCTCAGGGGAGATCTACAGGTTTATTATTATGGTCTTCTTGGCAGCAACAAATATGATCCTTCTTCTGGGCTAACCGGGAGCCTGTCCTATAAAGCAAGTTTACCAAATAAAATGGACTGATTTTCTGTTGATTTTGTTCCAAAAAAAGTAAATTCAGCAAGCTCTCAGCACCATGGCGTCAAAGTAGCTGACTTGGCCTCTTTTTTCATACCTGAATCAACAGAAAATGACTCAGAACAACCAAAATAAACCTGGCTTATTTGGTGAACTGGCTTTCTGGAACATGCCTCGGGTGTTGTGAGTGAGAGGCAACAATGAATAATGAGCTGGGTTTATTTAGGAATTGGGAATTCCAGGATATATCCGATGGATTGCAGGCAAAAGTTGCCTCAGCTCTTCTGCACCTTTACATCTGTTTCTGTTGTTTATGTAACAGTGTGTGAACAGCACAGAGCACATTTAACCTGATCTATTCAATTCAGATTCAACTTTTAAATGTAGTCCTAAATCAGAAATGGCTAGATTTTTGACAATGTGACCTCTGCCTCATCAGTCATTTTGTAATTTATGCAGCTTGTATATCACTTTAGACTGACATTTGTCACAGTTCCCGGCCCCAGTCATTCGGTAAAAACCATAGACAACAGCTGCGATTGAGGTAGACTGTTTTTTTTTGACACTTCCCTACAAGATGTATGAATTACAGTCCAAATTTATGTCCAAATTTATGCTTGCAGTGTAAATGAAACCATCTCAGATCAGAGATTAACTTTAAAGTAAAGCAGATTTATGAACAGCATTTAGGTCACATTCAGTAGTTTGGTCTACCTTTGGGCTTTGTTTTAAATCTCCTTTTCACTGTGGCAGAGAAACTTTTGCACAAACTTGGATTGAATATGCTGTTATAAATATTTCAACCCTTGTATTTTCCTGTTAAAGTAAGAGGCCAAGGTCTGTGGAACAGACTGAACATTTCGAAATGATGCTGTCATAACCTTACCAGGTTTACTGACTCAGTATCATACTGATGAAGAAAGCCTGAGATGCTTTGTGTAACCGGCCCCTGAAGATGAGTTTTAACATCATCTTTTTGCTGTAACTACTATCTAAATTGCAAAAGATAAAATGAAAGTAAAGGAAAAATTGCAATTACCATTCCCTTTTTTGGACCATCCATTCATCATTCAATAGTCTCAGAAAAAACATATAATCAGACTCTTGATAAAAAGTACATAGCCCATTTTTAAATAAGATTTTTTTAAAACAGCAAAACAGATGTTTATTTTTCATCCGTGACAATGTGCTGCATAAAAATATGAAAAATTACAAAACTAAAAAACATCAATAAAAGCACAAACTACATTCTTTCACAACTAATGAGGAAAGTTGCATATTTTCGTGGTTTCATAAATAAAATCTGGTGTATAAATCAGTGGTCAATTCAGGACAATTGTGAGGCAGGCAGTCTGAGGCGAGAGTCCACGATCAATCAATGGGCCGGTAGCCGACAGAATCCTTAATGAGGCGGGTGTTGGATATCCCACCCTCCCTCCTCATACTGCTGCACAGTGTGCTTGGAGCCTCTGCAGAGGTGGATGAGGTATTACTACAGAGATCGCCCACAGAGATGGCCGACAGCACAGGTTTTGTTGATGTCTTACAAAGTATCATTCAGAACAGCCCTGCAGAGAAGAGCCCTCTGTGAAGTTAAGGCAAACAAAGACGTCCGCAGTAGTTTTCTTGGTAACCTGAGCTGCATGTCTGTCCATGTGTTAGAATATCAGTCTCTAGAACTATCATCTGAGCTGTCTCCACCTGCTGCTCTCCAGTTTTTCCTGCTCTTTTTAGAGTTTGGCCCAGAGTCTTTGTGGGCATCCAGCTTTCGCTTTTTGTGCCTTTCAGTCTGTCTCACCCTCTCTCCTTCATCGCTACTGTCGCCTGAGCTGCTCTCCTCATCTCTCCCTCTGGCTTTTGCAGTTTTCTTGTTTTTATGGCGACTTTTAGTCCTTTTCTTCCGCCTCTTTTCTTTCGTAGCACCGCTGTCATCGCTGCTGCTGTCGCTGCTCGAGGACTCTGCTTTCTTACGCTTCTCCTGCCCATCCTTCTTCTTCTTCCTCTTTTTCTTTTTTCTTGAGCACTTTTTTGACCGCTTTGATAAACTTGCCTCTGTATCAGACTTGAACTTTTTCATTTTATGACCTCCCATCTTCTTTTTGGCACTGTTTTTCTCTCTAAGGAAAAGACACATTGAAAAAAAAATAATTATAGACTGGACAGTGGTAGACTTGACAGCAGTAGTAGATAAAGTGTTTTAGAGGGGCAGTACATCAATTTAGAACACCCAGATAAGCTTGCTTGGTCGTTAGGGGTACTACTCTGCGAGTGAAAACTTTAGAACCTGTTCTGGTGCTTGAGAGGGGATTTCTTCTCCGTTTATGATAAATAAAAGATGATTTTAGCTGCAAATATGTGACCTCAATGTTTTAAGATAAGATATTCCTTTATTAGTCCCACAACATGACCATTTCCAGACAACCTGTTCTAAAAATGTTTACATGGCATTAACGCTAATGACACGTTAACATAGTTTGTCATAATTGTTAGAGTTGGGAAAGATACTTTAAATTTTCATGACATCAAGATGTGTATGAATACAGAGTTGGTTTTGTGAGGACTAAAAGAGTGTCCTGATAATATTTAACACCATATTCATTAAATTACCATTGAAATAAATTAAATGTCATTTGCTGATAATGGCTCTTTCTTTAGCATGAGCCCAAACTTTATGAAGGTATGGTGCTGAATAAATCTCAGCGGCGCTCCTTTAAAATCTGACTTCAGTTCTTATCTCTTACTTATTTAATGCAGCGCTGCATTTTTGCTTACCCATCGCTTTCAAACTCCTCTGGATAAAGCTCCTTGAAGCCGCTGTGTCCCCACCTGCAATGTGAACACGTAAGATGAAGATTTGTCAACCTTGTCAAACTCTACTACATTTACATTTTAGTGTGGATAACTTTCCAGTGTCTAGAATATTAATAAGAAAACCAATTCACTTTCTTCTTTTAACTTTCAAAGATTATCCACTCTGAGATTTACCCAAGTAATTTCCCTAGAATTGCAAAAAAACCTATTTAGATGAGGATGCAGTCGTGTGCTGTACCTGTCAGGATCTTTGGCCTCAAATTCATACAGTTTACGACTCCAGTAACGAGCCTCTCTGTCATCATGTTCTGACACTCGCTCTCTGCCTCGACTCAGCTCTCTAGAATGATCCGGCACTCGATCACAGTGCATTTGGCCCCTGGAAAAACAACCATCACATATAAATCAACCGGCAACATACAGAAGCAGCTACATAATGAAACATGAGCTTCTGTGTCACTTGGGTTGAAGTGGCTTGAATTAAATTAAGACGTTTGCTGCTCCCACCTAACACTCTTCGTATCTGAAAAATGTTTGCGTTGGGACGTCTGGACCTCCCAGCCCCGCATTTTCCACATCTCCATCTCCTCCTGGATCTGCAGTTGGTCAACAACAGTAAGTAAAGAATGCCCTGACACACTCATGCCAACAACACACACACTGTGAATACTTAGTTTAGATACACCACAAGTATTCAGGTATACAGGATTCAAGTACTTACAGAGGTTATTTACATTCCATAAAAAACAACTGTTATGCAAAGGCTGCCAAATATCAGTAACCTGCTTCATAGCCTAGCTCTATGGTATTTGTAACCAGTGCCTGAAACTAGATCAGGAGATCACCTTAGACTTTATGAGATTGTGATGGTATCTTTTCATATTTATTTATTTGTTATATAGTGTTAAAAAGGAATACATGTGGAGAGTAAGGATTTCCTGCATTAACAGTCCAGTCTATCGTCTACACTGAGTTAACTTGAATACATAGTCTAACCTTATTCATATCAATAGGACCCAATATCAATACAATACAACTCAACATCAAATATAACAATGTTTGCTGTAAAGTTTTACAAGACTGTTATATTACGATGCATTCGCTTTAGCTTTGATCACTTGGGCACATTTCTTACTTTCCCACACAAACATGTGAACTCAAACGCACCTTGTTATGGGCATCAGTGTGGCGGATTACATTCCTAAGCAGCGTCTTCCCCAGCGGCTGCTTTGACATGATGGCACCTGGCGTAAGACAAATGTAAGTCACTGATCGACTAAACCAATCCCCATTTTAGACACCTAAAGATAAACAGATCCATCTTCTAAATAAACTACTGCTCTTACATGAACCGTGACCGGTTAGCCAAGATCGCTCGATTAACACTGTTGGATATTCGGACACAACAATACCATTCAAGCGATACGAATCAGCCTCTTTAAAATATGCATGCACTACTGCAACACTTTCGCCATAATTTCGTAAACGAGTACAAACTTTACCTTTTTGAAAGAAAGAACAAAACACGGTTTATGGCTTCTAATGGTACTTCCGCTTTACGCAGCTACGTAACTGACGTAGATTTGCGTCACAACATACGAAATGTTAGGAAAGTGAATTGTGATTGGTCAGAAGGGACGTCAATCATCAAGGTAGGCACCTAGGCCGTTTTATTGGTTTTAATAATGGTTTTAACAGCGGAAATAGCGGTGGTTAGTTTGTTTTGTTGAATTAAGAACCAATATATCGTCAGTTGTTTCAAAATGGCAAATAAAAAAATAAAAAAACAAGAAAAAACTTTGTAGCAAAATAATACAATGAACTTGTCAATTAACCTATGCTAGCTAATTAACAAACAACAATAAAGGAGTAAGTCATTTTTAGCACACAAAAGAAGAAAAAAAAAGTTTTTATCTCTACTGTTGACAGATTCAACCGCAAGGAGGACCAAGAGATTGAAGACCATGTAGCTTATTTCTGCTAGATGTGTAAGTATACTAGCATGACATTATTAGCCTACTGTTGCTACGACATGATAAGGTAAATCCTTTTTTTTCTGTGATTTGTTATGTAGTTGTTATTTTCCCCACAAATTTAATTTTATTTGGGTTTCAATTATCGTCTAATACACAATAATTTCTGAAAAACTTTCAAAAAGCTACTGAGAAACTTTCAAAAGTACTTTCAACGTAGATACAAGGCTCCCTTGAACAGTGCTTATGAATGAGAATTTATTAACCTGAAACGTGCTATTTACATAAACAGAAAGAAAAACCAACAAGCCAAACAAGCTTAATTAGTTAGCTACCTTTTGGTGAAAACTAATGATAATATTTTTTATGGATTATATGTATCATAACTTTAAAACAATGCAATAAAGTCCTTCACAACAGCAAAACAAAAATGGAATCTAAGAAAAATAAATAAATAATACTTTATTAATCCCTTAGAGGAAATTTATTTGTCTGATCTAGCTCTGTAGTTGTACAGCCTGATGGCTGTTGGGACAAAATAATAATAAAATAATACTACATCTTAAAAAGCAGCATACTGGAAATAGAACAACATGACAACTAATCATTTTGAACTCATAGGAAACAGCTTTCTCCATTGTACAACTCCAAAGTATTTCAATAATGTTATAATTTGGCTCATGTGCTGGCATGAGCCAAATTTTAAAAATATGTAATTTTTTCTCCCTGTATCCAATCTTTATGCTTTGTGGTAAGATGGGATATATATGTCATGGCTTGACCTTCATTTGACCCAAATAAAAACAAGTATCTACATTCTGCGCAACCCAGATTCACAGTCCTCAGAGGGAAACATAGGGTGCTCTATACTGTCGGCCCTGGCTGCAAAATCAGCCATCCGCATTATGATCAACAGTTCTGGTAATATATGTACATAGATACAGGAAGACGGATCACTTTGTAACAGTTAATTAGGCTTCAGCCTACTTAAAATACCCTGGCAGCAAATACTTTAAAGGCACATCATGATGAAGAGTAAGTGGTGCTCAATTAAGTGGCGGCCTAATTAGAAGTTTTAATAAGGAGTCTACTTGGTTACAATTCATGTATGAAGCTGCTCCTTATTACCACTCGACTAAGATGATGATTGTGTGCTCCCGAAAAGTATCCGGTGGGAATCTAAGTTTCTTATTAAATACATATATCTATTTTTTGATATAATGTACACTCAACCTCATTTAGAAAACTGCCTGACACAGTTTAAGAGGATACAGAATGCTTGAAAAAGGCAGAGATGACTTTAAAGCCACTGTGCAAACACACACGAAGGCTTCTGTAATTTCACCATACTGAGCTGCCTTAACCAAATTATTACAGTGGAACAAACCATGCAAAACCAGGCAAATTATGACCCTTCGCCACCAGACATGAGACAGTATAATCTGGCCATTCCTTGGCCGATCTGGTTCAGACTTGTCTTGATTGCTAAGAGTCCAGTCCTTACTATAAGCCACGCGGCTTTTTATAACTAAAGAATCATTAGTCGCACGGATTGGGCTGCCTCCCCAGAGGTCCACGTGTGGGTGAGGGCCTGTTCAACGCTGCTTGCAGTTTTAATTTCATTTTGCTTTTTCATGCAATCAAATTTTTCTCAGTAGCTGACTTAAAATGGCAGTGGCTGACTTTGAGCCCCTTTTCACTCCCTGCAATGTTCTCTCCTGAACTATAAACCTAAACAGCCACAGACTTCTTTTATGAATTGTATTTGACAATAATTCTCAGGGACAGATCTTATCAGTCTGTAGGTCACTGAAATAAAAAAGATGGCTAACTCACAGCGAGCAAAATAATCATTCGCATGTGAACAATCTGTTCTATTTTAGCAACTCATTTGATTTACAAATTGGCAGACTGCATGCTGTCCCTGTGGCAAACCGTCTTTCTTGCCACCTCCGGGCTCCCCAGTGTTGGAATGACTTTCCCGCCACACTTTGAACAGCAAAGTCACTCCTCATATATCATCCGTACATTCATAGAATATTGTCTGTTTAAGAAATACTTTGTTTCCCCCAATTCCCCCAGTCACATTTTGGTCTGCCAAATCTTTATCTTCTCCTTGTCCTGTACCAGTTTGTCCTTGTCTTTTTAATATTGGAGCAAAAACCTTCAAAGAATTAGAATGAGCACACACAGAAAGCGTAGAAACTTTATGTGGGCTTTTTCTCAAAGTGTTTTGAAAATCTCCTGAATTTGCCAATCTGATTACAACACTCTTCCAGCAGCTTCTTCTGCCCAAAGATACTCAGACTGACTGTTTGTTCTCCAGTGTTGGAGGGAGCCACTTTGAATAGAGCTATTTAATCACTCCATCAGATATGTCTACCTGCATATTTTGATTTACACACCTGACAGAATATTTTTGTTTTACCCCACCAAAAAAAAGCACAGCCAAAAGTTTCTGTTGCAGTTTTGAAAACTTGTACCAGAAGTAGTTACAAAACCACATTGCAAGGCTATAAAAGTTTAACATATTCAAACATTTGATGATCAAAAGAGGCAGAAAACCTTTAAAGTCACTTTCTCAGAGCTTGGGATCCCAAGTAAGTATTATTACAGTAATCCTAGACTCAAAAGTGTGTTTGCTTGTTGCGACTTCACTTGTAGGTCTGAACTCCACTGTGTGAATGATGTCCGTGCAGGGAAACTAACAGCTTACTTTCAGGTTAATCCGCTGAAATGGGAACAACTTCTTTGTTCTCACATTAAATCTCAGTCAAACCCACTCAGAGCCCAATTATGTTTCAAAAACAAGTTTTAGTCCTTGAAATGCAATCATATAAAATAACCAATCAAGAAATTATGGGTCTATTTTTTTTCTCTCCTTTGCAGTGGATAAAGAAATGGAATGTGGGAAACAACCCAGTAAAATGACAGTAAATGGTCTATAGAAACGCCACTTAAGTTTCGTAGTGTTTAATTTTGGTTAGTTTTTAGGATGAGTTTGCTATTCCTGTTATTGTTTCAGGTTTTTCAGAGAGGTTGAGTTTTAGTTTCTTCTATATATTTAGTTTTACAGAAGCTTAACGTTGCTTTAGGAAGGCCAGGTATAAAAAGTACTCCTCCATGTATCCCTAGTTGGAGAACTGTATAAAGAAGTCATGGTAATACATTTTCTCTCCATTGTGAAACAGTTGCAGCATTGCATCATATCCAGAAATGTCAGGTCCGTTGAGTTTTTTGTTGTTAAAAGTTACAAGAGTTGATGCTGCTGCTGTTTTCAGAAGCTAAGAAGAAGGTATATAACAGCGTAAAATCCAAAATCTTATTCTAATCTTATTATATTTCTTAATCAGGCAATATCATTTCAGTTTAGTTTTAGTCAACAATTCATTCTGTGTGCTTACTAATCTTTTTTACTTCTTATTTTGGTTTTATGATAATAACCCTGCTTGTAAACCTAATGTACATTATTCATTTAACTATCTATATATTAGGTACTCTTGCCTCTGCTGTGTGATCTACAAAGAGATTGAATCTAATGCTTTAATAGTTCGGTGGTCTACATGCATCTTTATGGCAGGGTAATTTGGCTCTACAGTGAAATAGCTCATTAAAGCATGTGTTGATGGGGCTCATGCAGAATTTAAGACTCTGTCATTTTGTTCTGGGCAGAAGTGCAAGCTGCCACACAGAGACCTATTTCACATTCTTACTGATGACACCAGCAACATTTCTAACAGCTAAATGACAGAGAACTAAGCCAAAACGCCTTTCAAAGGACTACTTTACACATGTCTTGGAAACCTTTTGTTTCTGTTGCCTGCTGCTCAAATTATAACTCTCTTAACATGTTGGTTCAATCTCATGGCTCTCGTGTTATAGGGCATTCTCTAAATAACTCGGTTTTTTTAAGACTTTCTGTCAAATCTGCTGTAAAAATTCTGCTATGAAAAGAGCTGTAATTGAGGGCTGATTCTATAAATACCAGTTTCTGGTTGCTTCTTTCAGAGTAACCCCACACTTCCTTTGACTGTGTAAATATATCATTAACGTCTCCCATGTGTCAGCTTGTGTGTGTATGTTGCTGTTATGCAAGTCTGTGATTTTGTCAACAAACCACATAGACTCTAGTTCTCTTTTTTTGATCCACATGTGGATTTTAATTTTAGCTGCAGTGACATACAGCACACAGAAATCAAAAGGAGAAGGAGAAAACCTCCCTCCTCCTTGTGAAAGGAGAGAGCAGTGAGGGAAGGAGGGAGGAGGAATGAGGGAGAGGGGGAGGGTAAACACACCCAGACAGAGCCATGTCTGACATCCTCGCTCACTGAAAGAAGGAAGGACTGATACAAAGCCAGTGCGTCCGAGCAGAAGAGAAAGAGGGGAAGGAGGGAGGGAGGGCGGAGAGGGAATAAATGCAAAAAGACCGACAGGGAAAATAGGGTGAAAAAAGATGCACAAGAGCTGCATCAGTTCTCGTCCGCAAGGAACAAAAAACATTGTGTTCGTGAATGGGAGCTGGTGAGCTCAAGCACAAGGCGAGTGCAATGAGAAACCAGGCAGACTTCAGTCGCTGGCGTTGCTGAGCACCAATCCTCTCTCCCTCTGTGTCTGTCACTCTCTGCCAGCTAGGACTGAGCCTTGGTATGATTTAAGGGAAGGGTTCAGGGCTTTTTATTAGGATTTTGAGCTTTATGTTTTAGGGATATGCTACTGGAGAGGATTTGAACGTGCTGTTATTTCTGATTGAACACAGTGTGCGACGTGGAGACGCCTCTGGTTGCTGCTTTCAAGGCTGCTCCCCTCCCTGCTGTCTGTGGCTGTGTTTGGGCTATGGTCCTGACTGAGAAGCAGAGCATCACCCAGATGCGGTGCTACGACTGTATGGGAGGTTAAGCTTGTAAACACCAGCATGGGAGCCAAACAGATGAAATGGTAAGAGCTGCTATTTAAATTTTTATTGTAGCATCAAGTCCAACCAGGCTGCCATTTTTGTCTCTAGATCTGTAGCAGAGATACAAAATCAGGCCCAAATTCAGGCGACTATACATCATGTTAATAATCTCCATCAGCATGTTGCTCTCAGTGTTGGCGCTAGTCATTTGTTTCACTATAACAACACGACACTGATGCCCTGCTGTGCAGGTTATTGTTCAAAGTGTTTACAGTGCAGTAGGTGTGGGTGTGTCCCTGTCTCCGTGTGAGCTGAGCTGCTATTGCCTAGCAACCACTGTGTAACTTCCATAGCTGGCTCTTCCATTTCACGATTTGTACGAAATGTATCATATTACATTTTCTTTCCTACTGTTTAATAAGGCTTCATTTTTGGATTGTGAACATCTTTTTTAATAAAAATGCCATCCGGCCCAGACTTTGTACACCAGGCAAGCTCATTTCAGTTTCTGTATTGAACTAATCCTTTGAAATTTACCTCTAACTAGTTCATGTGTAGACTTTTCATGTTGATCACTGATGGTGAAAATACACAGTACTACTTGTTTTAATACTCCATTACAGGTAAAAGTTCTGCATTTAAAAACCTACTGGAGCAGACGTGGAGGAGCATTATCAGCAAAACTGACTTAATGTATAAGAAGTAAATGTCCCCTGTGGCTGAATTTGTGTAACATTACAAAACTGATCATACTGTAGCTGGAGCTTGTAAAAGCACTTTATATGCAATATATTAGTTAAAAGCCTCACAACCTGAGGTGTGGCCCCTGTGAGGTGATGAATGAGAGTGAAAAGAAGGAGAAAAAAAAATGGTGTCTCTGCTTTAGTTCTTTAATCTCTTTAAACTATATATACTGTATATATTTAAGATAAGACAAAACTTTTCAAGTGGTTGCAATACAAAGTGTGAAAAGGTGAGCATATAAAAGTCCAACACAACAATTAGAAACAAAATAAAAAAAATAATTTCAATGTACTTGGAATACAAAATACAGTTGTCCGTGATTGTCTCCATGATATTAGACCTAATGTCCCATTATATTCAATTTATCAGCTGTGAAGAGAGTCAACTAGAGACACTAAACCAGAGGGAAAATAAAACAAGAGGGAGAAAGAGAAATGAAACCATCTGAGCAGTTTATCGTCGCTTGATTGTCTAACAATTCAAAACATGACGAGGCCCCAAGCAGCCACAGATTTTTAGATACAAGGAGCATACACGGCATTACATTTTAACATTCATCAACAAATATCATATGTTCTTTAATGTAAAATCTTAATCCTAAAGAAGCCAATAAATACAATGATGGGGACTAAAATGTACAATATTTCCCTTTGACGTGTAGTGAAGCAGAAGTATAACACAACCTCAAATAAAAGTAATCAAGCAAAACATAACAATGCATTTAAGGGATAGTTCAGATTTTCAGTTGTATGAGGAACACAAGTCAGTGTGTTACCAACAATAGTTTTTTTTTAATTTGATGTTATAGTGCAACTTTGATGAATCCAAATTAACCGTTGAAAACACAAATGTCACATTATTACACATAAACGAACCATTACGTCATCAATAGACCAGCAGGTCTAATCATCATCTTCTGTTTTTTTTTGGTTGGGCCTTTATTGGGCGGCCATAATACCTTTTTCAGCTGCTTCTGTCCTCAGCAATACATTGCTAAGCTTCTGTATAAATTCTCCGGCCTGCTTTTGGCTATTGTAGCTGTGCCAACTGCTATCTACTGTCGGTAATACACAATGACTACACTGACTGTGTACAAGTACCTCATACAACACACTTAGATAAAAAAAAAAAAAAAATCTAAACTAACCATTTAAATACAGTTCATGGATAAATGTACTTTGTAATTTTCCACCGCTGCCGATCAAATGATGTTAATCTGTTGCATTGAAGCTCATCTCTTGCAAATCCCAGTGCTTAATCTTTGGCTTAACCCTTATGTTCCAAATCTGAATGTGTTCTTTTGGTGCAGCACAGAACAGCGAGCATCTCAAATGAATTATATTGAACTGCTTCACACTGAGACAATGGCAGAGGGTATCTTGATAATGTCATTGTCTGCCTTGACAAGATTAGTTGAAGGGAGCTGCTTTGATCCCCCTTTCCAGAAACACTCAGGCGTAATCACAACAGCATCTGATAAGATGCTTAGTTCATGTTTTTATGTGACCTGCTGCAATTACTCTTTCTGAGAAGCTGAAACGACAAAACTAACAGAAGTACTCCAGTGTGAGTGTTTTTTGGAACAGAGCTCTCCTAAATTAAACATTTTTAAAATTGTCTTTTGCCATACCAGTTGTAGATTAAAATGAGATAAGTTTATTTCATCAACTACTGCAAAAATTGCCATGAATTGTGGTATGGATACCAATTGAACATAGACAATAATCACTTTGCTGATCCTCTGACTTTTCCTCTACTGCCCCTTTGAGGATGACATTTGTGGTTTCAAGTTAAATTCCACAGTAACTGTTAAATGTATTGGCATACAGTTTGGTTAAAACATTCATATTCTCCACAGGAGTTATTAAGATATCTGATGATTCCTTAACGTTCAGTATTTTCTGTTATTTTAAATTCAAGGCTTAAAATACATTGTTAGACATTGTTAGTTACAATGGTTACCCAGCTTGGGCTAGGGAGCACAGCTGTTTATGTTTCAGAACCTACCCCATAGGATCCTGGTTACATAGAAATACCCTTTTGGTGGCCTGCCAAAAGGCAAAACAAAGACAGTGAACATGCCATGAAACATTATACCTGCTAAATATCGGCATGTCAGCGTCTTTTAAAGCATATACCATGTTGACATTAGCATTTAAGATGCATCTAAGATGTGCCTGTGCACAGCCTTACAAAGCTGCTAACATGGCTGTACACTCAAATACCTCTTTCCAGTTTGTTTGGTGGCCCAGAGAGAGAATTTAGGTCCACAGTATAGTAAGAAGTTGTGGGAACATGTGCACAGTAACTCCATAAAGAGGCATTAGGAACTCAAAAGAGACAGATAACACAGCTTGTGCTGAGTAATGCTATGTGATAAGCAGAAAATCTCTTGGTGACAATCTAAATTGCACTGCATATATATGGGAAGAACATGGTTAACTCTGCAAATGCAGTCCCTTGGGACATTCTCTGTTTTTTTTTAACCCCGGTTTATCCCAGTTATATTTTCCCCTCTTCTTTTTTGGGCCTCAGGCACAGGGTGATGAATTTTCTATCCCTTCTCTGGTGAAGAGTTTAGATCTCTTTCTGCAGACGCAGCCTTGTTTTTCCCATGCAGACAAAGAAGGAATCCCATGTTAAAGGACCATGCATAATGCCATAGGTCACAGGTCACAGAAGATATATGATATTTCTTCCAACACAGCAGAGTGAAGATGACAGCCAGCCTGTACCTCAGGCGGCTGGAGATGCTCTCAGAAAACACAAAACACATATTCAAACAAGCTGCAAGAAAACAGGCCACTCAGAAACCATACAAGCAGTATGTTTTGAAATTATGGCCAAAGGGGGAGCAAACTATGCAAAGAATTTCCTGTGGGAAAATGACAGAGTTGCGTGCATTCCCGCTAATGCTGTAGCATGTTTTCATCCTGTACTGTCATGTGTTTTTACTGATTGTGTTATTTGTAGGCAGTTTGCAATAAACTCTATTCTTATGGGCATTAAGTGTCTGAAAGAGATATTGTTTGAACGTTAGTCCAGGTGTGCTTAATTCATACTTTTGTGCTCTTCAGAGAGTTATTAAAGCATGTATTTCCATTTTTTGTTGTTTGGCTTATTTACTGCCATTCATTTGGCAGAGATGCAAACACACAGACACACTCACACACACTCATTCCTGCCTGTGCCCACCATCTGTTTCAGCCTCAGCTCAGCCAGCCCTGCTCACTCTCCGAAAGAGGAGTATGTTATCACCCAGCCTGCTGACACCCCTAAAGAAGAAACACTCCATGATCAGTCTGAGGACCAGGGGGAAGCTCAGGATGACAAATCTGAGCTGACAGAGAAGAAATCTGTCACAGGTTGGTTGGCTGCACATCAACTCTTGTAGAGCAAGATGCGATGCAATGAATCCCTACGAAGAAAAAAAGAGAAAGCTCCATTGCCTCATCTCCCCTGTACCTCTCTTCCTTTCAGAGGATGTGTCTCTGTGTGGATTGTGTCCCTCCCTTGGGCACGATGTGCAGGAGGAAGAAAAGTCCTGGGAGGAGCAGCTGGACGCCCACCAGGAGCAGCTGGAGAAGGAGATGCAGGAGGCCAGGAGGATGGTGTTCCGCCTACAGGTAAGTCCTGATGATGCCACACTTAGAAAACAAACTGCTGCACTTTCAATATTAAACTCAGACAGAAGGCACACAGAGTACAGAGGCACCAGAGAAACACGGTGAGATTTTAGCCTGGTTCAAGACTCCTGAACTTCAACAATGTTTTAGTTTGTTTTTTTTAATTCTCTGCATAAGATACTTTTACTTTCTATATTCTAAGATTTCCTGATTATTGTCCTTTCCTGGCTAATATTCCTTATACTCCTTTAATAAAGTAACATTTTCATTGCAGTAATTTTACTTACTTACGTACATAAATGACTTGAATACCTCCTCCAACACCGCATATCAACTGACACTACCAACCATAAGCTTAGCAATATTATTTATTGCCTAAACCGCTAATACATTTGATCATTCAGTCAGGGTACAGTTGTTTGTTATGCTTTGAGTACGTTTTTTGTATTTAGCTGTGTACTGTTTGTTACAGCAGGTGAGAGGCTGAAATCTCTGTGTACTCCTGCAGGCATTGCAATATTATTTCAATTTGATACGGTCCAATCCAGTTTAATTTACCGGCTTTATTAGCTGGGAACCTTGCTGTTCAGTCAAGTGTAGAAATTCCAAACTGCTGTATTTACAATTGTAAATACAGAAATAAATCATGCGTCTTGGCCATGTTTATGAAATTGTGACTGCTTAAAGGCCTTTACTCTCTCTATACAGTTATGTGTTTTCTGTCCTCAGGCGTTGCTGCTGCATGGGTCCCTCCCCGAGGAAGACCAGGATGGATCTGTGAGCTTCGGAGACAACCGGGCTAACGCTGAACAGCAGCTGGTACAGTGCCCTCTCTCTGCTAACTCGAGAAAACAACACTTGCTCGCTACTCTGTGTGAAGTGTCAGTGTCAGCCCTTCTGTTGTGATGATGTTTGCAGCCATCACTCCTCTTGAGAGTGGCGACTGTAGAGCACAACTGAATCTCTCTGATCTGCTAGCCCGCTGTCATGCGGGCCTGCTGCCTTCTCATACGTTCTGACATTTTTCCATTCTCTAATTATGCTGCTCGTACGCTCTCCCTTTGAAGGTTCTAATCCGCAGTCGTCTGGACCAAAGCATGGAAGAAGCCCTTGATCTCAAGGTACAGTTAGTAAATGTAATTAGGTTTATTATAGATGAGCTGCTTTACAAGCAAAGAACCCCTTTCTTTAACGCCTCTGTTCATTTATGTGGCTCTTAGAGGGAACTCCTCAGAAACAAACAGGAGGCACGCCACCTTCAGGCAATCAAGGTAACCCTCTTACTCGAATTTTGTCCTTTGTGTGCGAATTAAAATGGATTAAAGGATGTAATTCAATCTATTCAACTCTTGTGCTATTCCCAACTGGTGCTTCTGCACCCACAATATACATATATCTTTCATTTCTTTATAAAGATAATTAGGTATAGAGGATAATGTATGTTATCGATGAGGCAGGTGGTTGCAGTATATCTGTATTCAGGTCTTCTCTGGACGTTTCTTTGATCTCCCCCTCCTTCTCATTAGGATGCTCTGCAGCAGCGCCTGGCAGTGCAGGAAGATGCTGTGCTGCAACTAAAGCAGGAACTACTGAGGTGCAACATGGCCAAAGATCAGCTGGAAGGGGAAAATGTGAGACAAGTGATGATTTCCGTTTGACATGATAAAATATTTGACTTGCTTGACCCTTTGGATGCAGGTTTATGTGAGAGCAGTATTACAGTCATATATCATGAAGATCTATCTGTTTGCAGGCAGAGCTCAAACACAAGCTGAGTGATCGGAACAAATTACTTGGTGAATATGAGGTATCGTCTCTTCACTATTTGCACCTCAGTGCGTTCTGTGGATTTATTCATGCATATGCTGACTTATGTCATCCATCTTTCTTGTCATATAGCAGCAGCTCGGGAGGAAGGACAGAATAATGCAGCAACAGCAGCAAAAGCTTGATGACGCTCAATATAAAGCACATGAAGTCAGCCTGGGACGGGTAGGCATCATGATACATTTTAAATGTTTTAATATTGTAAATTCCTGATACACTAATATAAGTAACGAAAAAAACAACACAGTTATAGATATTATTATAGTTATAATAATTATAAAATGTTCATAATATATATTTAAGTATGCACTTTTATTTGTTTTGATTATATATAATAATAATAACAATAATAATAATAATAATAATAATAATAATAATAATAATAGCAATTCATATAATTTTTATTTATTTTATTACAATGACCTGATCAAAATAAAACCAGTAAAACCTTATAATTCAATACAAATTTTAAGTAATTAAAAATCATGTCAGAAGCACTATGACAAATTAATAAGAGGTTAACTTAATAATACTTGCTGTTTTCTGTAATTTTGTGTAATCTCTGAAAAAGTCAAAGCTCTTACTTTTTACTCAAATACACATATTTTTTAAATAGCAGTCCCAAATAAGTTTTTGGCAAAGTCTCACTGATGTGGGTTCTGTTGTTTTTTGGAAATGTCTCTTAAATAGGATTAAAAAGTGAGTGTTGAGCTGTGGATTAATTTGATGAGTATTTGGAGAAATTAAGAAACATGGCACTCATTTCAGCATGAGCTCGTTGATGTGTTTCAAATATTTTTTGGACAACAATTGAGGCTTAAAGCACAGAGGAATACACTTCATTAGCACTGGTGTAATTTTCTTCTTTTCATGGCATTTTTTTTCATAGTAACATAATTGTAGAATATCCTGAGCCTGACCGACCTTATTGATGTGTACTTACATTAATACATAATATATATTTCTGTCCATTTTGCAGTCATTCAGGAGTGAAAGCGGTGGTTACAGTAACTCAGTGGCTTCGACGCCTCCTGCAGTATTCCAGCACAGCGCACCAGTACGTACAGCTTTTTCTGTTAAATCTTCGATTAACTTCAGTTGCAGTTTATTTTGTCTATTTTGATGGATCATTCTATGAAACCCTAATTCTATGAAAAAAGAAAAGTTAAGCATGACAAAGAAATGCCAGAATTATGAAATGTCAGAATGTTG
>JAOWBC010001387.1:17421921-17432860 GCA_028566105.1 Hypoplectrus providencianus | reverse complement strand
CTGCGTAGTCTGAGGGACAGCTTTTCTGGCCATGACCCCCAGCATCACACCCTGGACACCCTAGAGCAGGGCGTGGCCAGTCTCATGGACCGGTTGCACACTTTGGACAGCCAGCGCAGACAGGACCGAGGGGTACAATCTCCTACATACACACAAACACACACATTTCAGACTAAATCTCTAAAAAAGTGGCAACACATCTGTCACCTGATGAGTGAGTCAACAACCAGTGACATTCAGCTGTTTACCATGAGTAATTGGTTCTTCTTCTAGGAGGAATTTAAATCACCAGGACGCAGAGCCAACTCGACAGACCGTGACTCCTGGCCACAGAGCTCAAGTGAGACAAACAAAATCCTTGTTGTTTGTTTAGGATTTGTCATCCTCTGCAACATCTCAACTCTGACTGTTAAATCAAATTGTGCTGTTCAATTACATTGCTGCTATGTATGGAGAGGGCATTACTCGCCGTGAGGCTGGAGCCATTTTAGACTTCGGTTGTGAAAAACAGTATTTGTTGTTTTTGTCATTATTTCCAGAAATGGCGCACTCACACAGCAGCCCAGGTCTGGACACCGCCATCTCCACTAAAGTGCTCTACTTCACTGATCGCTCGCTCACCCCGTTTCTGATTAACATCCCAAAAAGGTGGAGAAAAACACTCTGCATAAGTGTTGTTTGTTTACCCACTGTGGTGTGCATGCATTTTAAGCAAATTGCTATTTGGGTTAGAGTTGCATGCTGAAGACATGACTGAATTCAGGCAGGACCCAAGCTACATACAGATGCTTCATTATCTTTGTCAGTTAAAATTTTATTCACAAAGTTTAGGATGATGGCTTGGATTTTTTTTGAAGTGGGTGTTGATGAGGTGCTTACCCATGATCACTTTATGACTAAAAGTCCATGGCAATGAGCATCTCCTGTTTGGAGAGGCAGGTAGGAGTATTAGCAAAGAAGCTAACTGTGTCCCAGTGGGCTGGGACAGCAGCAAATGTGTGAAATATATAAATGGAAGCTGAATTTCCAATGTTTTCACCACTTTGCCTTTTCATCAGACAGCCTTTTTCCGACAGGGAACTGAAGCGATAATATCCATGTCTCTCTTCAAAGCTGCCAGGTTTCTTTAGAAAATATATTAATTTTGCCTTGCAGAACACAGGAGTTTCTGTTGTAATGCCGCGTCAGTCAGTTAGTTTGTGTGATTGTTTGACATCGGTATTTCAAAAATAGGATTCACCAATGTAGCACAATAACACATGTAGACTTAATCAATTAGGGCAGTGGTAGAGGTTAAAATTATTTCTGTGAAAGGAGTCTGATGGCTTTTGAGAGAGCTTTGGTTCCCCCCTCTGTTAATTTAAACAGGGCTGTCTGACAGCAAGGAAAAGCTGTGAAAATATTCTAAATGTAACATACTCTTGAACTGATTTTCTTCTTCTTGTTGAGGTGGCTGAAATACATTTAAACTGCTCTCCCTGTCCAGAACAGTACATTGCTCAGCTTATCCCTTAAATGTCTATGTGGGTGTGCATTTTGCATAGATCATGACTGAGAGTGTGCTTTTACAGGCTGGGTGAGGTGACACTGCGAGACTTCAAGGCTGCTGTGGACAGACAAGGCAGTTTCAGATACCACTTCAAGGCCCTCGACCCAGAGTTTGGCACAGTGAAAGAGGAGGTAGGCGTGGGAGTAAAATTATAGCCCCTACTTCTTTCCACATCAGCTTCAGTAGGCAAATATAAAATGGCAGTTACGGAGTAAGATATGCTAATAATAGCCATGGCTGCTCTATACTTCAAAACACTGCAGGGAGACTGTGTAGTCATTTTCACTTTCTATCCAGACCTTTTGTACAGCTATAGGTGTGAGTGGATCTTAGGTATGTAAATGCTGAATGTTGGCTGTTCAGGTATTCCAGGATGGAGCAGTCGTTCCTGGATGGGAAGGGAAGATTGTAGCGTGGGTGGAGGAGGACCACGGAGAGAGAAGGTAGAGCCTATAAACCACAGATCACCACTACAAACCTCAGTTGTTCCCACTGGATCAGGATTTCACTGAAAATACTTTGATGCCATTATGGAAAAAATATGTAATATAATTAACTGGGACCAAAAGATATAACACCATTTCTATACAAAACCATGTTTTAAAAGTGAATGTTTCATAAAGATTTTGACTGTAGACTTGGGTGTCACTTTTTTTTTTGGAAGGAATGAATATTAGACATTGTTTACAGCTCATAAGTTAATATGTAAAATTACCAATTAATGGTCAGTAATGTGGTACTTGAAGCTGAAATATGAAGGGTAACACAGTTTACAATAAATAACACGTCATAAGCTGTGCTCTAAAAAAGCTGTAATCAGTGCATAGTATGCAAACCTTAACACAAAAGTGTTTACTAACATTTTTCACACGTTCCAGATTGCCAAATTGTGATGTCGTTGTTCTGCATCAATTTTGATGTTTTAATAAACATGAATTATTGCATGGATCATTTTGTTGTCAATTATTCCCCGGACGCATGCTAATGACACTGTACACCAGCTCCTAGCTATTATACACCTACACTCATACACCCACACGTTAATAAACAAAACACACAGATTGTTATTAAAGTCAATTAATTTTTTAGGGAGGTTAAGAATTACATTTGCTTCTGCAGATCAACCCACACAGCACAAAGGGAAACATTGACATGTTTGCTTCAGTGAAAAAACATCATTTTGCATTTAGAAACTGATCAGTTTGCAGGGTAGCTGCTTACTGTTTGTTAGCTGAAGTTCTGAGGCATAGTGTTCCCAAGGCTTTTCGAATTGCATAGCAGGGATTTAGTTTGTCTTGGTTTTTACTTTGAGATATTACTGTCAGAATATTCTTCAAACTTTCCAGATTCTTCCCAGCACGATCGATCACTTCCGTGTCTGTTTCTTTGTGAAGGCAAGAGGGTCAGAGAACATCAACTCTCAAAGTAAGCCTTCGTTTCCTCTTGTTAAAAATGGCAGACGCAGTATCTTCTACCACAGTTTTGGGAAATTCCAAAAGCAAATAGTAGACATCCTCCACTTCTAGTAAGACGTCCTCCTGTGGAGAAGAACACATTCAGCACACTGCTCGACTCACAAATGTAGAAAGAGGCCAATTATGTATCTTTTATGACATCCAACTACGCACCGGCACACATTGGATTCTAAAGTGGTTCATTATAACTGTTCAAGAGAGTGTGTAACCGCTAACCTTGGAGATTCTCAGCTGGCACTCTGACATGGAGCAAACCTTTGGCAGCTCCACTGTCAGCTCCATGCTGTGAGCAACTCCTACTGTATCAGTCTTCACCTCGAGTTGGAACTCTGGCTTCTGAGGCTGCACAAATGTAGTGGAGATGACCTGGATCAAATCTTTCTTTTTGTGCTCCGCAGGTCTGCAGATAATTTGGGCTGCCGGGGCCTTGTGTTGTTTCTCTGAGCGTAGAGAGGAGATCTGCTGCAAAAGGGCAGCTGGGGTCTGAAAGGCTGTTAAAAGGAACACTGTGGATTATTTGAAACCCTGGTAGAAAGGGGAAAGATGATACACCTGAAGCAGCAAAGGAAAATAGAAAAGGCTTGTAGCAGCTTAATGGGGTATAAGAGTTATTGTTCTACCTGTGTCTTGCTGTCTAGAAGTGTTAGGCCACTGCTGGAAACCAAGCCTTCGGTGCAAGTCTTCTGAGCTACTTTTCGGGCTGGAGCTGACGACAGTATACTGCTGAGATAAACTCATCTTATACTGCTCCTGGGCAAAGCTCAGAGCCAGCATATACACTTCTGTTTTGTCTTTCTTTCTTTCATGTAGCACTGCAGGGTTTAATGCCATGTCTAGTACAGTGTAGTAACCTGCAAAAGAAAAACAACAATTTAGCATTTTTCTTGTTTACATCATGTAACAGTTCTGTAGCTTGTAATGCAGCAAGACTTTGTCTTTTACCTTGACCTTCATTTGTGCCAGTTTCCACTTTTCCTGCACACACAGGCAAAGGCCTGCTGGGATCCTGAGGTGCAGGCACACGTTTCCAGCTGCATATGTTGATGTACAGCAACCCTTTCTCAGGCTCCTGTTGAGGACACAGATGCACCGTCTGTCAAAACATACCCTGTTTCTAAACTATAAACATACACAGATGTGACAGCTTTTCTATTAACAGGTAGACAGTGAAACTGAAGCGACAACTTACTTACGTATCAGAAGAAATACAGGTTGTAGCCTCTGAAACATTTATTTCTCGGCCTTCTGTGACAGTGAACTAAATATTTTGGGTGTTATACTATTGTTTGGACAGATTTCCCTGTTAAAGAGGTTTTCCTTGTCTACTGCAAGGGTCAAAGGGCAGAGGGTGTTGTACATTGTACAGTCTTTAAAGCCTTCTGGGGCAGACCTATGATTTGTTATTCTGGGCAATATCAATAAAATGCATCCAACTGGACTGTAAACAATGTTGATTAATAAATAAAGTCATTTTTGGCTGGAGTAGATGAAAAGTACTCAATCAACATGACAGACATACCTTATACCTTAACAAAGGTGTAGCTTGCTTAGCCATAATTTTAAAATTAGTTGCATTGACTGATGTTATAATTCACTCTGTGACCCTTCAGATTGTGTCTTTGTCAAATACATACATAAGAAAGAAAATAGTAATAACAATATTAAAGAGTGTTAATTGTATTTTTATAGTGGCATATTGTAGATCATCAGGTCCAATGATGCCATAAAACTGACCTCAAGAAAATAAGGATTAGGTTTGGTCTGGTTTCAGTCTGTACATTTTCTTCATTTTTAAATTGGTTACTTAATCTAAATACAGAGGAGTGCACCTGTGATGGTCTAGTCCTCCTAACAGGAAGGCAGCCACTAATAAGACACATCTGTGTTTTCTCTTGTGAGGAGTCATTATGCAGACTCGATGCTAATGTAAAGTTAAGTAGTTTACATTGTAATTTTAAGCTGTTGCCCTCGATGTAACGTTTACTTACCTCTAACTCAGTGCACAAACAAGAGTCGAGCTCAGGTGGTGCACTGAATTCAGCTCCATCCTTCACCTGTTTCTCAATGAAGCTGCGGTATGCTGCGGGGTCAGTCTGAGAAAGATCATCCAACAAGGACCAAAACTGGTTGACTTGCTGTAAAACATCCCCTCTGCTGCCAGCGGAAGACATCCTACGGTAATTTACTGTGCCACTTAGCAAACACTGAAGCTAGCGTTAACGCTTACTAGCCACTATATTTGATTAGAAAACACAGATAGCCTTCTCGGGAGAAAGGTTTGTAAGTTAAAGCTAGAAGACCAGCTTGATTATAGTATAACAACAATTGTTTTCTTTAAATTGGCTTTTAATATAAAACGCACTTTACAAAAACTAATTCCGTGTCAAAGTAAAAATTAACAGTTGTCGCTAGATAAGCCAATGTTGACGGTTGCTATGGAAACAGGAAACCAGACGTTACGCGAGTGCCCCCTGGCGGTTGAGGGCGCAACTGCTGCTCAATCAAAACACCAGACACAGGTTTTATGAGTCATAATTTATATTCAATACATGAAAAATATAACGTAAAAATGCATTTTGATTGTATTCAGTCTGTCTCTATGTGTACATTATATAACGGACATGTAAAGTAAAAATATCAACTATTATTTTCAAATTTTTCAAAACAGTAATATCAGTAGCGTCCTCAGGTTGTTGTGCTTCATGAGCCTCCCTCAGTAATTCTGCAAAGAGAAACAGTCATTATAAGCAAGCTGTGGGAAAATGACTTGAATCATATTGTAGGCTACAATACCTTTCTGTTGATAAGAATATATGTTTTTTAAAGTATGAAATTTTGATATTTCTGTAGTGGTAAAAAAATATATAAATCTACAAGCATGACAATATAATGAAAAAATACCCGTGGTGGCAGTACACTTACTCAAGACCTTATTTTTAGTGTTTCCTTTTGTGCAACTTTATACTTTTACTCCACTACATTTCAGGAGCATATATGGTATACCTACTTTTTTGCTCCACTACATTTAGCTAACAGCTTAATAACTTCTCAGGACAAGATTTAACATAAAAAAGACCAATTTAAAGAAAGACATCATTTTATTAAACCTCATAACAGCATACAGTACTTTTTCAATTATTTTTCAATGAAAAAATGTCAAACATTTGCTTGTTACAGCTTTTTAATTTAAAGGATTTCCTGGCATTCTATGTCTTAAACGTTCCCCAAACTGATTAATCTTAAGTTTTCTAGTTCTGACTGGTCATAGCAAACATTTTAAAGATCTCATAAGATAATAAGATATAAGAAACTGCAGATGGCAAATGAAAAGTAGTTGGTAAAGCCCTACTTGAGGGTAATGCATAATCCATCATATTAAATAAGATGATCTCTTGTTTTGTTTGGAAGTTATTCATCTACAAACTGCAAATATTATGGAATAAAAAGTACAAATCATATATTAATATCATATATTCATATATTAAACTTTTTTTTCTTGTGTACTATATAGTTAATTTCTTAAAAGTATGTTTACCTCAATCATGTCATAGATCCAGCCAAGGAACTCAGCCACTTTGGTGTACACCCCAGGATGATTTGGCTCAGCACAGCCTGTCCCCCAGCTGACAACCCCTACCAGCCTCCATGCATTTTCATCCTGGCAAACCAGAGGACCCCCACTGTCCCCCTGGAGAGGTAAACACAAAGACTGTTCATTACAGCCTCACCCAGCCGTCATTATGCCAGCGTTTTACTGTAAACAAATCACATAACGGAGGATGAATCTTTCAGAATACCTCTGCGAGGTGATGTTAAAAACATGCTTCTGACCTGACAGGCATCCACTTTTCCCTCTGTGTACCCCGCACAAAGCATCCGTGGCGTGATCTCTCCATTGTACATGCAGGAGCTGTTACACTTTTTCGTGCTTATTATAGGAACTGGCGCCTCTTTCAAGGTGTCAGGTGAGTGCACTGAGCGAGAAAGCACACATTTATTGCTGCTCCATCAATACACTTGGCACACTCTGCCAACATGTGTGAATTAGACCTGCAGTGGATGTAAATTTGTTTGTGCAGTGCAGTAGCATCTTACCACCGTCAGGCTGTGTGTATCCCCATCCAGAGATCCAGCACTGTGTGCCTCCAGGAACATCATAGTCATACTGAGGCAAGCAGACGGGTCTAATTGTATCTAGTTAGAAGGAAAATTTACATAATAATCCTGAAAGGCTGGGGCTTTATAACTAAGTTCAAGTTACATTTCATCCAGATCATGTTTTAGTTATCAAGGCTTGTTTTTTTCATGCTGCTTTAGAGATCTACACATTCTTCTTTTTTTTTCTCTCCTGTTTGTGTTTTTTCTTGTAATGGGCTCTCTCAAGTTTACTGTGTACTGTCAATATGTTATGGTTCACAAGTCATTGATAATTAGGTCCCTAAGTCCCGCTTCACTCAAAAATGTGTGTTGCCTATTGATGCTTCACTTGGTTGTGCAGAATGATGAATGTGTAGAGTTTGCCACTAAAAGGCTGTTTTTTTCACATGCATCTGCTGAAGAGGGTAAAACTTCTCTGTGCTCACTTTGAATCTCACCTTAAACACATACAAACCAGCTGGGTTTGATGACATCAATGTTGGACCTGTATGCAATTACAAGAAAGTGATGTGAACACTTGAAACCTCTTGTGCCAACTGAGGATCGACTTTTCTGCCACGTAGGAGATTTGTCTTGTGTGCAGGAGTTAAATGAGTGAAACTGATTGAGGATTTTTTTTAATGAGAGACAAGGAGTAGATGCAATTTAAGGATGGCTTTAAAAAGTAACTGGATTTACACCTATTTTCTTTGGAAATAAATATGCAAAACTTCTAACTCTTGGAAAGTAATTGTAGTTGTATTAAAACATGTTTTGTGGAGATATTTGTAAACCTTGACGAGGTTGTATAAATTTGAAGTGACGGCATGTGCTAATATTGACCATAGCTGTGATGATCCAAAAATTAAATATTGATACCATGTTAATAATACACGTATATGATCCTGTAATAATCATGGGTTCTTACATAACTTCTCTACCCTCCATTTTTGTCTTGTCTCCCTCCAACAGTAAATGTGGCTGCTTTTTCCATAACCATTAAGTTTCCATAACCAAGTATTATTATGTTTCTGGTAACAAACTCTTCCCTGCACTCATTTGAGCATAATTGATTTGACAACAAAGAGACAAAACACACAATTTTACAAAGTTAAAGATTGATTGGATTGATAATTGTTTAATTATTAAATATTAAATAAACATTCCAATAATATTGTTTAAATTTGATACGATAGTTGTGTGGTAAAACTTTGATATTGTGACAGCCCTAATTTGAACCAAAGGAGCTGGTTCACTATGATGTGGTTTGCAGAAATGAATTTAGCGTTTTGTGTTGGTCTGATGCTGGCCTGTCTGCTGAAATGTGTCAGCATATGAAAATGAAAGGGTAAACTGAGGCTTCAGTATTAACATTTGGTTGTGTTTTTGGAGGGCTGCTTTCTCTTTTGTTTTTAACCCTTGGGAAAAAGTCTGCCATACTAACCTGAGAAATTCAGCGGGGTCCGCAGTTTCAGCAGGGCTATATCACTATCATGGCTCCGGTGGTTGTAGTTTTTGTTGTAAATGATCTTCTCCACAGCGTATCCTGTGTGCTGAGCCATTTTAGCCGAGCTGCGGGTGACAATACCTGCGTAGACCACCCAGCTGGATACCTGAGGTAGCCTGTAGCTGACATTTGAAAGCAGAAGGAGGGCAGATACAGATAAGAGAGAATTGTGATGTGTCCAGTTCTGTGCAGCTGTTAATGACTGATTATTCTCCTTCGTGGAGGCTACAGCCCTGGGCCGTTCAGTGCTGGTAAGGTCAGCTGTCTTACTTGTGCACACAGTGGGCAGCTGTGACTACCCATTGACTGGTGATGATGGAGCCTCCGCAGGTGTGGCGGTTGCTGTAGTAGAGGCTGACTTGCCATGGCCACCTGCCCAGCGTGGCCTCAACTCCCCCGATTATCCTGGGCAGCTTCACTCGTGTCCCACACTCTGTACAGGCATCCATTCATCAAAAGAGAGTTAGACTGTTCAGAACAAGCTGCAGCACATCACCCTAGTTTTAGTGAGAAGGACGTGCGGCTAGAGTCAAAGTCAAACAATAAGTTAAGTTTAATTTTCTTACCAAAACATTGCAAAGCAATGACCTTCCCTGTGATACAGTTCCCCCTAGATGAAAATAAATTGTGTAACTAATGATGCATAATTAATGTATTAGTAGTAGCCACAATTTTCTCTGCATCATTACCAGTATGAGGTCCCTCAGACAAATTACCTTACCTGAATTGCCACATATTTTCCAATCTGCTCTTGTGTTCTGAGGTAATTTGTATAAAGCCATCAGTATAGTTTGGCCCGATATCAGTGAGATTCACTCCTTTATGCTTGGTCAGTCTGGTGAGAGAACATATGCAAAATGGGTGGTAGTGGATGTAAAGATAATTCAGACTTATAAAGTGTGAAGTAAGATTGCAAATGAGGTATTAGCAGATCATAAATAAGCTGCGTCTTCAACCTTGGCAAAGCAGGCTAAGATAAAAATGCAAGTTAGTGAGTGGGAGCTGCAGTCTCAATTAGTGCTGAAGTTGCGTCTGATTATTGTAGAAACCTCAGATATCCGAGCTGTCTGCAGACCAGCGTGCCCAGCGACGAGTTCCACCTCTCATAGCACACTGGCAGCCAGGTGGGTAGCTTCCCCAGCTGGATCTCCAGGAGGGAGTTCTCCGGGCTGATTCTGTAAAACACTGAACCTGATTGATTGAAAATCCCTCCAGAGACAAGCTCTCAGTCAACAGTAACGAAGGGGTCTTTTTTATGACTGGGAAATGATTAGGAAAAAACACAAGAATCTATGCTAATGTAGTCAATACAAACAGATCATTATGTGTGATGTTTACATGTCAGTCAACGGGCATCTCTCAAGAGCGAACAAAAAGCAACAAAAGACCAGCAGTTGAATGGTAATTTTGCTGCTTTTCCACTAAAAATCACTTCAAAGGGGAACTATGACTGAATGGGGATCATGTATGGCATAACAATGTGCACACACACAATCCTGCACTGTTATTAATTCATGAAACTGTGAAAACACCCAAGAAAAAAAGGAAAGGCAGACCTTTCCTTGGGTCAGAGGTGGAAATGTCTTCTGTCACGTTGCAGAAAGGTGTCTCCTTTGTGTCCCCGAGTCCCACTGGACTTTGGGAGTAGGAAGGCCTTAGCAGAAGTTTCACTATATGAAGAAAAGAATTTGTTAATTTGTCTTGAATTAGCCAGTGAAAGAGGCAGCCACATTTGTTTGTATTTCTACTAAGTGTTACCACATTATCTGAATTAGTACCCAGAACAGATAAGCCCTGTGTGGCAGAGCCGTAAAATCTCTATCTCTCGTGATGCTGCACTTGGTTGCACCAGCTATGTGGAAGTCCTCTCCTAAGTTAGGGTGTAAAATCGACAGACGTTTGTTAGATGCCAGCTGTCAGCTGCTATCATTGGTTGCAGCATGACTACTTGGGACAAGACCTTACTAGTTTGGACAAAAAGTCCAAACTCAAGCAAGTGGCCAATAGATGATAAAGGAGATGCGTTGCAAACTTTAAATTAATGGAAAATATCATTGTGGGGCAGAAAATTTTTCCTTTTTAACTTAAGTGAAAATGATTGTGACACTTTTTAATTAACACATACCCCAGGGGCATATTAATTATTTAGTTGTTACCAAGCAAGCATCAACAATCAGAGCTGAAAAGTGAAGAATGTATAAAACCTTAAAGTTATGCATTCACTAAGGGTGTAGCTTCTTTAAGTGACAGGCAGCTGCCCCATGCTCCACC
>JAOWBC010001387.1:17402414-17413012 GCA_028566105.1 Hypoplectrus providencianus | reverse complement strand
ACACACACACACACACACACACACACACACACACACACACACACACACACACACGCACAGCGAAGTCGGCGAACAGCAGAGCAGAGAGGAGACAGTGAAGTGAAGTGAACCAGGTATTGAGTTGACGACAACTACAATTAATAGTACAATGAAACTTTCATGAGTAACAACCTACTTCTTCGGGTAAAACTATGGTAAGTCAGTGCATTCATTTGGTTGTTTCAGAATATTTTAAGGAAATATCCTTTTGAATATGTTAGTATTTTTAAAAGCAAATACTCCAGCACTTAAACTGTAAAAGACTGACTGAACAACTTTCACTTGTACTGCAGTATTATTTTACAGGAGTATTGTACTTGGTCCACAACTATTTGAAAGCACACTGCACTTTTCTTTCAAGTATTAGTGCCTTCTCGTGGGTCCGACAAGTACAACTAAAATACAACTGGTTCAAGGCACAAGAAGCCTTCTTTGGACATCAATATATATAACCACTTTTTTTTGTAATTATTTTAAACTGTTTCAAAGAGCTGTTTTGTTGGCCACGGCCGATTCTGATGTTCGTCTAAAATATCGGTGTATCCCTTGTTGCACGCCTAGTTTGTACACACATTTGTACTCGTGCTTACATGTCTGATGTCAGGTAAAAACCTTGTATCTCCTAGAATGACAACTTCCCGCAATGCAATTTTCAGTTTATCCGAAAAGAGTCTTTATTATTTTTTAAAGGTGCAATTTGTAAGATCTTGCATGGTTTTTAATTCAAATATTTTAAAATTAATTAACATCAGCAGAATTACTCATGATCTATGCATTGTGTTGCAGAGATATCTACTGAAATTAGCATAATAATCCGCTAATGTTAGCCCATAGCATCTTGTATTATCACTTAAGAGGCAGTAGTGAATTACTGTAGCATCCGGTCTGTCCTCACAGAGGATGGAGAAGTTGATGCAGCTACATTATTAGCTCAAAAGCAGTTAGCAGCTTTAGGAAACACCTAATTTTAAGACCCACATTCAAAATAAGAATCTGCCTTCAAGAGACTGTTGCATCCAGGAAAATATACTGATTTAAATTAGGTTTGCTGGGGAGCTAGCAGGCTGCAGCATTCCCACACCAGGCTCCTCATTACATCTGCCTGTGCTTCCTCCTCTGCTGGACTGCTGACCTGTGTGGCTCTGCTGAGTTATCTCTTCCAGGAAACACGGACGTAAGACTCTACATGGACGGTACACTGCAACATTTCTTAAACGCAGAGTATTGGTTCAGGTGTAGGTCTTAACTTTGGATTGGAAAGTTTGCGATACATTTTTGAGGATACCGCAGGTCCATTGTGTGTCTGTGTGTCTTGCTGCGTTTCCTATACAGGGCATCCCTTTTTTGGGGAGCCCGTGCCTAGTGATTACAAATTGCACCTTTAAACCCATAGACACATGATCTTTCAGCATGAAAAAACAGCAACAGTGGATTTACGAGGTTTTCACCCAACAGTGACCGTGTATGTGTGTGTGCGCGTGGGGTCCAAGTCCTGCTCAGACGTAACAAACGTACAGATAAGTCTTTTCTATCCTCCAGTCCGCCGGCACGTCCTCCGGCTTGTGGCCCTTCATGTGCTTCTGCATGGCGGCCAGGCTGGGGCAGAAGTCCTGGCAGATGGTGCACTGGTACGGAGACGCTCCGTTGTGAGTGCGCAGGTGCTTGATCATAGCCGAGTAGTCTCTGGATCGTTGGTGACACAGCTTACACTCAAATGGCTTCTCACCTGAAAAATTCAACAATCTAGCATTAACCTTGTAAACTCTGGGCCACAGGGCCTGCCAGGTGAAACGGGACTCACCTCTATTTCAGTCCACTGTATTTGATGTGGTGTTTGTGTGTGTGTGTGTGAGGATTAGACCTATATCGGTTTGCCAATAAGATATTGGCCAGTCAGTGTCATCTACCGCAAATACGACAGAGGTTTCTATGACCTCAGTGAGGAATCAGGTAGCAGTCATTGAAATGTAATAAAATTTAGACCTGTTGCTTATTTCAATGGTGTTATTAAATTGTTGTATAGTGTATATTTAAAGGCACTCTGTCATAATACACAGCAGCCCTGAACAGTGTTAATCCATCACAATTTAGTAGTTTGGATTTACTGTTATAGTCTTCTTTAAAATGGTTTTTACCAAGTAATCAGTATCAAGTATCAGTAATTTGTACCTTTTTCATGAAAAATGGCAAAAAATTACATTATCATCCTCTCAGATATGGAGATTTCCTCATCTTCTGTGATATGTCATATTACTATAAAGAGGCATTTAAATTCATCACCTTGGACTTTTAAAGGAAGAGGGGATGGACATTTATCACTATTTTATGACAATTTATAGAACAAATGATTAATCTCTGAATTGAGAAACTAGTCGACAGAATAATCGATTCACAAAATGAATGTTTTTTTCTCAGCCCTACTAATTACTGCTACTAAATCACCTCTATCAGCAGCAATAAAATAACTCGCTCTCCTGCGTGTGTGAGTTTGTCTTCATCCCTGGACTCTCACCTGTATGTACACGGTAGTGTGTTTCTAGCTGGTGCTTCAGGCTGAACCTCTTCCCGCAGCCGTTGCACTCGTAAGGCTTCTCTCCTGTGTGGATGCGTTTATGGCCCCTCAGCGTGCCGTCGTCTCTGAAACAGCTCCCGCAGAATTCACACTCAAACGGGTGATCGCCTGAAAACACAGTCGTGTCACAAACAGCGGCAGCAACACCAACACAGCCCATTATCGTGAGAAGCATAAAGGCTAACTTTATCCTTGGCACGACATGCCACGGGTGCATATGTAGCTGCGTAGGTCAAACAGTCACAGAGCCCTCTCTGCACATGCATATCAAGCAGGGAAATAATGTGCTTTCAGACGTTGCTAATGTTATGACACGAGGACACTCCTCTTGGCTGTCTGCTAATAGCTAATAAAAGTCCTCCAGGCATGTACTGCTCTGTTCTCTATACTGTAGTTAATCTATTTCTCTCCTAGGCTGAGGGTTTGACTCATCTCCAATGACCTATGTGCCTCATTATCTCAGTGTCCACAGCAACAGCCAAGTCAGAGGATACATTGCTCTCCTCATTACAGGCCGATTCTCCCCAATCCCCCACCCCACTGTGGAGCAGATGACATTTACAAAATGTTACTTCCAAGCAGAATGGCATACAAACAAGATACGCTGCCATGGCCAAAACTCCCTTCACTTCTGTCTCTTCACATCAATTATGTATTTCTCCTGTCTAGACATCAAGCCATCCTGACAGCTGGGAGTGTTATTTAAGGTAAAAGAAGAAAGGGGGACATCTTTTCAGTAAATATCTCTCCGTCTCCTGCGGCACTAAGACTCACCCTCGGTAGAACACACAGACAAGTCATTTCCATTTGCTTTTCCTTCAATATTTATTTGGGTTTCCTCTATCATTTTGGGTGAACCACACTAGAACTGACAGCCGTGAATTGCAGAAGCCCAAAGGCTGTCTAAGAACCCAAAATATAAACAGGATGAAATTGCCCAAAATATGCACCGGCCATAACGGTACAGTGCTGTCATCAGAGAGGTGAGTCATCTTATAGAGAAGTGAAAAGGAGGGTGGGAGAGGATGCATGCAAATTTACTGAAACCTTAAAGCCAGTAACCTAAGGAAATTAACCCATATACAGAAATAAATACAGCCGTCTTTGTCTCCCTTTCAACATATGCACGCGTTTGACACCGCATGCTTATGCCTTATGACAGCGATGATGGTGCAAATGATTCGTCTCTTACCCGTGTGCGAGCGCAAGTGTCTTTTGAGAGTCGTGTGGCTGGGGAAGGGGCGCTCACAGTGGCTACAGATGTAGCTGTGCATGCCTGCATGGACCTCCATGTGCTGCTGCAGGGCCTTCTGGGTCTGGAAGCGCTTTGCACACAGCAGACAGAACACCGCCATGTCAGTCCCTGGAGAACGCACAAGACACAGACACACAGTTATTTCAGTACCATACACAGACAGGGCCTTAAGTGGGGAAACTGGGTCACTTCAACTTTGTGTGAGTCCTCAGAGGGAAAAGCTTCTTTCAAAGAGCAAGTGCCTCTACCTAAACTAACTCCCCTAAAAGCCCAGAGGCACTTTCAACTGCAAGTCTTTATACGTTCTATTTTAAACCATGAAAGTCATTGTTTTCTTTAAGAATTTCCCACACAATGCACAGCATGCCAATCACACAATCAATGGCTTCTTCCTGGTGTGTTAGATGTGTAATTATTCTCTTCATTCCCCATCAGGAGTCAGCTCCAGCCTGTGAAGTCCTCTGTCTCTGTGCTCAAAGAGCGGCTGATAGTAGCTCCACCCTAAATGATGCCTACACTATGCGCTCTGTGCAGAATGTTAAGTAGTGATATCAAGCCATTAAAGGCAGGACTGCAGGAAAAAACACAATCCAGTTTAATCCTGTGTGTGACCTGGCATCTCTTTGGGGCTGCTTTCCTGTTGCACAGAGTGTGGAGAGGAATACAGATAGGGAGTCGCTGGCAGGGTAGCTCAAGTCAAAATGGCTATGTGAAGAAGATCCATTGGCTGTCATACAGTCAACACTTGATCTACAGGCTGTGTACGCCAGCACTCAAATCCATTCTGGCTTTCACACCGATGCAAATTCATGTATGCGGTAAGACTGAGGGACTGGTTAATCAGCTGCATTGGACATAATGTGCATGTCCTGGAGAGTGAGGCTTTAATGTGAGATTATGAGGTCCTTATTTCTCTGTCTGCTCAGGTTGCAGATCATTTACAATGCTAGCAGGTCCCATTGCTCCTGACTCAGATTCAATCAGACATCTCCAGCGGAGGATCATTAGTAAACAGAGGACTGTGCCAGCACTTCATTGGAATTCAAGTGGGGTTGCTGTGTCGCATTTAAAATGCAGTCTGATGAGGTCCACTAAATCAAATCATTTGTTACTGTTATTGAAGTGCCTTGAGGCAACTGGCAATTAAATTGGAATTAACGCAGGGAAAGGGATACAGCACACTCATACTAAGAGGGAAGAGTGTCAGACACTTGCTTTAGGTTCAATCAAGTTAACAGGCGAGCCTGTTCAAAGTGGAAAGAAAAAGAAACAAATCAAGCAAATTCACATTTTCAGGGATAAATCAGAAACATTCACTGTGTATTGTTTACTAATCCACGTATCACAATTTGCTCAAACAAAGCAAGACGCTTTTTTAGACTTCACATTTCACGGATAAAGTATAATTTGGCACAGAAGCACTGAGCCTGGTCTTTCAAATTACAGGGCTTCTTTTTGAACCTACTTTTGAATTATTTTTTTTTCACCAAATCGGCACTAATGGAACTGATCATTCGTAATCATTAACAGGAAGAAGACAGGATGAAAGACATTCCCTGATCTTAACAATCCTGCAGGGAGGCGATCCGGTGCAATGAACTGCACCTGTTCAGAGGCTTTAGCCTGTGGACTTTTGCACAAAGGGCACACAATGAGGTTCAGGCCCTCATTGACCAAGCCCATTAGTCATAGGCTCCTTACGCAACTCCTGCAATCCCTGTCTTTATGCTGTCGCCTAATGACCAAGGCCCTTTCTCACCCACGGATCACAATATTTTAGTTGAAGACAAAAGACCCTCCATTCTCAACGCCTCTGCGCCCTCCCCACTCCCCTTATCCGCTGACCATACAGGAAACTCTTTCACTGTCTAACCAGCTTCACTTTCTGCCTGAGTCATAACGAACTAATGCCGGCTCACAATGCACCGTGCAGTGCTGGAGTCTAATGATCTATAAAAATGGCTGAAGGCATTTAAAAAGCACAAAATGCAGTCTCTGCATGACCTGTGATGTGAAAGCCTTGATCCACTTTAACCAGTTTTTACTGGTAATATTTGCTGTGGCCAGCAGGGGGAGTGCTTTCTGTTCCAATGTGTCCAGGACACTCCGGCTGCAGGCAAAGCAGAGCAGAGCCCTCAACCAGCTGAATAACATATTAACCACCTTGTAGATACTTCAAAGCTACTTTAATCATCCTCCCTCCACTCTCTCTTTATTAAATATCATATATTGTAAATGCGTGTTTCAATGCAGCCGGCATACTTTGTTCTGTCTGCTCTGAAAGTTTAACATCCCGGCTTCTCTGTGGAGGTTAAACCGTTACTCCCTGACACACTCGCAGACTCTCACAGATGTATATCCTGATCCTTCTGTCACCAACAATACTGAAACTTGAGTAAAGAAATGTGACAAATATTCTGTCACAAGAATCTCACTCTTGATCTCAGGTTGACACACGGTGACAACAGCTCAGCAGTCGTTTTCGGTTTGATTCTGCGCAACCGACGCTGAAAATAAAAATAACAAATAACATCTTGAAGTGTAAACAAAAAACCTTTCGGAGGCAAGGAAGTGTTTGTGTGCGTTAGTGGTGGCATTTCGCCTCGCTGCGCTCTGTTAACTTTTCAAAGAAAAAGGATTTGCAGTTGTAGAGTTTTCCAGTAAGCTTTGGTAATAAGTGCAGAGGAGCTTCTTTATGAGAGAATAAGCCCTAAAGTTGGCTGTCATTGCCCCCTGCTTTCTCACCCTTAACCAGACAATGGGCCTGGGATTTGGGTTTTAAGGCACAGGATGACCCCTGACCCTTGGCCCTCAATGGGGTAAATACCATGTAATCAATGGTATTCCTCAAAGGCCCGAGAGTTGACTGGGCATTGTGTTTAGTGGGAGGGAGCCTTAACACTGGGAATAATGATTTACTTTGAGGCAAATCTGCTATGAGACAGAAAATATAAACATTTACTGTGCACATTATATTTCTGAGCTGCTTGTCTAATGCACAATTAGGTTTGTGATTCAGGGCCGTTTGAGGTTGCTATGCTATTTCAGCATATCTCCACTAAGACCATGTGTATGCTCATGTGATTTAACATGGTCTGCCTTCATACATCTGCCACTTATTCAGTCCAACCGAGGTGGGAGCCAGCCACGCTCTCACGCTGCCTAAGAAACAAAACCATGTGTCTAGGCAACCAGATAGGATCATGGTCCTTGTTGGGGTGAAGTGTTCAAGCTAATCCCTTCATTCACAAATAAGCGCAGCCTGTTTCTTTTCAGGCTGCAAACAAAAGTTTTCCCACCCTGAGAATCTGGGAGTAAACCCACTGCAAATTGAACAAGAGATTGTATTCAGTGACGACCGCAAATCTGTATAATTTCTTCTGTGTTGATCTTAACTTCAGTGTCCGGAGCCCACCAATTAAACTGATGGATCTGTGAATAATTTGCCTTTTATTTTCGCCAAAATATTAAGAGGTCATGATAAATGGGTGGAATCTTGGGGGTCCCTTTTTGCAGTATCTGTATTTACATATTGATTCTGTTTTGTTGGTGATTATTTTTGAATGGCGAGTTGCATTTACAAACATCATGTGGATGATTTCTGTTGTGAGCTTTTGTGTCTTTGATTCATAGTTCAGATTAACTTTTCTTAGTCACTTACGTCCCTCCCCTGCTGTTTGCAAGTGCTTGTGTGAGTGCCTGTGTGCATATATTTAAATCAGGCTTTGTGTATTGCTCTTTATTGTAAGTAAGATTAAGTATTTAAAACGAAAAAAAAAAACTAAATGCAATAATTTTCCGATCCTCTTTGGCATATATTCAATTGGAAACTGTACAAAGACAATATATTTTAAGTCAAACCTATTTGGTAAATATGCACCCTTTATTAGGACCCTGTATTAGAGAGAAAGAAAATGCGGGAACAGGGAGGCAATGTTTCTAGAAAAAACTTGGAGATTAAAACTAGCTAAATATAGCTGAATATATGAGGAAAAATACTTAGACATTCTGGTACAATGGTAAATGCACAAGAAACCACTCAAATATTCTGAGATATTATAAATTCCTAAAAACTTGGGAAAATAGCATGTCTTTTTTTGGCCAAGGATCCACATCTGATTTATCTACGTTTTACAGCATTTACATCTTTTTCTGCTCAGAATTGTATGTTGTTTTTTTAATTTTGGTGAAAAACAATAAAAAATTAACTGTGGAATATGAAAATTAGATATTTAGTTGGAATTGCACTATTTTTTTTTAAAGGTGCTTGCAGAATTGCATCTATTAGCCTCATTAGTTTAATTAAATTGTGATTGGCAGCCAAGTGACAGCTAAACTAGTCTTCTGGTGCCATTAGATAGAAGAGCAAATAATTTCTCACAGATTTCACAATTTCCAGTATTACATCACAGCTGTCCACCATCTAGAGCATGCATTGTGAGGGCACTATAAACTCTGTCCTCAGGCTCTGCTCAGTGCATATAGAGCGTGCTCACTGTCTGCTGGCTCACTGATATCGCCCAGTTAAACATACACAGTCATGCAGGCAACATTCTGTGCAAGACCTCACATGATCCTCTACTGTATGTGTGTGCATGCAGACAGCTCGGTGTAGCTGTGGCAGCTCAAGCAGCAGAAACGCTACAGTACCTTAAACAACCCCTGGCGCTCATCAGCAGACTGCTAATCTACCCGAGTGAGGAACAACCGACTTAATAATTAATGCAACAAGAGATACGTTGCTCGTGTTTAACCACCATTCCATGGATCGGTTCATTGGGGTCACACGCGGTTTTTCATCTGCCTCAGTTCCTAGAACGTTAACAGTATTTTCTCTATCTACTTTATTTCACTCTACGAGAAATGACAGCAAGTCCCGCGGCTTTTTGTATCATGACAGCGAGTGCAAGTAAATACTGAGGGCACAATGGCCAAACAGAGTTCAATTCAGTTTAAGGCTTGTATGAATTACAACTAGGGTATTAACAGGAGGGTGCAGTATGATGACGGACACACAATTATGGCATGCTAAAAGGTCTGCATTATAAAGCCCGGGCTGTATCTGAATGAACTGCAGGACTGTTTAATTAGGGCTCGGACAGAAGGTAATATTATTCACTTGATGAAGCAGCCTGCAATGTGTGGAAACACACAGCTGCTGTGAGTACACAAAGGCAGCACTCTTATGGCTTTTGCCTTGAAGGCAAGGTGGCAAAATGGTCAGCCAGCGAGGCTCAGAGCATATACAGTCAATTCCTGTGCGTGCTGTAGATAAGCTACAGTCTTCCAAAAATTGAGAGCTCAGTGCCCCAGAGCCCTTGACTTGCTCTGATGAAACAAACCCCTTTGTTGTGAGAGCAGTTCGGAGATGGATCCATTCTTTTATTTTGGGCACTGACAAGTAGGTCAGAGGAGACTATGACAGTGCTGTGGTGAGGAGTAAACAGCAGCACATGATGTTGTTTTCCTCTCAGTCCTGGCATCCAACACCAGCAGCAATCCTCTTGCCCTCAGGAAGTCCTCACATACCCCCTGCCCCCTTCCCCCTACCCTTCCCACAGTCCACCCAGCCCCCGAGCCCCCCTCCCCCCTCTTTGATCTCTAACTTCAACAACCCACGGCCATTCACCTCTGACATATCAAAACAGCTAAAGAGACTTTCACTGTAGCCGGCGTTGCCAAATTGCTTCAGAGTAAGGTCTCCCAAAAGTGGTATTATTTCCCTTCCAGAGGAGGTGGACAGCAGTGCTGCAGCTGCTGAGGTCTGACAAGTGTTAATCTGCTAAGAGGAAACTCATTTGGCTCACTGGTTATGCCACATGGCAAATTAAGGCTGAAGCGGCACAATCGTCACAAAAAAATCCTGTGTCTTAAGGAGAAATAAAAGCCAGGTTTGTATTTGTTAAATGTGGATTTTCATGGTTGCGGCATATTCTGAACACAGCTGATTAAATTACCTGTAGCTCAGGTCGGTGTCAGATGTGAGAGCTTCAATAAGAGTCAGTAAAAAAGAGTCCTGCGTCACAGCAGGGCGAGCTGAGATCATGACAAAATGAGAGAGTAATGCCCTCCTGTACCCTGCTCTGGATACAGTGCCAAGCTGAAACCGAGCTCTGGATGTTTACAACTTGGGGAGATGAGGGTAGAAACTTCTGGGCATCGTTAACACCCCTCCATGTCCACATCCATTAAGTATTCATACTGTGTGTGCCACCTGGAGTTACAGTTACATGCCAATGCTCCTGAGAGGGTTATCACCTTTCTCTGACAGTAGCAGAAAAGGTGTGGATTCAGACACTGTCAGACACACTGTATGCATCTCTGTCTGACAACAATACTGCTTTTTTTTTCCTTTTCACAGCTTAAGTTTGAGTCAAATAAGTGCTGTTAAGTCTTTCTCACTTCAGGCTAATGGGATAATATTCAAGGCTAAAGTGCCACTTCAGTAGAAGGCATACTCATTAAGACTAAATGTTGTCAGTAATGATTTTATCAATGGCAGTAAACCAGTTATCAGTTTATTAGATTTCACTGGGTTGTGGCTTCATATTTGACTCATTGTGTGAGTTGTTGTTTATAAGTTTTGTGTGGAAAAAAAAATAGGTCATATGATTTTTTTGTCCTCTTTAAAATAGGGCTGCAACTACCCATTATTTTCATTATCGCTTCATCTTTGTGTCTATAAAATGTGGGACAATAGTAAAAACTGTCTGTTATAATTTGCCAGAGCCC
>JAOWBC010001387.1:17365890-17389912 GCA_028566105.1 Hypoplectrus providencianus | reverse complement strand
TTATCCTAAACATGTTTCTTACCTTCATGTGGATGCAAAGTTATACTTGGTTGAAGAGGGAAAATTCAGTGTAACGAATACATTTCTTCTGGTATCACTGTCACAAAACCTGTGTAGAAAACACAGCAAATGTTGGGACATTATTTAAAAAAAACACTCTTTAAGTCAGACAAGTCAACCAAAAATGTGGGAGTGGTTATTTGGTGTGCAAGCAGTGATGTGAACGTGGGGGGAGGGGAGTGTGACTGACAGCTTGTGACTGATTGGAGAATATGTTGCAATATAAAACTGTATGAAAATAATGGTCATTGTTTTTATTTGTATTTAATGATCATTATTTTTACAGACTGATGGAAAAGGCAATTGATGAGATTTTAGAAGTACTTAAGCTGTGGCATTGCGGTACTAAAGTGCTTTCAGTCGCTGGTCTGTGTGGTCAGCGGAGGTCAAGAATGTCAGTCACAGTAACACACCTCCCCCTGCAGTGTCCAGCCTTTTACACATGTCTCAAATAACTGTTGAATCACTTTTCTGCTCTCAGAATGAAAGTTCAAATGTTAGTTCAGATTTTCTGTTGGCTAAAACACTGAATAACTTCTTCCTTTCTTTTTCATATCTTTGGTGTGACTCAAAAGCAGGCTAATAGACTACAACTGTTGAAATAAGTGTGTAAGATAGCCATAATGTGTTGGTTTTAAGTGTAGAATTCACTGGTGAAATGTAATGAAGTACATTAACTATTTTGGGACATAACCTGACATAACCATTTTTTTTTTGGCACTTTGCACTTTTGTTTGACTGTATTATTGTTTATATTGTTGTGGGTTGTATATAAACTGGGACTTTTCTATATTTTAAATGGGTTGTTTTTTTTATAAAATTGGGAAAACTGTTTATATATATATATGCTTTTATCAGTCTGTTTTTAAGCATGTTTGCCATAATTCCCTAACAGCAGTAAGCAACTTTGTAATATTTAATGTACAGAAAAAGAAACAGATGGGTGACAAATTAAAGGGAAAGCCTGAATACTGTTGTACCTCATGGTAAAACAAAGAAGCTAATATGCAGTGCTGCTCTGTGGCATGTGTAAAAATACTGCATGTTCCCCTTTGATTCTGACTTAGTATCCAGATGGCAAGAGGAAAAGATCTAAGCTACTTTGAGTCAGAGTTCATTGTTGGGGCGCGAATGTCAGGAGCTTCAGTCACACTGACGTGTTTCAATCGGAGCAGCAGCCAGAGTGGCGTCTGCATTTAGATCTGCGGGGAAGACGTCAGTAAACAGGGTTGGGTAATTATGATTGACAGCTCACATTTGGTGGCTGTGATGCTCGCGCATTAGTGTGATATGTAAGAAAAGAAAGGAGAGCAGTGCAGGTGACTGAGAAGGTCAAAGCAGGACGTGATCCGACTGTGAGCCAGACAACGCAGCGCACAGGGAGAGATTTTACAGTAGGGCTGCAGAGCTCAGTGGTGCAAAAACCACAGGCACCGATGTGGAAAAAAGGGAAATGGTCACATGAACCATGTTTGACTATATTCTTTCCATGTAGGCGAGTGCTTGTATGGCAGAGAGCAAGAGAACAGCACAGCTTGACTTCTACAGTGAGGGGACCTGGCTGCTCTGCTGTGGGGGACGCTGTGCTGGCATGGCTTTGGGTCCGCTTGTTCCCTTTGAGCAGGGGTCAGCAACCTTTACACACACAGGAGCCATTGTTGGCCTTATTCTGAGCCTCAAGATGAAGAAGTCTAAATAGTAAATGTAAAGCACAGGTCCACACATGTTATAAGCTGTGATGCACATTTTAGTTCACTAAAATGTTAAAGGATTTTCTTAATGCCATATATTAACTACATTTCATTAGTATTAACTAAACTACACTAATAATAAATGAAAATGAGAGAATGACCTGTTTCATTTCTTTTTTCCCAGCCACAGGGAGCCACCACAGGAAGAGCCACGTGGGTGAGGATCCGAAGGCTGCCAACCGCGGCCTGAGAGGGAAGGGTCGGCGCAAATCAATACAAAGCTGTGAGGACTGATCACCGGTATCCTGTGAAGAAACATTTCTGTTCTGATAGAAAGGACTTCTGCCAGGTTAACAGTTCCCCCTCAGAGGTCAGTAGATCTCACCCCAATTGTTGTTGTTTTCTTTATATAGTTGCCCATCCATATATGATATGAAATGCATTCCTTTATGTGTAAATTAAGATACAGATAGATTATTTAAATTTGTTGGAATCATTTGTTAAAAATGAGAAACTGATCTCATAAGTGGGCAGGCGAGGCTTTCTGCCTCCTGGTTGCTTATATTGTTGATAATCACAAAGACGTTTAATATAGTAACATTTTGAATGCATATAATGAGGTGTTTATGTCGTGTGGTCTGGGTTAACATTTTTGGAATAAGTGCTATTAAGATATATTTCCCTTTATTCTTTTTTCTTCCAGGGGTAAATATTTTTGTATTTATTTTGTATTTTTGTAATGATTGCCTTCTGACTGACTAATTGGTGCATAATTTGTGATCTTGTTGTGGTATTTTCCTAATTTATATTAACTTAGTCGGGTTTTGTTTGTATAAGCCTGTGGCTTTTTGACCTCACTTGACAGGACTCTTTTTCATTATTTGGATTGTATGCAGTCTCACAGTACATATGTAAATACATAGATATTTATTGTATTTTGTTATCTTCTTTGGTATATATTCCTGAATCATCTAGCTTTTCATAGTATTATCTAGCATTCTATTATGGGTTTGTTTAATTAATTTGTATGAAAAACTACAATTTAGAAAAGAAAAAAAAGAAAAACACAAAGGAATTCCTGAAAAGGTTGTGGCAGCTCTGGGGGGGAATAAATTGAAGCTTTTGTACAAGTTTAGATTTTAATGCACCTCCTGTTGCACTGCAAAGCTCCTAATTTCGCTCTCAGCTACTCTTTACTTTGAAGGCAACATCACCTAACTTCCGGTGTGGTCATGGCTGCGCGCGGCTGACTTGACTCCAGCATCAGGGCGACGTCACGGCTCTGAATGATCGCCCTCTGCTCCTCGTCTCTCCATCAGGGCTGCAATCAGAGACATCTACAGGGCATCTGAACTACTGACGGGCTACAGGTCAGGACCAGTTTGTTGTTGCTGGAATAAGAAGCAGAAACTGGTTAATGCAGAGTGGACGTGAATTTCAAACCAGTTTGTGTATCACAGAACAGTCGAGAAAACATGAAATTGGGTAAGAGGAGGACAGTCGGTCAGTGTGGAGTGAAACAGGATGCCATGCTGGGTCAGGCTGGCCGCTGTGGTTGTTGACGCTCTGTTGACACTGCACCGGTGTACATGTCACATTAGAGGAATGCCACAGCTGAAAATATCAAGCCTTCACTGGTACATAGTATTTTGACATCCTAGCCTGGAAGTATTAACTTTACTCCCGCACAAACATGCATTATGTAACACGTGTTTATTTGCTCCCACCTCCATCCGAACAAGTCGCTCGGGAATTTTCCAGCCCAACATAACCTGTTTGCACTGTAACCTTTCTGTAAATAGTCCTGAGTGTGTCCATGACATGGCGAAATCAAAAGGGGGGGGCAAAAATAAGGATATAGTGCCATCTAGTGTTTGAAATGTATCGCTACATGGTGTGAATCCATGGGCAGAAAAAAGGAAAAGTAATTGAAACTAATGACAAAATGGGCCAGGACAAAATTAGATTCGGAAACCATTTTTATTTTGTAAATGGGTTAGCACTCAGACTGTACACAACAGATATTTTCTGAGTTTGACCCAATAAAACCAAAATGAGCGTCCAGTGACGAGGGAGCAAGGTGGTCAGGTAACAGCAGTGGAAGGTGAGTAAAGCTTGTCTTCGTGTTCTTGTACACTTCAGATCTGTATTCAGTTTAATCTGGAAAAAAAAAAAAGGTTTGTCTCCTGTTTCAGTCGAGACCACCCTGCTTCCTGCCAATGTTTATCCTGAACTTGTCAAGCAGTCGCTCTTGGTGAGTGAATTTTTGTACAAAAAGACAAAAACTAAAAAAGAAAAGAAAATTCAAAGACCACATTACAGAACACTTGAATAACAACCAGGGGAGAGAAAGTAAAAACAATGTGTAGTTATGCCAGAACAAGCCCCAAAGGTAACACTCATGAAATCAATATGAGAACTATTTCCCCCCAAATAAACATGGGCACGTCTATCTGCCATGTAGTTATACATTATAAAGTACTGACTGAGTTCATGCCAAGGCTCAACACACCTTCCTTCACTATAGCTGGCGATATATAGTGCTGTGACCAGAGACGGACAGTTTCATACACTACACGTGTTATAATGACCACATTAGTCCATTTATCGTACTTTTCTTCTAATAATACAATATAGTAAATAAAAAAGAATAGGCTAAACCTCTCACAACAAAGCTATGCAGATTATCATAGAAACTGATGACAAGACAATCTATTGACACACAGGCACAGTGCACAAGCTTGCAGGCAGGAAATGGAAAAGAAATCTTTGTAGTTTTTAAATAGTACAAAAATGCTTTTTAGAGTTTTTATTCTTTTTTTTCCCCTTTTCTTGCTTTGAAAGCACAACTCAAAGTATGAAGCCAGACCTTTTTGATCTGCTTTAATGTGAGGAAGAAACAGCAGCTATCGTACTTGTTGCCCCCCAAACAAATAGTAAATTTAGCTCAACATCATAAGATTCATAGTTGTTCAACCCTTGGCTGAGTATCAGCAGTTCTGCTGGCAGTTTGTCTTTTTCTGTGTATTCAGTGAGTTGTTGTCTTTTAGTCAGATCCATTTGATTGACAAGTATTTTAACCAGCACTGTGGTAAGGCAGTGATAGACTGAATATTTTAATCATAAAAAGGGCCAAATCTGATCCGATCGTGCACACTGACGTGTTGTGGGATTCTCTCTCCGACTCTTTCCCCCTGCAGCTGGCTGTGGGCTAATCCTGTATTTTTATAACCATAACAAACATGGTTATAATCCAAACATTGAAGTCGGGCCTGTGTTTAATCATCGCCAGCGTATCTGTGAGAGATGGAACATCCCTGTAACGGACAAAGTGAAACAATAAACCGTGTAAACAAAAAACTTTACAACCACTTGCAGGTCAGACATGCAGAACAAGCTATTTAATGAGACAAGCTCACAAATTAAGAGTCCAAACTAAAATAAATGCAAACAGTTTTACATTTCAACAGTAAGACATGAAAATAAGAAAAATAATTTCTATATATAGTCAGGATTTATTTTATTTTTTTTTTTTACATTTCTCTTAATAATCCAATACCTGTGCGCATTTGCATTACAAACTAAAAGCACAGAACAGAAAGTCTATTTTCATATATTTACCAAGCGATCATTATAATAAGAGATTGTCCTTAATCTTCCTGACTGGTCAAATAAAATAACAATAAAAAAATAAAATAAATCTCTTATGATCTAAAGATAAATTCCTTGGGTGTAGTAAACATTTCATGAATGAAACCAGAAACCAATCGACGTGTGTGTTGTTTCAAATATGTAGTTAAGGGCACTGGAAATCAAAACTCCTGCAGTGTTTCTCGCTCATCGCTGCTGCAAAATGTTTTGGATTGGGCTGGGGGGTGGGTGTGGGGGGATCCCCGGCCCATCATGCTTTGCTCTCGGTGGTTTTTGTCTGTATGACACTGTTGTGTTCTGCAGCGATCTCCGTCAGGGCGTTTGATAAGTCTGCCTCCTCCAGTTTGCCTTTCTCATCAGAAAAAATCTTCCTGCAATGGGATAAAAGGAGAAAGTGCAAAATTAGATATCCGGGCATCTCTGAGTGGGAAAGAAAAATCTGAGCAAACAAACACTTGAGCTGAACACAATTTAACCATTTATTCTCAATGACACCTTCACCCAATATGTAAGAAGACAATGTCTGCATTTAAAGGTCTTCTTACATATTTCTTCACCACCTTGACAACAGTTAGATATAACAGATAATCTTATATAATTCCCCTTGTATCGACTAGCCTCCGTCATCTAAAACAGCATTTATCAAATATTATAAGTTTTACTTCATAAGACTATGATGGGACCGCAAATAGGCCCTGTGCTTCTGGTATGTAATATCCATGTTCATGTTAAAGCAGAGCAGCAGGGTTTCTACATCCTGCCTGCAGCTCTTCTCCTCTCTTCTGCAGTTCAGAGCAGGAAAACACCGTCTAGCCTCTGTTGTCTTTAGTAGAGGCGGTGAGGATTTAGGCAGCAAACAGAGGCAAACAGTTGCTGCCTGAGACAAAACACTATGTTGTTAAAAAAAAAAAGCCCCCTTCAGACATGGAATGTGTAGCATTGCTGGCTGCATCTATCTGTTTAAGTGACCCTGTTTTATCATTCACACACACACAAGTGTTTGTTATTCAGACAGGACGAGAGTGTCAAGGAAAAACACTAAGCCTGTGCAATAGTGCCATCTGGTGCAGGAGAGGGGTAGTGACACAGCTGAGACAGAAATTATGTCAACAAATTGTTTTCTGTTGGCTCCATCAGTGATATTAAAACAACTTTCAGCTGAAACCTCATTTAGACACAACTGTGAGTGAGAGGGATGCTAAATGTCCTCAATTTAAATTTTCATTAGGGAGATATCTTGTCTAAAAAGCCCAACAATTAGTAAAGAAGTAGCAAGTAAAGAATTATAATATCAAATAATAAACTACAGAAAAAAGGCACCACCGGCCTGATTCCCCTTTATAATAATTGACTAAATGTTTACAACTGCATAGTCAAAACCACTGAGATATGCAATAATTAGCTATCACTTAAGATTGAATAGTGGCATAAAACTATGCCAGAGCCTAAACATATTTTCAGTGTCTGAGGCCTAAATTTTCTAATTAATTAATTAGTCTAGATGGCTACTCCATATCCTTGTGGAAAGCCTCGTATATTTGTGTATTATGGTGCACACTTTGAGACAGTCTCTGCTGGAAGGTATTTATAGTGATGCACATGTTTGTAAAGACAAAAGGTGACAGAAATAGTTGCGTAACAAATGAAAGGGAGCTTGGGAGCAAAAAGTTCAATCCCTGCTTACTTCTCCCCTCTGCACTCCGGTTGTCAGTTTTTATTAGTTTGTCTGAAAGATGTGGGGGGGTTTCTGAAGCCGGTCATCAGAGCAGGATGTGGGATTGCTGAAGCACCTTTGATCGTGTTGGAAATTATACTGTGCTTATGATGTGTTATATACATTGGAGTTTTCTGAGCAAGGCATAAAATGACAAGGTGCATGTCTGAAAGGGGCTTAACTATCCTTGTGGTGAATGTTGCAAAAGTGAGGACCCCACGATGGAGAACTGTAACACACACAAGCAATAAAAACAGAACCATCATACCACTTTTCTATCACAATCCACAACATCTGACTAGTAATTAACCCAGTGTCATTACCACAGTTTACCATTACAATATTTCATATTGTGTGGTCAATGGCAAGATGCGGTGGTGAATGAATGGGCATACAAGTTACACGCACACACTCGCACAAACACACAGATAAACCTCTAGAGGGAGCCGTACTCATCGTTGACAGGAGGAGCAGTCTTGGCCAGAGTCTCTGACGCCTCCAGAACTGGGCCTGAGGGGGGGAGGTCTGCTCCGTCTCCATTGGGCAGAGAGGGTGCAGAGGGTGGGCTCTCTAAGCTAATAAGGTCTGCGGGGGGCATGGAGGGTCTTTCTGTCCCGTTCATCAGCTCTAACTCTAAATCTGCACGTCTGAGCTCCACATCAGGGGCCAGTAAGTCGTATGTGTCAGACGGCGATGTGAGGAGATCGTTGGGAACCGGCACCTCTGCGCTGGCGGGCAGAGGAGTGAAAGGAATAGGAGTAACAGGTAAAGGAGAGGGGACGTCTGCAACTAGAGGAGCAGGTTCTTCAGCATCCAGGACTTTAAGAGCACCGTGGATAACTGAAGGAGCGCTAGTTGCAACATCTTTGTCAGTGTGTTGATCAGTAGGTTTGTTATTTGCGACAAAGGCAGTAAGGCTCAGCCCACTAGGATCTGGGGCAGTTGTATTTAAGTCGAGGTCTGGTTGCGGAGGGGCAGTGTTTGCTAGTGTGGAGGCAGCTTGTGCTGGCGTCTCGGTGTCTAAGGCTACAGTGTGTGGCTGTAAGGGCAGCTTGTTGATGGGTGGCTTCGGAGCAGGTTTCTTGGTGTCGAGAGCAGGAGAGGAAGATGGGGAAGACGCAGCCAGTGGAGATACAGGCGGGCTACCTTTAGCATTCAGAGCGGCAAGTTTAGGGGAGTGTCTACGCTTTGGTGGAATCGGTGTCCCAGCTTTCTGAGCTTTAGTCCATTCAGGGGTACACGGAGGAGTGGTTATTTTCTCCTGTTCTTCCAGAGTGTCGCTTCCTCTTTGTTCTACTAACGGGGCCATTTTAGCTTCGACTGCAGAGGTGGAGATGAGGGGAGTCGGCAACGCCGTGTTCGACTCTGGAGTCGGGGCCGGGGCCAGGACGGGGGTGGGTGAGGGGTCGTTGGCCGGGGTAGACAGGCTACAAGTGAGGGTAGTGGTCTCGCTAGAGGGGCTGTCCTGAGCGGGGTCAATTGTTGCAGTGGCTGTGTCAGAGTTGGTGGCTACGGAGGAGAGGGTGTCCAGTGCCAGAGCAGCAGTGAAAGCCGCCAGCCTGAGAGAGCAGGGAGAGAACAGAGACACACAGACTAGACACCAGGGTGACTGTGACAGAGGAAGGGTGGCTCGGACGAGAGCATGCAGAGGGATTAGTTGGCTTCAGAAATTCACACAAACATAGACAAAGCAACTAAAAAACAGCAACTTTTAAGCCTAGTGAGAAAAAGAAACAAAGAAAAAGAGGGCGTCATGCTGTGAGTGGACACCAAAGGATACATCCCATACACACACCAACATGGAGTACACTAACTAGGAAAACTAACATACTAAAAAAAGCACCAGTCTTCCTGCAGAAAAAACTACAGCACCACGCAGAACCACCTATAAGGGTTAAACAGTACCAGTGACAATCTCAGACTGTATCATCTAATTTGTTTCCAGACTGCTGATAATGAGAGATGGCCTGCTGAGGTTGCCAAATGGCTTCATGTGAGTCGACCACACTTAAGAGGACAAAAAGCCTTTCTGTGTGTTTAACTGGTATTGCTTCAACCTTGATACACATGAGACAGAAAATCTCCAGAGGCTGGAGAAAAAACACAAAGTGCAGTAATCCCTCTGAAAGGGAATAAAAAACAGAAAAGCAACACAGTTCAGTGGACTCCACCTAAGAATTAACGTTTTTGATTTCAGAAAAGGGGTCAAATTATGTCCTGTTGAATAAGATGCTTATTCTTTGAAGTGGAGTGCAATGTACAACAGCTAAGGAGACTTGAGCGATAAAAAGGCTGTGTGCTCGACGTCCTTTTTTACTCACTCTGGCTCTGTGAGAGGTGTAGTTTCATTGGGTTCTGTCGGTCCTGCTGCGTTGTGATTGGCTGTGCACTCATCCTCTGTTCTGACTTCCACGATTGGCTCTTTGGACTCATCTTTCCTGCAGGACAGATGGACAAATACCTTGTTTGAATGCCAGCAGTTTACCTAATAAAACTGTTATCCTGTCAGCCACAGTGAGCCGTGAGAAAAGGTGATACAGAGTAGTAGTCAGTAATTATATCAACACACTGTCAGTGGATTCATCGTGTCAACTCAGTCACAGGCGGCCAACTCATGCGAACAAGTACATGTGGCTGTATGTAGCTCAAATCAATAAGTGATGCAACTTCCCACTCAGATTGATTCAAAACTGTCTTGTTGTGCACATGAGCATGCTAGTTCGATGCTTCACTCCAACCCAGCATCCTTCATAGCTTCACTGAAGGAGAAATACACTCTAAAAACTTCATCTCGTTTATTGGCCCGTTTTATTGATTTGTTTATTTTCCCATTTTCTGTGGATACTGACTGAGCAAACCTTAATGCACGCAGTCACGAGATGTGTTGATTTTGCTCAAGAGGCACAACAGTTTGTCTTTAATGGAAAAACCCTTCCCTTGCTATCGCTTGTTTACCAGCCCAAACATTAAACCTTCAGCTAAGATTCTTAATCATCTTTAATGTCAGTCATTAAAGGCCTTCAGGGGAATGCAGGGAGCCACTGATTAAAGCAGAGGTACAGTAGAAAAAATGTCAACAAGATAAAGAACAACAACAAAAAAGGAGCTTGAGATACGTATAATATCACAGATTGATTCACACAACAGTCTAAAGAGCATCAAAGAGCAACTGTTTTTTGATTGATTTTTAGTCTGCAAAAGGCATCTACATTGACAGATTCTTTTTCAGAACTGGAAATATTTAGCATTCACTGTTTTTTTTGGCCACTTGGGTCCAGTGCAACAAGTTGTAAACAAAACAGACATATTATCACCAGAGAAAGTTGCTGGGTGGATGACGTGTTAACAAGCAGTGGCCTGCTTACACATCCAGCAGGCACTCTGCAACATAAGCATTGCTTTTGTTGTTGTGTTTTTGACCACCTGATGAATGCAAGTCTCCACTTCCATCTGCTAAATATATAAGATTTGTACCTAGATAATGATCCAGTTACTGCTACTGCTTAGAGTATCTTCTGCTGATTGTTTGAGGGTCAAAAAAAGTAAAATTAGGCACAAGGAAAACTACTATTAGAAATGCAAAAACAAAAGTTTTCATTTTATAGTCCACCTGGCATACACGCCCTTCTCGTGGTTTTAATATGTGTGTAAAAGTGAATATATTCTTAACTTTTTAGCAGAGTTGCACCGCTCGTCACTTGGTTCATGCAGCCAATCTGTTTTGGTCTCTTCAGCTGATAAATGCTCCCCTATGTTCACCAGCTTGTGGGTGACTTTGTCTGCCTGCCATTTGTTGCTGGGCAGGTTGCGTACAGTGTATTTATGGTAGCTCATTTTCTGAAAGCAGCTGCCCGCTGGAACTAGAAATCATGCCAATGACAGCAATAACGAAACAGTAAAGTTTCAGGCCATAAAAACAAAACGGTCATCACAGAAACTGCTTCAAAGCTGCAGTGATAATTCTCTGTGTTTTTCAATAAAGAACCACCTCTCATACAGTCATTTGTTCCATTGTTGAAATGTTATTCGAGCAATTTTCTGCGTTTGTGAAAATAAAATAGATATATGAGGAGCCTCAGAGAGAAAACTCGGTCCTACATTGCAGCTGAACTTTAATTGTAATCTGGCCAGGGCCAACGATCACTGCTGTAACTGTCACTGATACTTACATGAAGGCTGCCTTGCCCTCCTCCAAGTTGTGCCCTTTGGTCCCGGTGCCTGATTTTCCACAGAGGCACATGATGAGGCCACATTTGTTGACAAAGTAACAAGTGACATCCACAGCTAACAGCAGGAGTACAAATACGACAACAAGGATCCCTGCCCACAGCATGATGCCCATGGATGCCCATGCTGCTGCCTCATCACCCAAATCTGCCAGACAAGACACAAGAGAGGGAGAGCGCTGAACAACTGTAGCGTGACACAGTTTAATGAAAACAGTCAAGAACATCTGAATAAAAGTGCAGCTATGCTACTGAAACCACAACTACTTCCATAAAACTGAAACGACTCACCTGCCATGAGCACTGAGACGTTCGAGTTGTCTCGTCATGAATTTAGATGCATGTTTTAGATGATGTTTGTGTTGACTTGCGTTCAATTATTGATATAACAGCTATCGTTAAAAACACATAAAAATATATATCTAGTTATATACTCAACCCATTTATTTGGTATTAGAAGAAGAGCAAACCAAATCATACACAGTGTTGCGAGTTACCCGGGAATGCAGGATATTTTATGGACAAAATGAACGCAAGCTTTTCCAAATATCACAAAAGGCTAAGATGCATCTTCTCTGTGCGTGTAATGTCAGCGCTCTACAATATCCTCTCTGTCGAGGTAAATTTAACTCTTTAGCTACCAACAACAATTAATCAATCTGCTAGAGAATAAAATACAGCTGAGTAAAGCACCCTCCAATATAAATGTATAAAAACAGATATTTTTGAATATTTGATACACATTACATGCATGAGAAACTAAATCTGGACATTTCTTCTTAGTAAAGAGCACAAAAATAACAGTTTCCTTGCTATAATTTTGTATAGAGCTTGTCAAAGTAATCCAATATTATTATTACAAACATTTTTCAGTTAGGTGTTTCTGTTTTCGATGACGTAAACGTTAATGTTACAAACATTTACAGTACATATGCATAATCTGGTGAGCGATTAACAAATATAATACAGTGTTTATGTAAACGGAGAGGCCTGGCACTCAGCCTCCATTCTCTTCTAAGTGCTAATTTTTTTTTTCAAATAACCTCATTTCAATTCCACTATTGTTTTATTCCTGTAAACTGGCAGTCCTCTCTGTTGTCTAGTGCTGATGACTAGCTGTGCTTATGCTGAGAAGAGTGAATCTGTGGGAGGCGGAGGATTTCCACTGCCTTTGGTTCAGCAAGTCTGTCTGGTCTGTTCTGAAGCTACACAGCACCCTTTTCTCACCCATAACAGAGACACGTCTGTCATGGATAAAGTCTGTTTTAAGGAGTGAAAGCGTCCAGAGAGACAGCCAGGCCAGAGAAAGGCAAGCTCTCCTCTACAGTTATGGTGTGAATTCCCCACAGAAACTATGAGAGCAGGAGTACGGTGATGAGGGACAAGATGAGTGAGACCAAAGTGCATGTCACAGATGAACAGCTCTGACTGGCTGAGGAGATGGGGGGCATCAAAACCCCTACCACACCAAAATGCACACAGGGCGAGACGAGAAATGTTCACGAGGTCCACCACAGCAATGTCCGGGACCAGGCAAGAGAGCAGGAACATTGAGAGAGGGGACAAAAGAGAGAATACAGGACAGGAAGAGGGGGGAAATGAAGGGAAACAAAGAGGAAAAAAAGAGAAGGGTGGGGAAAACAGAGGAAGAGAGAAAGTGAAAATGTGTCAGGTCTGAAAACCAAAAGTGAAAAAAAAAAAAAAAAAAAAAAAGATTTCTTGTATTGAAGGACGCAAAAAATACAGCAACACATCAAAGCAAAAAGCACAGCACAAAGGGGAAAACTACACCATGTGGACTAGATGGTGACTCAGTGGTGGGTGAGTGGGAAATGCTTTAGATTGGAAAATGAATTAGAAAAGAAGTGAGAGGAAGACGTAATGGTCTGTTGCGATGTATCAGCAAAGCACTCGGCAGCATCTAGCACCTAAAGGCAACTTGACAAGCTGTGTGGGGGTTTTTGTGTGCGGCTGGTAAAAACCTTCAGCTGCAGTTAAGACCTCAAGGTACAAGTTAATCAGTGGTTATCAGGGGTCAATTTAAAGGCTGCTTCCACATGGGGACAAACTATCCGTTCTAGCTGCTGTTTTAGCAGTAAACAATGCTAAAGGAAACTACAATCATTCAAGGGAAATCATTTCATCCTCTGTGGAAAGAGCCTGTCCCAGTTCTGAGAGCGCAAACTCAAGCTCATTTAGTAAGGGCTGTCAAAACTTTAAAGTGAGAAAATTCAGCCGGAAAATCATTTCTGGCCCACCGCCGCCCAGGAAATCTATTTTTTTTCTGTGGATTTATTTAGTTGTCATTCACCTTTTAGAGCTGGAGAGTTAAAAATAGAACCCAATGCTCTGGCTGTGAGCTTTGAGTTTGGCTCATCAGTTTTCTGGCTGTTTAGTTCCAGTTTAGTGCTGGTGACCTGAGGGAGGGTACCTGGGATGGCTTCTGGCTCTGTGGACGTCCTGAAGGACATGGTGGCTGGCTGAGATTTGCCCTTCTGGTTTTCTGCCACCACATAGACATTGTACTCAGTGTCCCACTCCAACCCACTAAGAACCACGTATTCGCTGCCGCTGGGAAGACGGATTTCTGGTTTCCACTCCGACACCTGTATCTACGAACACAGAGAGAGAGACACATCACAGGGTTTTAGGACAATTAGATTAGGACAATTCCATTAGAATTTAATATACAGGTTATGTTATTGAAAAGTTATTAATAATTAAGTCTAAGAAACATCAGAAAATACTGAAAAATGTTTCACCATGTGACAAAACAATGTTCTTTGCTGTTTTTATCCAGCCAACAGTCTACTATGATGCAAGACAAGAAAAACATGCAATTATATATGAGGAGCTCAAGCCAACAAAATGACTTCGTCTGCAAATTGGCTTTGTAAGCTAATCAATTATTTACCTAATAATTTCAGCTCTACACGCATTAATATGAAGGCTTGACATTTTGACATTCTAAGTTATGTTTTTGAAGATGTTTGACGATTGGGCCGAAACAAACAAACTATTTTCAGTGATGATTAATCTGCCAATTAAAAGGAGCAGCTTGTGGCATTAAGATCCTTCAGGAACCTTTAAAACAGCAATGAATAAAGTCAGCAAAGTCTCTTCTGGGCTACTGTTTAAATTTATTTGTTTAGTTTAAGGTATAGAAATTCTGCAGTATGAACATGTAAATAGCAGTTAGATAAATTGTTGTGAAGATTACTAAGAGTCAAAAACATGGTTATTTTCTGTCTCTATTCATAAATAATCTTGCCAAAGATTGTGTGTTTCAGGAAAAAGAAAAGCTTCTGTGTTTGATTTGTCAATGTTACAGTGCTGAAGATCTGAGTAACTTTATACACAGAAGTCGAAAGATTTTGGCTTAATGGTCCACTGTGCAACTTAATATTCTTAATTAATTGGGCCTTTTGGAAACACAAGGCTGTATCCAGCTGTCCTGACTATGATCCCAATGTCTATGTATAGGGCTCATTATAAGCTAACTAAAGAACAATTCTATACAACAAACTACTTCTTTAAGATCCCAATCAGTTTGTTTGGCATGTATAATGTTAGAGAAATGTTGAAAATAATGGCCCACACAAGAAACCCAGATATTCAAAATAGACAATGATAGACATCTGAAAGGCCAGACCAGAACCAAAGAAATTTTGCCACTTTGCTGAAAAAACGGAATCATCAAATGATTAGCAAAGTGGCTGCTTTAGTAGACGAATCATTTCAGCTCTAATCTCCATACTCACTGGTTTGTAGCGGACGAGATAATGTAAAATGGGCGAGCCGCCGTCGTCCTGCTTGATCCAGCTGACTTTGAGGGAGTTGCCTTTGGGTTGAAGTGCCCCTTCGATTTTAGGCGGATTGGGATTCCCTACAGGCACACAGGAGCAAGACAGAGATTACACAAGGGCTAATTAAAAGGATGCAGAGAACAACAGGGTTACTTTATTGGGAGAAGATTCTGTCAGTCCATCAGTACTTTTAAAATTGTGGAGCAAAGAAAATGAAAACTGATTAGAAATAAAAGTCAAAACGTTAAAACAGGTCTCTTTGTTGGTGTCTTTGAAGTCACTTGCCCTTCCTTAATCTTTTGCCTCAAGATGGCATGTCTCAAGTCAGACTAATTACAAAATGACTCACAGGCTGATGCTTATCTAATTCAGTTTGAGTTGCTGAGTGACATTAACCAGTGTCACACAGGGAAAAAGTTGATAATGAAATGTGGATGTAAGATTGGCATTTTCCAGCATAATATATGATTCTACCTGTAAGTATAACCACAGTTATCCACTTGTAGTTATGCACCTTCTCAAACTCATAAGACCGATGTCTACAATCAATATTTAGAACACTTAGTAATTTAGACAAAATGAAATTAAAGTCAACAGATCAATTTGTCTAATTGTGTCTGATTGTGCTCCTTGGACTCATGGAGTTCCTCAGGAGTCAATTCTGAGACCAGTCTTATTTTGTCTTTTCAGCAAATTATCCAACAGTTTGTCTCACTATCACTAAGATGTCAGATAAATCAAAACAACTCTTCATGCTTTTGAAGTTTTACATAACCCCTTGCTGTGGACTTCTAACCAAAAGTCTTACAATTTACAGTTTTTTTTTATAGATTCCCTATTATTCAGTTATTAAATACTGTTATCTAATTAAGAAAAAAAATGCAAAGTACTTAGTCTGATCTTTTAAACAGCTTAAAGACATCACCCATTGTTTTGTCCCCTTACTTCTTCATGACTGTAATGCTCAGCATTCTTGTTTAATCCCTGAAGCTGTTGCACGTCTACAGTTCATTTCTGATGCATTATGCCACATTATTACTAACTACTGTAGGACTTTTCAGGAGGCTAAAAAAATCACATCAATTACTGTTAAAGTGTTTCGCAATTTGACTCCATTTCATTTTCCCTCAGATCATTAAACACTGACAGGCAAATTCACAAAAGCATTGCACTGCTTCTGTGGCTGCTAAACCTGCAAAAATGAGACAAAAAGAAACTGTGTACTTGTCAAAGCACCTGCAAAGGTTGAGATGCAGCCAAGAAAAGAGTGTCTTGGTTCTCCTGTGCTATTTGCAAGTGTTCAAATTATGTAATGTGCATATATTAAGATAAATGTTGGCCACTTTACATTCAAAGGAGCCTCACTGCATAAACAGTCAAATATAGATCAAGTGCCACACACAGTTACAGTAAAAATCTTATCTTCCTAAGAGCTGATGGTTACAGCACTGAGACAGATTTCTCTGTCACATTGAAGTTCCTTGTCTGAAGGTTTGAGGATTGCTGTGCACCACCTTGGCCAGGACCCAGTAGCTTACAGTCTCAACATTTAATTTTTATTTGTCCCTCTGCCATTGTCACAAAGGAAACATTCATACTTTCCTACATGGATCATTTTAGAATAACTTGTCACAATCCATTCTTTGTAATTTTGTGATGAGTGTTTCAAGAACCTTTTATTCTCTGAAACATTAGAAACTTTCTTCCTTTTGATTAAAGTAGTTATGCAATGCTTTTCATCTCTTTTTTTGTAACCATGAAGCGCTTTGTAACCCTGGTTTGAAAAGGTGCCACATAAATAAAGCATTAGTTTGAAGGTTTATCATAGTTAGAGTTTACACTCTTACTCATAATATTGCTTTGAGCCTTAAATGGAGGTTAAACAATATGTAGGATACAATGCACAGGGTAGCTATTGCTCTCAGCATGAACACTACAAAACCATGATTGAGAACCAGAGCAAACTGCTGGTAGGGACAGTTTCTTTCTGCAGGTACATGGAGGTAGACATTGACAATGATCGTCCGGTGATAAGAGGAAATGTGTTTATTACACTTGATTTATAGGAACACATCCTAAAAGGAGGAGAGGTAACATCCCTTTAGGTAGCAAGCCATCAATACCATGCGAGTGATGGTGATATTAAACACTCTTGACTTTTATATATTACCGTGAAGACAGCTCTGGCTCTCTCTCATTTATCCTGCTGAGGCAAATGTCTACATGACTGATTAATGGGACTGAGGTAGACGTGTATTACATGATTGCATAGAAGCAATTAATGTGCTGTTTATTTAACTGAGGGCGATTCTCCAACTAAAGTGAAGGGTCTTCTTTCATGACAAAAATCTGCAACAGTCAGTTACCTTCTGCAGAGTGGAGGGGGATCATCAGAACCATGCATGCCAAATAACAGTCACATGAAATGACATGTGAGTGGTTCAAAGAGGAAGACGGACATGAAAGACAGAACACAGGTTCAGGTAAAGGGAAAAAAACTGCAAATGACCTGGAGACAAGCTAAAACAGATAGACATGGAATAACAACACAGCTTTTTATTCAAACAAACAATAACTGGGCACAGAAATTTCCTCTGTTTGGGGTGTGAAAACTACAGAGTACATCTAACAATTTTATCCTCTTGACTTTAGAGACTTTATAATCTGCAAGGTAACCAATTTGTCACTGAAAAAGAGCCTAATCCCAATTTCAACATTCCCATATTGTCCCAGCTTTACTCTGTGCATTAAAGAAGCTGAAGCCAGAGGGGAAATGTGCTGGTTTTGAAACGTAGAGATCTGGCGTTAATTCGTAATCCTGTCATCAAGCCAATAAATTTGCAGGCTGAAAATCTAAATAATATTCGTATTTGGATAACTCAGCTGCCAACCCAAAGATTGTGGGAGAGATAGGATCTACAGGGAGTTTGCATTTATAATCAGGCCAGACAAGATCACAGTTTCTAGAATAATCTACACCTTTCGTACTACTTCATTCAAATGCAGCTAATCAGTAAGGGTGATGGGGGATATCCTGTAGGAATAGAAACAGCTACGGCATTAAAAAACTAATCGTCTATTATCCTCTCTACCGAACAAACCTGTGTCTTCAGTGAAAAAATGAAAAATGTTGTCTGGGGACATAAAAGAGAAGATATCAGGCAATCAGAATCAGTTGTCTGCACAAATGACTACCCAAATCTCTGTAATAACACTTCACTGTAGAGTTTAGCAAGACGTATTTCTGCCAGACTGCACCAGAGAAGCACAAGAAAGCAAAACAGTTCATTTAATGATTGCCACATTCAGAGTTAGAATGAGACAGAGGCGGCACACAAAAAGTGAAAGGCTGTTCGAAGACAAAGCTTCAAAAGGCAACAGGAAAGTGAAAAGCTGCTTTTACTGAAAAATCCTCTTTCAAGTAAAATCGTTCAGTAAATTTAGTTCAGTAATTCAAATTAGTTTTCTTATCATTATCTCAACAATCATACAACCCTGTTTGTTTAGTTTGAACAAACTATGATTACAAAATAACAAAGTCATAAAACATTTGATTTTATCTGCTGTCTTTGCCCTGAATCGGCAAATCCAACTATTTTAAAGAAACTACAACAAGCTTTCTTTTGTGATGATTTTGGCGGCCCCTGTGGACAAATGTGGTCGCGTTACAATGAGCTCCAGTACCTCATGTCATGAACTCTATCTGACTAACACATGTACTTGTTTTGGAAAAAAATTGAAAAAAAAGGGGCACACTATTTTTAAAACTGTTTTCTTTTTCAGCTGTTTGCAGGATACACAGGGATAAGGCGATGTATCTTTTGTATGTAATAATAATAATTTTACCTTTAGAAATGTGAAATAAAGTAAACTTTGTTTTAGCCACCAACATAATTCCTATATTTGTGCAAAACCACACCCTGCAGTGTGTCTAGGATCTGATTTAAGATACATTTTGAATCCTTTCAAATCCAATAATTACCTGGTTATGGACCATGGTTGACTTATGTTTTGCATGTGCTCACTTTTGTCCTTCACTAACTTCTTTTCTAATTCTTTAACATTTCTCTTCTCCGGCTTCCTTTAAACTTGCTAACATACTTGTTTTTCAGTGAAAGTCTTTCAGGTCTGCCTGCCGTAAATCATTTAATCTGATTTCACAGGAAATCATATTGAGAGAAATACCCAATTTATTTGTGATCATCTTGTTTGTTCATGTCAGTCATATAAAGGCATCAGTGTAAAATTAGGATGGTTTCATAACAGGTTAAAGCTCCTTGTAGCTGCTTTTAGTCAATAAATAACGGTCTTTCTAATAACAAAACAGACACTGATTTATTGATTTTGTCTTGGCTTCTGTTGTTGAGAGGCAGTGAAGTCATAACAAAGCTGAATTAATCCTCCAGAAGCATATTAATAAAAAAATACATAAATATTTATCTTGATGTGTCATTAGGTGTTGGATTAGACTAATACCAGAAGCAATTTTTCTCTGTCTTTTGCTAATTTGATACTGATGAACAGCACTTCAAACCAAAGAGTCAGTGAAAAACAGCTAAGCAAAAAGAGATGAAGCACTTACTTTTGTAAGTGTGGCCTGATGGATACAACAGACAGATGAAGAATTGGATAAAGAAAGAATATTAAAATGATTTAAAAAAAACACAAGTAGATGATCAGCATGTAGAAAACATTGAATCATGTCCAACAATGAAAATGGGATCAATTACAAGTCAATCGGCCTGCTCGGTGTAAAGCCAACAGGACGTAAAGCGTGGATCCCCAACCAACAGAGGGGGCTAAAAACTAAATAATGGGTTCAAGCGTTACTACAAGGCTGCAATTATAGAGGACTGGGGAATAACTATCTATTTCATATTCTAATTTATGGTTTCGCAAGCACATAATGAGCCTAATAAAATACTATAAAACTGTGGATTTTAAATGATTGTGCCACTGGATCCAACTGCGACCTGTGTGATGAAATCAGAGTGCAATTTCATGTGTAAAATAGCAGGATGGGGTAAAACCAGTTGGATTTATGACAAAAATGCATCCTTAATTTCCTAGATTTAAAGTCTATCAGAGAAAAAACAACAACTAAATAAACAAAACATGGAGGTCAAAGAGTTACTTCCTGTTGTCTGTTTTACTTTTGAACACACAGACAAAAAACCCCTAAGAGGAAAAACTTGGACTGAGAAGACGACACTGTTGGAAGCTTTTGTGAAGCTGTCCAAGCACTGCTGACTTGTGTGCTGCTCTCCAGCGACTGACTGCACTTCAGTGAGTCTTTATAGATAAGTAATGGGATGGACAAGCACTTCTTATTCCAAGGCATAGCAGAGAGGTCTTCAAGTGATGTGTTTGTGGAGACCAAGGTGCATCAAAAGTTTGACAGCGTGCTGTAAACTGTGCAACATGTGCCACTTACGGACAGGCTCGGTCTTGAAGAACTCAGCGGGGCTGCTTTCACCTTCACCCTTCCCGTTGATAGCTGACAACTTCACTTCATAGCTGGTCTCTGGCTTCAGGCCTGTGATGGTCGCCTCACTGGTGTAGCCTGTTACAAAAATATCAGCAGTGGTGCAATCCCCGTTGAGAACACCTTGATAATTTTGATTAGTGGTGAAACAAACACAGCCCCAGTTCAAACAATACATGCATAATTAATTCCAACGCGAGTAAACACTGATTAGCTCCATTTTCGTTTCAATCCAACAGTGTTTAAACAGATAAATCTATTTAGAGATGGTCTAAAAGGTCTAAACCCTGATATACACAGAAACAGAAATAACTGACAGCTGTTTCAAAGCTGCCATGTAAAGACTAACCTTGAGTTTAGGATTACTTTCTTTATATCATTTAACTTTGAAAATTACCATAGATTAATAGATTTAGATTAACAAAGATACATTAAAGCATCAAGTCAGTGTCGGGTTTCTATGTAGTTATATTTCTGAAATCAACATTGGTTTTTTTTTTAGGTGCCTATTAATATTTTAACAGTTTAGTATATATTATAAATATATATTATTATTTCATAATAAAAGAATGTAAAGCAATGAACTGTGTGCCGGGGTTATGCATGATGTAGAAGTAAATACCTTCAAACATAAAGGAGGGAAAACTTGTGCTATTATAAATGCTAGAAATCCCCCCAAATTTACATTTCCAACAACACCATCACTTTTGTTTTGTTTTGCGATCATACCATCTTGGACTTCATAAACGCGCTGCACCCAGCTGCCCCTGCCCTGAGCTCTCCACTCCGCTCTGAATTTCAGAACAGGAACTCCTCCGGTAGATTCAGGCTCCTCAAACTGAATCTGAGCTGTGGTGGAGAAAGGTCTCACCTCGCTGATGGATGGAGCTGATGGCACCTCTGGTAAAGGGAGGAAATGCAGTGCGATTACAACAAAAACTGTAAGATTGCAGCATGCCAGACTCCACTGATCCATTACACTAACAGACTGAACTCAAAGCTCCTAACAGCTCGGCTTCTGCTTGGAAAGAAATGTATGATTTTAGATACTAATGCTGCCTATCTGAATACCCTTGACAATAGCACAGAAAATTAAAATAAAAAGATAGAGAGGAAAAAACATTCAAATGCTGCTGTGATTATCAGATTTATGTATGAGGCGATCCCAAGTCAGTCTTAAAGGAGCAGTGAGCAGGATTTACTGGCAGAACTGTAACAACTGTAATGTCCTGTTTTCATGTGTATTATCACCTGAATCTAAGAAGTTTCTGGTCATCAGCTTAGAATGAGCCCTTCATGCATTCATAGGGAGCAGGTCCTCTTCTGCAGAGTTGGTCATGTTGCACCGCACAGGACAAACTGAAAAACTGCTAAGTGAGAGGGTCTTTTGTGTTTTTAAGGTTACCTGATGGCCACTATAGGTTCTGCTACAATCAGAGGAGGGCTGGATGGAGTAATTATTTGGTTGCAATCTGCAACCTCACCACTAGAGGTCACTGAATCCTGCACAGTGCTTCTTTAAATTATTACTACACAAAATACCGACGGAAAGCAGTGAGTTGTTTGTTCAATCTTTAAGAAAGGTACACAAAATAAAGATTTCAGATGCATTTCAAACACCTTGCAGTCACATTTTGATATAACACAAATATCCAAAAAATACTGGGATGAAAGGAAATGCTTGGATGGAGCATTATGTCTTACCTATACTGAACATACTTTCTATTTCTTCCCCCATGTATACATGCAAGTCCGATTTAAAGGGTTGTCCGATACATTATGTTTCTTTGAGGTTTTATATAATTCTGTAGCTTTGCAGGAGTGTTCCTTATGTATTCAAATCCCTTCTGACCAGTTCTTTAATCCACCAGACTTCATTGACAAAAACAGCTATTTCCTTGCAGAACACAGGAGTCACTTGCCCAAAGTTATTGCCACCTTGTTCAGTTGTTTGTGTTATTGTATGACTTTCAGATCTGATCATGATCTTACATAGGGTCCACAGTATATTCTGTTCTGATTTTCAAGATAGCGCACAGTAAGCACAGCTAACAGAGACTCCGTTGGTGCTAGCATTCACAGCTTCCAGGGGTAACCTACATTACTGCTTTTTGCTCAGGCTTAGTGGGCGTTACCATTATAGAAAAAAGAAAAAGAAATCTGTAAAAGAAGCCCGCTGGTGTCAGCCTTTAATGATCAAAACAATAATATTTTGGTTCCACCATCACTGCACTCTATTTGAGAGGAAATTACAATATTTGAACTATTAAATGACTGAAATTGGCCATATCAGAGTACTGGTTGCTGTTGTGAACACACACACTCTGATGTGAGCACAGTTCTGTATTGAATCACTTTGATCTTTGAAATGAAAAGACACGCTGTGATTACCGTGGTTGCCCATGTTCTGCTCCGAGGGAAGAATGCCGTGTTTTCAATTCATTTACTTCAGATTGTGGCTTAAGAGTGCCATTAGCTCTCTTCCCTCTGTTTCATTTGTCTAATGTGGAGGTGAATATACAGTGTTTGGTATCAGCTGGTGGTGAGTTGATGCACGTTGAAATGTTGTATCTTTGATAAATTCTCTTTTAATTTATTATACACACACACACACTAAACCCTGGGATGTGCACAATAATATATTCTGTTTTTACATTTCTTTTAACTCTAAGTGAAATCCTCAGAGCCGCTGTAGTTTCTAAACAACCAGAGGGAAGGAACGTTAAATTATCCGATGCTGGTTACATCGCCTTTTCATCTAAATCTATCATCCATCTAAACAAACACTGCTCTGTGAAATCTCACGTTGTGCTGGATTCTTTGGTCTAATGTGTTTTAAATATGGGTGAAAAATCTGTTCCTGAAGCCGGAAGCCAGGAAAAGCTTTGTAATTTAATTTATGTGCCACAATGAAATGTACCTTAAATACTGCTTATTCTACTGAGCATGTATAGAAAGTGTACACTGCACAAGCACTCCTCTGAATACAAATAAAATCAAAATGAATCACAGTCATACTGACCAGCCTGAATGAGGAGGAACTCCTTGGATTCGGTGCCCATCTCATTTGAAGCAGTGCAGTTGTAGCTTCCAAAGTCATTTTCGGACTCAGGGGTTATCTGGAGGAGAAAAAAAACAGCAAATATATGAAGGGCAGTGTACCAAAACAGATGAACAAACGTGTGTGTCAAACACTCTGAAGGTGACCTTTTTGTTTGTCCATTAGAGTAGCCTATTTTTATTTGTTGCTGTGAGCTTTCCTGCTGCTGAATTATTCATCAGTTTTTTTCCCCCATACACAATAGAGCTGAAAGAAAACCCCTCCACTTCAAGTCCATGCTCATGAAATCTTGATGACACAAGGTCTGTGTGTGTGTGTGTGTGTGTGT
>JAOWBC010001387.1:17312224-17337969 GCA_028566105.1 Hypoplectrus providencianus | reverse complement strand
GATGAAAACTTGTTAAAATATATATTTTGAAACCAAATTTTCATAAGGATCATAAGTTTACCACAAAAAGGCTTAACTTGAACAAAAGAAAGCTCTGTATCATGATGTGCACGTCTTTTGAAATGTTTATTGATTCTTCTTTATTGTTTGTTTATTGTTTTGCTTATTTTAGATTTGTCACTGTTAACCTAAGCAGGAAAATGTTGCCAAGGCATGCACTACACAGCTGGGTATAGACACTGAAAAACCTGTTTACAATAGCAAAAACAAAATAGAAATTAAATAGTAATCAAATGGAATTGTAAATCTTCCAGAAAGTAACATTAAGTAGTCATGGAGAGAATGATCCCTCAGCCCATCAGAGCAGCACTGTTCAGTACAAACTGAATATAGGCTCAAGTTTCCACTTTCTGCTGTTAAATTATACTTATTTCAGTCAACTAAATACAAAGCTGTATTATTGATGGTATTCTTGACAGTTACTTAGTTGTTTGAAGGTTTTAATTATTATTTAATTCTGTCAGCTGGGTTTGATGTTCAAAGTGACGGAACATGAAAACCAGACATCAAAAACCCCCACTCATATTTTTATATGAACTGCTCACGAAAGCAATGATATGCTAATTCTACGGATAGAGATTTTGTTTTAATTGAACTGAGGAAATGAGTATAGTTGGCATTCATTTAGTCAAACAAACAGGCACCTCATTTGCAAAGGAGGCATGGTGATGATGATTACTCAAGTCAAGTGAAGTTTATTTGTACAGCCCATTATCACATTCAATATCTGAAAGTGCCTTACATCGGTAATGGTTTCAAACCAGGGAAAGCTTTATAATCAGGCAAGGGAAAAACCTTAATAACATGCTATGCATATTTAAAAAAAAATAGGAACTAGAGTGTACAGTGGTAACAAAAACACAAAATGCAATACAACATTTAACAGTTTAACATTAGTAATACATCTGGGTTAACACTAATGTGATAAACCCATTATGCAAGCTTCACCAGAGTAAAAGGGTTGAATGAAATAAGGCCCATTAGTGCAGTCCATGAACAGATCTAGTTTCAATTCTTCAACTTTGTCAGTTCTACGGGGTCAGGTGGAGTGGCACTTTAAAAGAAGGGTGGATTGCAGGGCAGGTGTTGAATGAGTAAGTAGTGCTAAGCATATTGAATAGCTGCGTTTTACTTCAGTTTCAAGTTGTCCTGGACTGTAAAAGCAAAAATTATTGTTTTGCAGATATTGCAGAATCATAGCAGAAAAGAAACACAAGATGCTTAGCACTGTCTTAAATAATACCATGTATTGTAAACTCAGCTGCCAGTTTATTGGGTTCACCTCGCTCAAACTAATGCAGTCTAATAAAGCAGCCCTGCAGTAGCAGATTTATATCAATTAGGGTACACTAAAATGACGAACACCTCTCAGTTTAATTCAAAAGCACCTCAAACTGCAGCACCTATTATCATATAAAGATGAATCAACACTTTTCTAAAACAGTATTAATAGAAAAGCGTCATGATGTTCATGAAGGTAGACTTAATTGCAGGACTGTTGCATTAGTTTTAGCTGGGTGCACCTCATCAACTTGCAGCTGGGTCTACTGTATATCCCCTACATAATTGGCTGAATAATTGAGGAGCAGCTCCTATAAATTTATAACTGTTAAATTGCTAACATGAGGAACCCCCTTTTTTTAGTGTTAAGACAACACAAGCTTTCATCTAACTGGATTTGCTCGTGTGCACTGAATTAATGTCATGAAGTAAGCAGAAAGCAGCGAGCCAGATTGTAAAACCTGTCAGTATACTTCACAGCACTGCATTTCCTATATTAAAACCAACAATGCAAAACCGTTCTCATATCCTCCAAGCAAGCTGACATTCAAAGGGATGGCGGTCCCACAGGGAATTTCCATCACACGATCCCCCATCCTTTTCCTGTCTCGCACTATATTTTTTTCTCTCCCTTTTCTGTAGAATATTAAATATAAGCACACCTGAGTTTTCTAAATTAAACTGTTGTGTAGCCCAAGCACTAATGTATCATCTCTGATCGAAGGCAGAGCTCCTTTTCACAGAGTTATGAAGAAGACAGGGTAATTGCTCTCCAACCAACAGCTCACTTTTCATATATTTAAGAGGCTAACAAGCTATCGTAGCTCAAGTCTAGTTAACAGGGCAGAAAACTTGTTCAAAGCAGGAGGTGGCCAAATTACAAGCAACAGTGTGTCCTAGAAATTCAATCTGTATGTGAATCCCCAGTGATCAATCCATTTTAAATGCAAGTAGGGCTGAGACTGAGTGGAGATCTCCACCTCATAGAACCTTTAGGAGCATGCACTGCAGATGGAAGAAGAGTACATTAAATCCTTAATACTTTTTCTTAAAGGAGAAATGCATTTTTGCCTGTTGTCTTTGTGCTTAAATATTCTGATAATCAATATCAATATCATAATGTACTGCTTTCTGCCAAGTTACTCTAGAAGTTGCCAAAAATCTGCCTACACATAAGGGTTTATAAAGGAAGAGGATCAAGCTTAAAACACAAATAAATTAGTCAAATCAAGGAGCTCTTTGCATGCAACATACTGTAGTTGTTTTAAAAAATTGAAAATAACTTTTACTGATGCACAATGGCTATGCAAAATGTATTCATGGATTTGTTTTTTCTTGCCATATTAAGGAACACAACCATTAACCCTAAATGGGTTAAACCCCACTAGGAGCATAAACTGCATTGCTTCCAATGGCCAATCATTTTGCACAAAATCTTTTTAAACTGAGGTGAACTTGCTTGCCTCAAGTTGTAAGAGAAGATTCAAAGTATGACTGTTTATCAAAACTGGAACAAGGACTTAAAATGAGTAGAAAGAAAGATGGCCATGGGGGCATCAGAAGGTGCTGTGCGCCACTAATTGGCAAACCTAACCTAAGGCTTTCTAGACTTGCATACAAAGAGGAGTATTATGCCCCAACCTGTGCAAAGTTTCACAGTTGTTAAGGCCTTCATCAATAGACTGGTTGACAAAGACGCACAAAGAAATAAACAATTTGAGAAGATGAGAGTGACCTAATTCAGGGAAAACCTGCTATCCCCCTGCAGTTAGTCTTGACATTTCATATTAAAATGCCCCTTCAGATTCAGTCCTATTACGAAAACTGAAAGAAGATGAAGAATCTTGGATTTCGGGCCCAACAATCCAATAAATGGAACCAGGAGCCCGAAGTTAAATGGACAAAAGTCCAAAAGGAATTTTCAATTAACAAATTGACGTCAGAAGACTGACCAAAAATATTCAAACCCTAAGTATGGCTCTGTCTCTATGTAGCTTTAAATTTCATTCCACATCAATAATTTCATTTTATGACTGAAGAGCAAAAAGTACTGACAAAAACAAGCAGAGTAATTAGATTTAATAATGTCTGCCTTCGAGACATCGCCATTTATGGATGCGCAATATGCTTGGAACCCCAAACATCAGCTGCCAACAATTGGATGAAGAATGCAGGTCTGTCCCAAAATCTGAGCAATAAATAAAGTCTTAATTGCAATCGCACCATGTGTTTAACTTGACTGATTACATATGGGCAAAGAATGATGGTCTGCAGAAATTTCACCACAATACCAGACGAATACCAAGAAAACACCAGCATTAAATCAAATTTTTGTTCTATTTTCCTTCATATGAAAAGAAAAAGCACAAGCCAATTTTGAATGCAACACAGAAGCAGTGGCTCTGACATTAGTAGTTCATCTGTGATGTAACATTTATTGTAGCTGTGGGCAATGTCATATTTGGATGCAGGCTGATTGTGACTATAGGAGACAGCTTGCAGTGTCAATAATTCATGTCACTGTAGGTCATCAACAAAACTGTAGTGTTTGTAGTCTTAGAGCAATCTCATAAAATATATACGAATGTTGAAGTAAAAATAGTCATTAGTTATTATCATTAGCAGCGGTATATTATCAGCGACAGAGTTTATTTCTCTGCTGCCTCTTTAATGCAGGTCACAGCACGCTGCAGCAAAATGCTAAATATCGGTGCCACTTATTTGAATGTAACTGTAGTTGAGGACCAGAAATGACTGCATCCTTTTTAATTCAAAATATTTCTATTCATGGGTCATCTTCATGATTTCTTCAGCACAGCCATGAGGCATTGTGCTTCTTATAACCACAGCATACACATGTGCCGGCACGTGTATGGCTGTGTGTGTCTGTCTAAGTAGTGATGGCGATGGAGGGGGGTCATTTCATGAATGAAAATGATGTACATTGATGTCCTTGGGCAACAGTAATCAGTCTTTGCAGTTGGAGATCCTTGAAGAGCCCGAACCCATCCATTCTAGCTCTGATTGTATCTTAAATTTAAGTTCCCCACAGGAAAACACTGACTTTTCTACGGTTATGTTGGAAGTGACTGATAAGATATGAAGAGCGAGGACACCGAATAGATGAGAATTTATGCAGAGCTTGGCCTCTTTCCTCTGGCCTCCCTAGTTATCTTAGAACAACACCTCGGGTGCTACAGCCTGTGCTACTACTGGATGTTTTAGTAAGCCTCGACCCAAGCTGCGACTCGCTTCACTTGCCGTGTGGGATTATGCTCATTATCTATTCTGCCAGCATAAAACACACACACACACACAAACAGCCACGTAACTTGCCACACACTGGCAGTCACAGCTATAAACCTGAGCGTAATTATCTGTAATCTTAAATACACAAAAGAATCTGATCTGCCCTTCAAATAAAATGTACATGAGCCACCAGGGCTGGTAAATCTGCTACTTGTCATGCAATACAATTGTATAAATCATTATTTTGCCAAAGGTAACAGCAGTATACTAAAACACTAAGAAGATCCTAGATATTATACGGCAGAAATAAATGTGTAACCCAAAAATATATGACCTTTAAAAAGTACAACAGATGTGCTCAGATTTCACTTTCACATAGTTTCACAAAACATTTAGGTGACAAAGTAAATGCCAAAATTAAGTCTTTTTACACTCACTCTGTTCATGAACTCATTCATGAAAGGGAATGTGCCACTATTTCAATGTCAAACAACCTTTGACTCATTAAGCTGGAATTCTCGGAAAGGAAATCATTTTAGAGTTCAATTGTCTGCAGTTCTAAAGTGCGTCTGCATCAGTGATGGTGTCAGTGAATTTACAAATGCATTGCAAGAGACTGGCACACAATATCTTACAATACCTGTAGACACAATGCTATCTGATACACATCTTCCTGCTTAGAAAAGATGCCAGTAGCTCACCCACTTAGACCGATTTATTGTATTGATCGATTATCAAACTCACAACAGAAAAACAGATTTGTCATTGGGAGAAGCTTACACTAACTTTGTGAAGGAAGATAGTTAAGATAATTGCTCAATTAGAAAAAAATGGACATTAAAATGTACTTTGAAACTTGTTATTCAGGTGTTTTGGTACACACAACCCTGATACATTTTGATTCACCATGAATGATAAACTGCTAACTCGGAAGCATTTAATTTAGAACAATCAAAGCACTGAGACCACAGTCTTAAAGGGAACAATGCATACCCAGAGAGGTTGCATTCAGGACTCACTACTTTTAAGGAACAAGTGAGTGTTTGCTTGCTGCTCATGCCTCTCAACCACAGTTATACTCACTTTGACCAGTTGCTATGGAAACGTGTTTCCCAGCTCCCCTCTCCCCATATTCTGACATCACTGCTCACTCTCCCTCTCTCTTCCTCTCGTGCACTCTCTTCCTCTGTCTCATATGGCAGTCTGATTGGACGCAGGAGTGCAGCCTCCAAGGAGCGACTATTTACGTTGAAGAGGTTGTTAAAACACAGCACACAACTTCAAGTGATCACCATGACTGCCTTCAGTGGCTGTGGCTGTGGTGATATAGATATAGATATAAATAGAGGTTCTAATGTCTGGCCTGGTTAACCTGCTACTATATATGTAAAAAGCTACGGATTCAACCCTTTGTACTATATGGTTCAACAATGATTTATAACGAGCAAATTAAACAATTCACTTGAGGCTTCCCTTGTATTAGCCCCAAGCTCAGGCGTCAATATCTGTCGCTCTCTAGACACTTGGGCTATTTCATGTTTGCATGAATTTTTTTTTAAACATAAGACTGCACAACAGATGGCCAGCAGCTCGCAGTAAATCTCTGTGCATTAGGTTTAAAGGAAATGGTTATGTGCCAACCTGAAAGGAACCAGTAGTGCAGAGAAACTCCCTAGCTGGTTTTAATATCTATTTCAAGGCTTTCAGTCCAAATTACCCTGTAAAAACGTAAATCTTAATCCCAAATCTTCTTTCCGGAGGCTTACAATGTAATTCATATGTACTTAAATCCTTTTTATAAGCTATAAATGATTAATTATATCTGAAAATTAATATATTCTGCAATCACGGTCAGTAGATAACAGGATTTGTTTAGTTACATGTTAAAAAACGAGGGCGTAAAAAAATCACTTGAAATACTGACGTAATGGTCATATTTATGGGTTACATAATAGGGCAGCGCACATTAGAATAAGAGGCCAAGGCAGCAGAAGCTGAGCTGCCACAGTGGAGATGATTCAGAATCCTATCTGTTGTTGAAGAGTGGTCTCTTGAAAGGTGTTTGGCTGTGATATTCAAGTATCATAAAACATGTCATATTTTATGCCATATCACTTTTATCACTTTGTCATAAGCCAAAAGGATCGTTTTAGTACTGTGTACTGCAGATGTGCATTACTTTAGGAAGGGATTCATCCCCCAAAAAACAGACTCCAAATTTAAGTGCATCAAAACACAAGCATGAAAACATTGCTATTTTTTTTAGATCAAATACATAAACAGGACTTATTAATGATAACCTATATAAAAAAAAGATACCCTAAAATCTGTGACCTTCTTCAATGTAATGCAATCACTTTTGGTGAAAAATGTTTTAATTAATATGATGGCAGACATCCTTTTATTCCTAATGGTGGCTTCTATAACAGGTTTTGTTTCCATATTATTTGATCAATTTGGATGACTCATGCTCAGAGCTCAATCAAGCAGTGTGGTGGAGAGGAGAAAGATAAATTATACAGATATGCAAAAGGAAAAGTGAGCATTAATAATTATTATTAACTCAATCTTAAATGTAACATATTTAAATACATCAACTCCATTAGGCACTACAAATAAAATCAGTTTTTCTTGTGATAATGTTTATTGTTGCACTAGTTTGCACTCTTATCTGGGCAAATATTGTTAACAGATGGTTTCACATTTCACATGAATTATAATCTAACATCAAAGTGTACGATAGGCGAGCTACGTCAGGTATGTTACAATTTACAAAATCAAAATGACCTGACAAAAGATCAATTAATTAGTCATTTAGACTATCTGATTTGACAGAAAGTTAATTTCCAACTATTTTTTTTTTTGTCTTTAGTGGCACAGTAAATATCTTCAGGTTATTGACTGCTGGTCAGACAAAAAAGCTATTCAAATATTTATAATTTGGAACTTGTTTATTCTAAACCTGCGATTTGATGTTGTTCTGCATTTCTTAAAAGTGGAGAGAGAAGAGGACCATCTACAACAACTGTGCTAGCCTTTGCACTGCGCAGTCTTCCAAATGATATATAGATATATTCTTCACATCCTGAGACTTTTATGGGGTTATGTGTGTTCAATATGCATCACTTGAGCCCATTGCAACACAAAACTGTATTCACAAGCTAAATTCCGATTAGGTTAGGGAAGTTATTTCTCCAGTCTATGCAGTTGCACATGAATGCACCATTCTCCCAGATTTGGCACTGCATTTCTAAGGACCACTGACAGGAATAAATCATGAAAAACACACATACAGTATTGGGCTGCAGTAAATTTACTTGGCTGAATCTCTCAAATACATTCTGTATATGGAAAACACTTCTGTGTCATCATGACTCAAACCAAGGCCAAAATAAGAGTTAAAATGAACTCTCACTAATGGGTGCATACATTCCTCTTCCCCTCTTTACGAAAGATAAGCTGTGACTCAATGAGATACGGTGCACTCCACCTCAGTGGCCAACAGAATTCGCCCTCATTCAGGCAATTTAGTGTGAGTGCCCCTCAGCATCTGCCTCAGCTGTGCACCACACAACAAAAGCCCAGGGAGGCGGAGAGCTGAGCGTCTGTGGCCCATCATGCCATGCTGTGTACTCCTGTAATGAGTCAGTATTTAGAAGGCTGAAAACAAGGCCAAAAGAAAATGCAGACATTGTGCTGGCTCTGACACTTAAAATACAGAGAAGATAAAGCTCCTGGAATATCCTAAAAAAAAGATTAATTGTGAGTTACTATTTTGTGAATGTAATCTACCCCAATTTGGTATAAACATGTTTGTCACCTATGAAAAAGATGCTGTAAAAAAAGATTCATGCCAAAAATGCCAGTTTGATTTTTGTCCAGCTTAGGGATCCAGTAGAGCTGTACAACCTGTGCAAGAGCTGAGAGAGAGCAGTCTGTCACTATGTCTAAAAAAGACACGCATAATCAGTGAGATGGAAACATTCTTGGAGGCTGAATTCTGGGCACAGTGCAAAGATTTTTTTTTTTTCAAATCCTGTGTGGCGACTACATACAAGAATAGGGAGACTGTGTGGCATGAACAATGACTGAAATGGTAACATCTTTACGAATACAATGAATCACCACAGACTGTGGCAAAAAACACTCATTCTTCCAGATTAATCATAACAGTAGTTCTCCAGTGGGTTCCCTGTTAGTGCTAGTCACGACACACTCCAATGAGAAAGCCCACAAAGCAGCCGCCTTCTCGCTACTTATGAGAAAGCTATTAAGGTTTAACAGAATATAATACGGTAATGCTGGGCTAACTGTGCAGAATTTCATGCATCCCTAATAATTCCTGTAACATCAAAGCAGGCAAAACGGGGGACAGAGAGGGCAGGAGGGCAAGAGGGAGGGAGTCACAATGACCACTCAGCCACAAGCTGCCTGGGACTACACAGAGCCCCGAAGCCTGGCACATGCACACAGCTCTCTCTGTGTGTCCATTCAGAAGGCAGACAAGCTGGGACGAGCCGGATAAGCCTGCCTGTGACTCCACCAGGAAGAGGATCAATAAGAGGGAATGCACCATTTCAGATACAGCCAGACAGAGCCAGGGGCAGGGCAGAGAGGCAGAGCAGCACTTGAGTACTCATTATGTTGTGTAGGATGACACAGTGTGTGTAGCCACTTCTTGAGGCGTCTATGAATGGCGGAAGACGATGCAGGCCCATTAGAGATTACGGCAGACAGCACAGTAATTGGATTAAAGCACTAATGAAAATAAAAACTGGCATGAGCGCGTCTCCGTCAAGGTTACAGCGCGGAGACAGATAATTGTGTGAACAGGTTGACAGCAGGTGGAAAAAACAGGAGCCTGAACCCACACTATGACCAGAGAAACGCTGAACAATGTTCACCATGGCCATCTCCTCTGTCTTGCTTGCTGGCATGGAAACAGTTGGCTGCAGCTGAGCATTTGGACATCACACACCAGCAGTCAATCACATACTGATGTCCCGCCTCCCATACTAACAGAGTCTGATATTAACACCTGCCAAGTATCAAATGCCAGCAAAATTTGTCTTTGCCAGTAAATAAACAAGGGTCACCCACCATAGTAGCCAAGATGATGATGCCTCAGCTGGTCTTTTCCTGTCCTCATATTATGTCCCTTCTGACCACTATACACTTTCGACCACCGTAAGCCAATCAAATCAAAGCAAAACAGTGGCTGTGCATCAAACAAGCTTCTGATTAGCTGCCTCTACAGAAAAAGCTGCTAAATTGCTTTTCCCCACTTGACTCAATGGTTTACCACCCAAACTAACTACATACAATGTTGCCAGCATGATAAAAACAGAAAGGAAAAACCAAGATAACAAAAAGATCTATGACAGAACTCTGTGACCAAGTTTGATATCAAAGGCTTTATCATCTCATCTGTTTGGTGAATTTTTTATAAATGTTCGTGCCTTAAAACAGAACATGAAAGGAAAGTGAAAACGAGTAGGCTGGTGTCTCAGGGAGGTCATGAAACAACTGCAATATTAATAATGTAACCTGCAGTCAGAGAAGTTCTGTTAAAAGTAGTTTCCTTTGCATAACCAATGAAATTCAACAAACCTGAGATTATATAAAAGGTTGGTGGTGAATAGGGATTTCACAGTGAAAATTTCTAAAATGAAAATTGATTGAAATAACACAGCAAGACTGATATTATCAGCATTTTATGGCTCAATATTGGAATATTGGTATTATATTGGCATACATGTTTTCCAATATGAAACCATAAGATTTTTTTTTAATAAATAAATAAAGTTATTTGTTCAGGAAAGTGGCCTTATGTGTGTGTAAAATAATAAAAGGAAAAGGGTCTTCTTTCATCCCAGCTGATACATGTATTACACAGACTGCCATATCAGTAATTGGTAGTCTGACAAAATTCCAACTAACCTACTAATTTGACCTAAAACACTGAATATTTAGTGTGTAGTGCTACATCATGTTTCGGCCTCTTGATGCACAGGATCTATTGCTATCTGACTAACCAGACAACTGCCACTGAAGTGTATTTCTTTTTTTCTTATGTGTACGTGCAGTGCATCTCTGTGCTGGAAAATTGGCCCCCTGCTAACCATATCAGAATAAAACCCTTTGATCGTGACACAAGAGTCATCTAGCTCCACTAAGAAGCTAATTTGTTTTATCCTATTTGAAATTAGTTATACTTTAAGTCCCCCTGGGAAAATTTGTCCTCTGAATGTGACCCGTGCTAACTGTTTGGGAGTGCTGGGTAACTACAACACAGTGCCTGGGGACCAACCACAGTGCTGTGGCCATCACCTTGGTCTGGGGCAACAGCAGAAATATCCTAATATTACTAATGTGAATGTCTTTGGGGTTGAAAAGCAGAGTACCCAGAGGGAAATCCATGCAGACACAGGAAGAACATGACAATGCTACACTGTTTACTGTGAGGTAACAGGACCAACCACATCCAGCTAGAGAAATATGAGTATACAGTTGATTTCATGGGTAGCTTGAAATAAGATTAATAGCTTTACATGTTAAAAAAAATATTTGATTAGTATTATCACTTAAGAAACACAAACATTCAAATTGAGCAGCATCATTCATATGCTGCTAATTTTCATCTCCTTACAATAGGAGCTTTCAATAATGTACGTCAGGCTCCTTTGATGGTTGAGAAATGCTTCTCTTGCCCTTCTGAGAAGGGCATGCCAGATACTTCGGTAGCATGAATGTGTTATTTAAAGCATCACTCATTAATCCATGCCACATCTAATTGTGCTAAGCCATAACAGCGGGCCATTTTCAGTCTTAAGCAACAACGCCATGCTCTTCCAATTTTTTCCCAGTTGCTGATTAATTAAGCTTGATGAGGACGGTTAACACTTGTCAGCCTTTTAAACAAACTTGTGTTGGTTCAGTCATGAACTGCGGAGCTATTAATAAAAAGTTGCCTTTTTTCAGATTGACACTTGTGGAATACAAACGTGAGCATGAGAGGCTTTCAACCCTCCAAATCCCAAGCATTTTCAGGGCATGCTACAAAAATGAGCAGAAAAAATAAATGTTATCCATGTGCTAAATTTTCCAGTGTCCACTAGTGTTGCCAGGATTTACAAAGAAGGGCACTGCTCAAGGGCACTTCAGTCAGTTACCTTTCAGTCCTTGAAAGCCTGATTCCTGAACTTTAGGCCACGAGCTGCCACACATTTTAATGTTAGATTTTAAAATATGACAATTAATTCCAGTTTACAGTTCCAGATTGTATAAATTCCTTAATTTTGGTGGATACGTTTTATTTATTTATGTTTGTGCATGCAGGTGTGTTTTTATTTTACAAAGTCTCCAAAAAGACACCGCAAAAAGACGGGATTAAAGCTTCTGACAGGAAATGATTGCGCAGGAGCAGACAATGAATGGGGAAAACGGCACTGTTAGCATGCTCAGCTTCTAACCTACTAGGCTAACCCCCTTTACTTTTCCAGCAGATGGCTATTAACAGACAGGATTTTATTTTAAGTGACTGGCCTTAACTTGTAGTGTGCATGTACAGCTAGACTGACAAATTACTGCTAAACCTTCAATACCTTTATAGCCTTAGATCTAATAGAACATTACATTAATTTATTAACAAAAGGGCACAGAAACACCTTGAAGAATTGTGATTATTTTAATGCATTGTATTGTTTCCTACTGAGAGTCTTTGTATTTGAAAGAGAGAAACCATGACACTCTAAATCCTGTTGTGTTGTACACAGGGCTTCAGGTGGATTAGGGGCAGTTAAAGTAAGTAATGTTCATTCAACCTATGCTATTTTATGTTATTTTTCAGTTAGCCATGTCTGAAACACAAATGTAATGATTCAGTTTTTTTTCACACATTTTGTAAGACAACAAATTAATAATCTGCCTAGACAAGCAATGACTCATGAACAACCTGTTACTACACCTGCTAAGCAAATCTGTTTGTGTTTACTGTTAGCATGTATATTAGGTGTTCCTCTCTCTACAAATCAATGCATATTCAAGAAATATATACCACTGAGATTAGATGCATGCTTCATTGTAGCACATATGATTATCTGCTTGAACGAATAAAAAAAGCAAAATGACTTTGTTTTGGTTCTATTAAAAGCACTAATTGGGAAGCTGAATCCTGTATCCCCTTGTGTTCCTGATATAGCTGTCAGTACAAAAGAGCAAGGAAAGCCCAAGGTTGTGTTTTGCATTCTCTCACACAGACTGGCTAGGCGTGGTCTGTCTTCACAACGGCTCCACTGAGGGCGACAGATGGCACAGAGGCACCTTATAACACAACATGAGCTTCCACACACACACCTTGTTGGCCAATCAGAGGCTGGACAGTAAAAATAGACACTGGGACAGGGCTAACCTCCAGAGACTTGACTACTCTATTCCTCAGGGCTAGAATCTCCGGAGACATCTTCAGAGGGAAGATGATCGCCATTAATCTGGGCACTTTAAAAAAGGGTTGTGATGAATTAGAGTGGGGTAATGCCTTTTTTCCGATTTTATGCCTGCTCGTTATACATCTAATAGGACTCTCAATACGTGACAGTTTCAGCTAAGTGGCCTGGACTAATTTCATTACCAAGGGACACACAAGGATTTGAGGGTCATATTTATCTTCAGTGTTTTCAGGTATTATATCTTGACAGCAGTACCTAATGTTTTACATGGAATAAGGGATTTATACTGATGATATGCATATCCATTAGCAAAATGACTGCATATGCTGTTTTTTGTTGTTTATAGTTATTGATGAACCTCATTAGTTTGACCTTCAGATTAACAACCAGTCAAGACAAGCTGATCAGTTCAGATTCACCTCCCTTAAAATTCATTCATTTCAGTCTGAGATAGAGCCAAGGCAGTATACAGTGCACGTCTGAGCTACAGCTCATTGGATGTTCTGTTACAAATCCTGGGAGCTGCACTACTGGAATAAATTTGTCAGAACCATAAAAACCTGATAAATTCAAGTCATTTGAGAGAGTCAATTTTGGTCATTTCTTAGAAATTCATGTAATCCTTTATTTAACTGTGAGAATAAAGTCCCTGGGAGAAATGTTCTTTAGTTCTTATTTAAGAAAATGTGTACAGCTTCTAAAACACAAATATAGCGGAGGAAACCACGATCCTGGACAGTACATGACACAAAGACTACACAATAATATTAAAACCTGTATTGAATACAGCCTGAATATATGTCGATTCAATTTTAGTTTGTCCTCTGACTTGAATGTACTTTCATCTGAGGGAAACAGGGAATTTTTGCAAAAAAGAAAGACAGATATGTCACAGGAAATTATGAATCATTCTGCATGGAAATTTCTGAAACGACAATTTGGCCTTGACATGACTACTTAAATTTCTTAACTAATAACTAACAGCAATAAGACTAATAAGGCTGTTTAAAAACTACCCCTGATTAATCAAGCCATTGCATTTGAAATGCCATTTGAAAAGTGTGGAGTGACAACATCATATATGTGCAGTTTCTTTAATACATTCTGTGAAATCACTAAATGACTAAAAATGATTTTAATTGGTTGCATGTCTAACAATTTTAGGACTACAAATGGAGCAAAGCAAGCATGCTCACTAATCTGTTGAGGAGGACGCTCTGCAGGTATTAGTCTTCTGATGACAATAGAGACACACAGTCACAGACTTTTGGTCTACGAAAACAGATTCACTTAAAAGAGCTCTAAGCCTGATAATTCAGTGTAAATAAACAGCACTTCACCTCAATACTTTTTGCCACACGGTAGCAACACTCCTCTGGTTATTTGAACAAGATCTCTTTGAGACACTAGTATACTAGCCACAGTTGCCTCAGCCCACAGCATGCTAGAACTGTGGGAAAACATGTCACCCCTTGAATAAATATCCAGAACCCCAGGCAAAACAGCATCTTCAAGATGGAGCCATGGTGTCTCATGTTGCAAAAGAATTTCAGCATTGCATTCCTCCAAGCTAATTTTCTAATTAAGTCTTAAGAAAAAAACAGCTTGAAAACAGAATTGCATATTCTACACAACACATCACATACCATTATTTGGACAGATGCAGTACTGTGAAGACTGCAATCCAACTGAAAATAAAATGCTTCAACCCTTATGTAGTGGTTTTACACCCTTGTTTGTGAGTCAAAATCAATTCTGTCATATACATCTTATATTTTGTGTTCTTATGACGGCACTCCCTTAGGTGTTCCACTTCTAGATAGGGAACATACGGACATTTACATGCAGTCAATCAAAGCATTTATTTTGAACAGCCAAAGGTTTCCCTCGACAACAAATTATAAACAATGTATGCAAAAATCAATAAGAATTCAAATATTTAACCTGACAAGCAATTTACTTTCCTTGCTTTCCACCTAATTTCGCTATGTATACTGACCCTTAACGTAATCACAATATTATGTTTCATGACCATTTCTAGTCTACATGCAAGACTTGTAGCAAGTATATTACACAAAAAGCAGTGCTATAATGTTTGTGGTTACATTGACTTCTTTATGCAGTCAGAACATTGGGGTCTGACTCAACATAAGATCACAGATGCCTTTTTAAAATTCAGATTTGATGGTATGTTACTGTATAAGAATACAGTTATTTATACCGCCTGTTTCTGATACATAGTCATATTTTCAGATTCTTGCCAATACCCATAGAACAGACACATGCCCAGATATCAAACCATGCAAATAATATAAAGTAAGGAGTCAAAGAAATAGAGTGAACTTCTCTATATAATTTAAGTATTGCAAAATATTATGAAAGCCAATCCCACATAAAATGACATGGCAGAATGCATCTGGTTTCCCCATGATATCAATATACAAGATCCCCTGTGAACACATTGTCCAATTTGGTGCAGTAAGACCAAGGAATAATATCAATGCTCTTACTGATGTCAAACATCCTTAATGCTTCAGCACGGTGACTTACATCCAGTGGTGAAACACCGCCCTGACCCCGTTCAGTCAAAATGCGTTTTAGCTGTGTTACTGCAGCCACTCAGGCAGAGAAAGCAGCCATGCTGTCATAAGGCAGAGGACAGCCCTTCACAGGCACATCCCCTCGCCACACTAATGGTGGTTGTTGTGAAGGAACCTCCAGTGGGAGTACAAACACAAATCACCAGTATGCCATTGAGAATACATTGGATGATTACTGTTTGCTAACAGCATGCATGCAGCACAGTCATGTTTTTTCATCATCATGTACTATCTTTCTCATAATAAAGAACGCAAGAATGCTTTCTAAAATGTCTGTTGTGTGTATTCATGAAACCACCCTGTGCTTTAAATTGTCTGTAGATTTAAAAGAATAGATACCAAATCTAAGACGTAGGTCTTAAGGAATATGGTGTAAGCAGCATAAAAGCCTACTGTGGCTTGGGTTGGTAAATAATAAATACTAGTTTGTGAGCATTTTGACCACAACCACAAACATGAATCTACTTTAATTGCTTCAAACTGCAGCTTCAGAATTATGAGTGAATGTTATGTAGCACTTTAGACAGTGCTACATAACTCCAAATACAAAGAAGGTTATTGTATTTAGATAGTAGTAGTTCTCACTGTTGGTTCTTACAGATGTTGCATAACTCTTAACATTTTAAGGGTGATAAGAAGAAATGCACAGATTGTGAAATCTGGGCAAATACTGATGTTTAAAATAACCATTTGCCATTGAAAAAGCTTCAGTTTTTGCCACTATACAAGCAACATTTCAGTCAACCTACCCTTGGCTTCAAATTGAAGGTTATTTTCTTAATTGAGCTTAAAAAACCCTTTTATTATGCTGTACAACTACCAACTCAATGAGAAGAATTTTCACTTTTATTTGAAAACAAGCCACATATGTGCACAGCACCAGTTGCCCTTTCGTGTTATTTGGAGGCTTGTCTAGCCAGGGGCTTCCTCTCCACGTAAGCACTAAATGCTAGCTACTGATGTTCAAATAACCAAAATAACATTTGGCCAGCACCAAATTTGATTCAACTGATGCAACAAATAAACACAGGATGTCACCTTGTTTACAGATCTGTCGATGACAATCAACAAGGTAAATATCAGCCGATAACGATGCTTGGCCGATAACGATGCTTGGCCGATGACTCGGTGCGTCCCTGGTGCATTGATACCCTGTCTCTGCACTGGCCTGGCCACTATGACTGGCAATGTGATATGTGAATTTCATTTGCTTCAGAGGGCCTGTCATCTGCCTTTGCACTCCATGACATCCATGGAAGAGATGCACAATGGGGTTCATGACACATCCGGCTTCTGCTGGCAAAGAGAGCAAGACGGCTTTCAGGCTGTGGAAGTCAATGAGTCATACTGAGAGGAGATCCTTCAGGAGGAGCGTGAGAGACATGGTAAAAAAGACGAGGACAGACAAGATGCCAAACATACTGTGTACACAGAGAAAAGTTTACTTCAAAATTCTGGTAGTGCATTACAATCAAAGCTTGTTTTGCATTTTCAGTCTGCTTGTTTAAACAAAAACAAAACAAATCTTGGGTTGACCAAGTGGTGCACTGAGCTCAAAATGCAACCATTATGTATTCACCCTGTGTGTTCAAGTCAATAACCATGCAGGTTTCTTCCTATCCTCATCCACTTTCATCTTCCCCCTTGCCCCTGCACATAATTTTAGGTCCATATTTAAAGGCAATATAAATATTACATTTAAATAATGAAATCCCCAAACGTGACCTATGGAAATTGCAATAATTTGCTGTAGGTTTAATTCATCATTAAGAATGGGATCTGTCACATTTGTCCACATATTTTTCTCAATAATGTTAACCCATTATTTGCTATGAATTTGCTGCAATAATGAACCATTACACTGATGGGAATGTGTTAATATTACAGAAATGTTGTTATTTGATCAAAATAGCAAAACCCACTAAAGGCTACAGTCTCATTTCAGGTGTTACTCATCCAAACATTCTGCACCAGACTACTCGCAAGTCACGAGTTTCCAAGAGCCAAACATAAAATTTCAATGTCTAAATGACGAACAGATCTTAAATTAATCAGAATGTTATGGATTCACTTTTGTTGACAGAATCTAAAACATGTAAAATGGGAGGCAAAAGACATGGCTCCCAGTATTTCTTCTCTAATAAAGTAGGAGTAGAGACTGGTATAGTGCAGTGACCGAAGGCACTGGACAACACTTGATCAGTCAAGAAAGTCATTTGTTCAGTCAGCCAAAAAAGGTGCCCAGAGGTTTGCACAAATGGAACTGGAATATGAAGAATTACACCAATTTTGAGGTACAAAGATTAGGAAATAAATTTAGCAGAAAGCCTACTCGAACCTTGCGTAATATGAATTGTTCTATTTTATTTTTTCCCATGTTTTGAATTTTGGAAAGCCCAGTTTTCAATGCACTGAGGTCCTTCTTAATATTAACTCTACGGGTTAAATGTCTGTCTGCAGCTATTAAAGAGAGTATATGCTACAACAGTAGGGCATAATGCGTGGGTGTTATGGGCTTTCCCTCCCAGTTACTTCTTCTCTGGAAAGGCCCCACAACCAGGCAGCAGGAAATGCTGGTGCAGTAGAATGGACAAAAATACTTTCTGGCTTTCCACCTGTGCCCACGTGCTGACTGTGTTTTGTTAGATTGAACCAAAAGACGAAGATATTATTGCTAGGTAACACCATGCTTGTGTATCTTTATAAAGTTGGACCTTAGAGGTGTTTGTAGGATGTTTGAGTTTACTACCCTGTCATATCTGTCAGTTACAGTAGCCAAATTTGGCAGCAAATGTAGAACCGTGGTGTGTTAACCATGCAGTGTGACAGTCTCTGAGATCTGTCAATCAAAGCTTAAACACCCCCATACATCACACAGACTGAGACAGCCACCCTGAAGAGTGCCTTCGTCTTTAGGTCAATATCTAAAGCTTGTAACTAAGGTTTGAGAGCTGGCCGGCAAGCTATTGAGCTCAGTGAAGCCAAGATTACATCATGCCACTGTCATCAAACACCGTGCCTTGATGTGCTATCCGTGAATATCATACCCCGTAAAGGTGACAAGTCAGCCCCTGTCAGAGTCCAATGCCAAACACAGACTGTGCTTTAGTTTATGCCAAGGAGGTTACAGGGAATGAATGACTTGCAACAGTGGCCCTGTGAACCCTATATAACACAGGAAAGACATCTTAAGCCTTACCAGGCATTGCCGTAGCAGATCCCTATGACTTCCTCCTTGACTGGGTTAAATGCTGTCCAACTGTTACACACAAAGGGAATCTGAGATTAAATAATAGAGCTGCAGGCACACAAAGCTTCCCCCATGTTGCCAGGAAAACCTCGAACAAAAACTAATTGTGCCAGTGTGGATTTTAAGCTGACAGCACTTTCTGTTGACATCAAATGCTAAACTGTTAAATCTGACAGATTAAACAGACCCTTATGATGCCCCTGGGGTGATTTCCAAAATTTCCAGAATGGACAATGGTAGAGACCTGCATTAGACATCTACATTACCTTATCAATATTACCTCATCTTCTCTACAGAATATTTTAAAGCCTAAAAAGCTTCTAGGTAAAAATATATGAAATCAAACTGTCATTAGCCAGTAGTTCTCAACCCAAAGAAGACGTGATCCCAAAAGAAGTAACACAATCACTTCTGGGGGTCACAAGGTTGGCGACAAAAGGATATGTAACATATTAAGAAGACTTATTTTAGAGTGGGAAGTGGTTCTTTTGTGCTCTCTCTGTCATTTTTTCCCTGATTGTTCTAGCAGTCTGTTGCACAACACCTATACACCATGTTGATTCTGTATAAATACAGCCGGCGAAGACACTAGCTTTAGTAGGCCTAGTTTATCCAACAATACTCCTGCTTTCCTGCCAATATGCCTGTGTTTTGATCTAGACTGTTGATTGTGAGATTGCATGACGTCAATTACCAGATGTAATTCTTGGAATGGATAGGGTTTCAACAGGAACTGCAATTACACTGTAGTCAGAAAACACCCCGGTAATGGGGACGTGGTGGTGTACTTGTCCAAGGACACCGTTACCAAGGCAACCAAAACAGCCTTCAGCATTTCAGAACAAATCTCAATCACCGCCAGCACTCTACCACCGAGGGAGTTAACTGTAGTACTCCAGTGACCTCTGACTCAGAGATGGACTCTAATCCCCTCCAATCTTCGAGCAACACTTCCTGTCAGGACACATCCTGTCCTGGGTTCAGGATTTCTGCAAAGTGCTACATTCAACTCTGGGTGATATTGCCTGTTAATGTTAGCAATTTAGTGCCTTCATTGAACACGCCTTAAAATTACCCTTCATAGCCTCTCGAAATTCCTTACACACCCAAGTTTAAGTGGTAACCCCAGATTTGGTGGAGTGTCTGTGTGTGAATAGGAATGGAGTGGAAAGCCTGGATTTCTCTCTTTGATAGCCCGTCCTGTTGGCAGAAAAAAGGTTTTTTGTGACTCTATATGTATTTGAGGAAATACATGGCTAAACACATCCCACTTCACAGTCCTTGCACCTCAGTTATGAGGGAACTGTCTGTCAAAATTTAAAAAAGACAACACTGTGGCAGTATTAATGTCACAGTGCCATCTGTTGCAGGGCCATTAACAACAGCAATTTCTCCAAAGTACAAGCTGCATGGCAAATGTCTGTAAGACATGTTGCAATGTCCTAAATATGAATTCATTATTCATTGAGCTCAATCACGCCAAGGTAAAAAAAAAAAAAAAGGTTAAAGTTGATGTTAAGTCAAAATTGCTTGCACAAAAAAAAACTTTTATTGAGAACAGGAGTTAAAAAAAAACAGATAGGAATCATTTAGTCTAATGCACACTGCGTCAAGAGTTAACTACAATAATGATCACTGAGATTATACAAAGAGAAAAATTATTCCATATATTCAAAGATTTCATATTTAACATGCTATTGACAGTTAAATCTTGATGCATGCACTTGTCTTCACAGGAACTGCACAGTTCTTCTACAAAATTAAAAATAGGTGCCATGTTGCCATGTAGGTTTCTTTCTATCTTTGGATATATCTGTTACATAATTTTAGATTACTCTGCACGAATGAGGATTAAATGAGGTTAATTCCCTTCCCCAATGATATCACTTTCTAAATTTCTCTTTTCCTTCTAGTCCTTTAAAAATCCCAACACTGTGACATGTACCCATAAAATATTATCAGTCTGAGAATAATGTGACACTGAACTGATCCCAGTGGCTGTAGGGTATAATCAATTTACAAAAAGGTGATAATTATATATCATCTTTTCATGACTAGGCAAATTTTCTATGAATAAGGAGCCTTTGAATGTGGGGATCACATCTTGAATACAAAGTGTGAAGGTCTTTCTGCATAATTTCATAGAAAATACAAAAAAATGCTGCACTTTTGCACCATTATGCATTACATCAGGCAAAGCTTTTTACATGTAAAATTGTTAAATGGGTAAAAATGTTCTTAAATGGCTGTTAAAAAGCTTCTGCAGCCTGCCCGAGTAGTATATGTTTGGGAGTCACTGACATCCTTTCAGAGTGGATCCTGCGCGTTGAATGGATAAGAAACAGCTATAGCTGCTAATGCTCCTCAGGAGATAGTGCCTTCTTAGTGTGATCTAATTAGAGATTAAAAATAACTGCATTTTAACTGAATGAGTGTCACTTCAGTGCTTTAATGATGGATTTTTTTCATAATAATATTAATGCATGTCATGACTTTGTGAGAAACAGAGGTATCTCTAAGTTGCCAGGCAATGACTAAGCCGATGGAGGAGTGTAACGTGAGAAGAGAGGGTGACACACTATGGTGACTGCATAAAAAGAAAGCCTGGGGCACAGCAATCTGAAATTTCCCTGCTTTGTGCATGGTGATGCACCCTATAGTGTTTCAATAATGAATGCACCATGATGTGCATGGATGCATGAGAAGACACACACACACTGCTTCCCTTCACCATCCATAAAAGAAGTTGAGAGCTAAATCCTAGCCAGCAGCATATTGCTTTATTACAGTAAGATGAGACATGCACTGATTTTCTAAAAATCAGACATGCTGTACTGTAAAGTTGGCTTTCAGGAGTTTTGCGTTGTGAAGACTCATCTTTATCTCTTGTTAATCGGGACACAGTTCCTTTCAGTAGAGATACTGACGCTATCATAAGCTTTAGGGCCACAGATGTAGCAGGAGCCCTGTTTTTGCCCTGCATTTCTTAAGGGCTGTACAGTCAGTCACAATGTGAATCTGAACCAAAAAAACGACTGAAATGAGTATTTCAACCTTAATTGTTAAGTGTGGTGGCGCACCCCCTTGAGGTGCTGGTCTCATATGGGGCCATGTCCTCAAGCTTCCTCCGAAAATCCAAGAACATGCAGCTTAGGTTAAATTGGTGACTACAAATTGTCTGTAGCTGTGAATGAGAACAAGTGGATGTCTGTCTCTATATGTAACCCGCCTCAAATCCGATGTCAGCTTGGATTGGCTACCACCTCCTGCTACCGGAGTTTGGATAAGAGGTTAAGGGTGAAGACTGAATCATTGTAAATGTAAATTACATTTGTCAAGGTACAAAGAACTCAGAATTTCCTTATTTCAGCACTGACTACTATGCCATTGTTAGAATACAAATATAATCAAATTGTGGTTTTAGGGAACCAAGATTTACGGACAAAATATGTGTTAAAAATAGCATAGTTAAGTTTTTTGTTGCTGCAGTGATGTCCCAGCCTACAAATGGTATTCTACAGTCTTGAAATAATCTTTTTTTTATGTAGAAATCTTTAAAAAAAAATAACACTTTGATCAATGTAAAATATGTGTCAATGAAGATTAGAATAATGGAGCAAAACTAAACACTCCCTACAACATTACATTCCAATTGCAATATCAGTAAAAAAAAATGTGTAATTACTTTTTTTTTATTCAAGATCATGCAGCCTTCTTTTTTCTCACACAAAATAAGACATGGAAAGGCAGAATGGGGAGCCAGCAGGTGCTCTCAGTACAAGGCGCCTAAGCAAAAAGGGCAAATCAGTCTTTATTTGCAAGTGAATAGCTTTGTGAAAAAACCTACATTTTGCCAAATGCACCAAGCATGTCACACATAGATGAAGGTGACTGGTCAAATCGGAACAGATGAGAATCAAGAAAGGAAGTTATGGCTTTTAAATAGCTCAGAGTTTTTTTTCCACTACTGTATAGAGGAGCTGGTAGCCTGAAGGAACAGACAATTACACCTGAATGATAATAATTCTTTTACATAATATATTTTACAAAACTTTGACAAAGTCTATGAAACTCTATCACAGGTTCCTTTTGTCCTACAGAGGAAATGCCTCATAGTGGAGAGAGGCCATATAATGCCCAAAGGTTTGCCAATCTAGGGTTACATGTCCACAGGGATCCTGTGTTCACAGTGCTGTCCTCTTTTCTTTTTTTTCCTTTTTAATTTGATGAATGACAAGGACACGCTGTTCTAATTTCCTGATAGCTGTGACTGGATGTTTTAAGTTTTTAGTGAAGTAGACAGACTGTGGTATGTAGTTAGGAGGTATTTTATAGCTGAAAAGAAATGTGACTGAAGTAGGTTTTGAGCAGTAGAAAGATACAACAAAAAATCATCTCCAAGGCCTGAATGCTGTGCTTAACCTATTGTGCACTCTTAAATTAAACCTGATTAATAATATAATAACTTAGACCTCACAAGAATTACATAGGGATGCTTCCACCACAGAAGTTAATCACTGAAAAAATAACCACTAAGCCCCACAATCTGTGCCTCCTGTGTGAGCAAACCCTCAGGAAAGGATGTTTATGTTCCTCCCACAGTGCTTCACGGGGTCACGTGCATGTGTAATGTCATCTTTTTAGCGTCCTTAGGCAATGCAGCTCCTCTCAACTCTCTCAGACCTGGATCTGTCTGATCCACTCGCCATCATTAGTGGAGTCAAGTAGTTCTGGCTGGAGCAAAACCACAGTCTCTCTCTTGTTTCTCTTTCCTAATGCTGGATGGAAACCTTAGCATATATGAAATATTAAAAAATTCTGTGCAAAAGGTGTTGTAGCTTTAAAACTACAGTCTGATGTATAGGGAATGGCTGTTTTACTGACTGTTTCACAGTTAAGATAAGATATGACTTTGTTGAAATGACTAGTCTGAAGAGATAAAATACCTAAAACATGCATGGCTGACAGTTCCCCAGAAATTGTCTCCTAATCCAGTAGTTGTGTTTTTCTATCATCGTCTCGATTCTGAAACACATTCTGGTTCAATAAACATCCTCAAAGCTAAGCATCGGCCTGTCAGCAGACACTCTGTTTTTGGCAGGTTCGGTTATTTGATAAGACAAAACTAAAATCACGGAAAATAGAGGGTGAAAAGACACACTAGGCCTCACACTTCACATGGTTCGGCTGGATTTCCCAAATGCACCCTTTCTCCAAATGTCTGTCTGACTTTAATATGATTTTGCAGAGTACTGCATGACACTCAAATTCAAAAGCATGTTAAGCTACTCCTGCAAATGCACATGACAGTGCAATCACTCCTGCTGAGTTTGTTTCCCACACCAACACACTGCCATGATGCTTTTAATTGCTTTAATCAAATGCCTAATTGTTTTTTACATTAATGGTCTAATGAAGCACATAGCACATGATCATAGTGTCAAAAGGAAGAACTGACTAACAAAAGATTTCATTGACAGCAATGTTGATAATCAGTTTATGGTTTGAGTCATTTATTAAGAAAAAATGCCAAACAGTTGTTTTGTTTCAGCTTTGCAAATGTGACTATTTGATTCCCTGTTTTACATACCTCATTACAAAAACAGCTGGGATGTGGAGGATGCAATAATTTGCAAACCCTTTTTGACACGATTGATTTTTCTTAAAGAAAAACTCTATTCCAACCATGTGGGAATCTGGGTGTAATATATTTGTAATAGAATATATTTGAGTTTTGAAACTTGTCTACAAAATAAAAACCAGAATATATCAACAATGGAAATTGTGACAGGCCTTTTTTGGGGGAAGGGAAATCTATTTTGGTGAACCTCCTAAATAAAGTCTAAATATGAGAAGCGCTGCTAGCAGTATTTATTTGCACAGACTGTTCTGAAATAATGACCTGAACAAGTTGTAGCTGTGGGACTTGCCATTACTTCTGGCATTGTTGATTTCCATCCTCACCAAGTCAGATGTAAAGACTAGAGCGTTTGTAAGTAAGCCTGCAGTCAGCCATGCTTCCATCTTGCTTTGTAAATGGAGCAGCGTAGAGCCACGTCATCATTCCCACATGATCTGACTGATGATGTAACACCAGCTAAGAGAAACAATCCTACTGTATACTAGAGAGCCGCATTTCGTTGTTGAACAGAGAGCCATATGGTGAGATGAAGATTGCAATGCATTCATCATATCCCACAGGTTGAGGACATTGGGAACTCATCTCTTATCTCGCCCAGTTTCGCTTCACTTCTCTCACTTTGATTTCCGCAGGCTATATTTCATTTTCTGTCAGAAATACAGTCCTGAAATTCTTCCATATTTCAGTTATCAGTTTGAAGAGGATCAATTAATAATTATGTCGAGAGGCTCAACAGGACCATTGAGCGTGCAGCCGGCAGAAAGGAAAGGAAGAGAAAGATGGTTAATCCCTTCTAAATCTCAGTTCAGTCAAATCCTGAAACTATGCCATAAAAGCATCCATTAAAAAGACTACAATTTTCTTTGATTTGCATCCAACTACAAAAGTGACATTTAAAATGAAGTATTTCTAACACTTGTGCAGCATCTGACACAGCTATAAAAGATCAGAATAATCCATTCTTTTTTAGAGCAATATCAAACATAAATGTCAAATAAAACTCTATATTGTCCAATTTCTATTTTTCTATTTTTATTCAAGCAATGTTTGTCATGTTTTCACATAGGATTCAAATCAGGCCCAAACCTCAGATTCCCTTTCCCAATAATGTTGTTAAATACAGTTAAAACAATTGGCCGGTTGGGCTGATATACCAGAGCACAACAAAGTTATTGCAGATAAGGCTAATAAGGATAAAGAAATTGCACAGAAATTGT